>CM021110.1:312931888-313260317 GCA_007115665.2 Sequoiadendron giganteum
TTCTTAACATAGGTCAATTTTTTAGCTAATCTATACATCGCACAACCATCAATTTTAAATTTCCACCAATCCATTTACTATGTTGATTATTTAATTGTCACAGGTTTGTAGCTTACATTAATTATTCATATTTATTTTGATAATACTACATATTATAAATTATTTTAATTCTAATATTTGTTATATTAAATCCACTGCTAATATTTTATAACCATAAGAGGAAAAGTGACATCATATAAATGGTCCAAGTTAAACTTCAAAACTAAAAAGTTCATTTTATTCAAGTATATTGATAAAGTGAAGGCTACATGATGTGGAATGTTGTAAACTATAATATTATACACTGAAGAGATGTATTTTTTAGGGAACTAAGAGTTTTATCTAGGGAGGAATACTCAAATGAAAAGGAGAGTGATAGATGCATTTTGAACACAAATTAGAGCAACAAGATGTATATGCAAATGAGAAACTAAGTGGAAGTGATAGTCTAGATGGAGAGGAGATAAGAACATCGAGCATAATCCCTAAAGAGTAATGTAATGTAAATGTTGTAAGAAATTCTCGACCAATGATAATTTTGAGATTGTTTACATGGTAGCAAAATTTACTAGAAAAATATAGTCCACTTGAATTTTGGTGTATTTTTTTATCTAACTTATACTAATGATGAACCAAAGTTTATAGGAGAATCTCTATCTTCTACAAAGAAAAAGTATTGGATAAACTACATGATAAAGGAGATGGTGTCATTTCCCAAAACAAGACTTGGCACTTGGTTCATATTCCTAAAGGTAGAAAACCCATTAGTTGCAAGTAAGTGCTCAAGAAGAAATTTAGAGAAAATGGTACATTAAAAGGATAAGGCATGTTTTATGGTAAAATGATATCACTAGATAGATGGAATAGGCTTGGTAATATATTTTATCATGTAGCTAAGTTAAATTTCATTCATATGTTGTCTACAACTAGAAAATTTGATTTTGAATTTGTACAATGGATGTTAAGACAAAATTATCCCATAGAGATAAATAGAGACATAAATATATATGATTTAGCTAAAAAAATTAAGGTAAGGGGTAAAGAGCATCTAGTTTTCAAATTGAAATGGTATATATATGGCTTGACACAATCACTATGCATGTGGTATCGAAAGTTCAATTCATATGCATTAGAACTAGGTTTTGAAAGGAGTCAATTTGAATACTAGGTGTATTGAAACAAGTTGGTGATCATGTGAAATGTTATTTTACATGTTAATGATATTACTTATAATTAAGAATAATAAGAGATTGATTAGGAAATTCAAGGTTCAATTGGTTTGTATATATGAGATGAAATATCTAGATGCTAAAAGATCATGTACATACTTGGTATGAATATATATAGACACAATACTAGCGTGAAGTTGGTTTAACATGCATAAAAATAATCCTTAAATATTAAATTGAGTTTGAGACAATGTTATAATTCTATATAGGCTTTAGAGAACATGAATAGTGTTCCAAATGCAATTTTTTTAGATAGATTTGTGTAGGTGATGGTTTATATAAGGCCAAACATTGCCCAAGTTGTGGGATTTATAAGTAGGGTCATGTCAAAGCCTAACAAAGAACATTGGAATTAATTTTTCAAATAGGTTTTAGGTACTTGAAAGGAAATTAAGATTATTTGTTGTGTTATAATGGTACTAATGATGTTATCAAGATGTTGAATATATAGTAGTTTGTTGGTTTTGATTAGGTTGGAGTAATTGATAATCAAAGATCAATAATTTGACATGTCTTTACTCTATTTGGGGTAGTATTAAGTTGTGTGAGTAACTAATAATAAATATTTTCACTATCTATAATTAAAGTTATAGAGTACATGATGGAAACACATACTTGCAAATAATTTGTGTGGTTATAAAGACTAGGTAATGATATTGGTGGTGTAAGGAAGATATGTGTTTATCTCAATCTTGCACATGAAGTTAATTTCTTGGATTTTTATACTCTCATATAGCAAATATTAAGTAGGAGAATGTTGGAACTTTAGTGTGCTATTTATTTGCAAAGATTTCTTAGTAAGGTTTACGATAGAAGTTGGTGAACTTGTTCTAAGTTCATGCTCCAATGTTTGATTATATATTAGTGAATAGATATGGAGTTGTATTGAACTATTTAAGTTAAAATGAGTTTCAATATTATGGTTTAGAACGAAGACTTGTATAAGTCCAATTTCTATGTTCCCAACTATAATTTATTTGGAGGAGAACTCACAACCATATTGTTTTGTATGTTACTCAAGTGTGTATGTTAGTGTAGGTGCACCTGTGACACTATTAAAATATATGCAGTGATTAGGAGTCTAGTGATTTTCTAGGGGATGACTATAGGTACTACAACAAACTAGAAGTAATAAAGTATTTTTCTCTATCATCACAAGATATGGGCAGTGTTTGGTTTTAGTAGAAGAAGACACATGTGTAGTTCAAGTGACACAATTCAATAATCTTTGACCAAGTGTGAATGACTCCAATTTCATATATGTGAATATTATCCATATGGAGAGGGGGGATCTAAATTTTATGGTCATATAGATGTATTTAAGTATTTTGTAAAATATAATTAAAATTTTAAGAAAATTGTATAATGTGAAAGAGAATATTTTAGATAAATTACCAAAATATTCATAGGATCATGCTTATAAATGTCCAATTTATGATATATTTTATAAAATAAAATGTATTTACACATGAAGAAAATCTTTGAATAATAAATCATCACGAAAAATTGACTGATATGCAACGTCAACCATTAAATTTAGTTATCATATTTTATGTAACATGTAACATGATGATATCATGACATGGTTGAATGAATGTTGGTATTCTATGTGATAAATTAAATAGTTATAACATTGTAATTCCTTATGAATGTTTCTACAAATATATATATGTGCTTGTATGGATGAAATAAGGTTTGATTGGTTTGATGTGTTTTATCTTGAAGGTTTAAAGTCTTGCTTGGAGGTTGAACATTGCTAGGTTGCAAATTAAGACTATATGAAAGAGACCTATTATATTAGTTTTAAATTTCCTGAATAATAAAATTATGAATGTCCTTTTGTGGGTGTGTTTTTTGTAAGTGTTTCCCATGTAAAATTGTGTCTCATGTGTATCTATGATAAGTGTATTATTGCATGTCATTCCTTTAATGCTGTTTAATTACATTATATTACAAACATATGTGTTTTCTTATCACATAATATTAAGGTACTCCAATATCCCAATATATCGATAAACTATAATACGATTTGAATTCCCAATAATGTGTGTTGGAAGTAGTTGAGATACCTATCTTAAATAAACCAAACGATTAAATCATTGACTCCTTATTTAGTATCTCTACCATGTAAATAACAAAAAAAGCATAGCCAAAATATGATCCAAAAAGTATAACATATTATAAATAGTAAAAGGTCAAATTAAGAAAAATATACAAGCCAAGGATTTTTTTTTTCATTTACAATAGGCAGCAATAATTAAAATTTTTCCAAAACCAAATATACAAGTATAACTTCAAATTTTTTACTCTGCTCGTAAAAACACGAACTGCAAATTTCTCCTTTTGGAAGTGTTCAAATCATAAAGTTATGAGAGCATTTTCAAAATAATTAAAAGACGACGAACATAGTAAGAGGAAAAGTTAAAAGCTCCAAATCATGCTAGAGGCAAGAAATCGGAAACCTCTAGTTTGGGCACACAAATCCATTAGGAAAAACTTCATAAAATGGCCAAACAACATACTGCTAGGGCAAATAATCAACACAAAAATTTAGCAGACCAGAAACGACAATCTCCCTGCAGCAAAGAGATACCCAGCTTCAACAAGAACCGTGAAAGTGAGAACGTCAACTTGAATACTGCAAGGATTCAAGTGTCAACTAACAAAGAAATCCGAAGAACCATAATGCTCAAATCCATAGCAGGGATATGGAAACAAGAAATTGAGGCGGAAGAAAAGAAATATTTTTGCATTAATTGTGGAAAAAGAAACCACCCAATAGACAAATGCAGTCTGCCCCCAAAAACAAAAAAAGATATGGAAGCAGAAAGAAACTACCAGCCAACAATCATTGACTATTGATGTGCAACAAAATTGTCCTATTTAAACAACATCTCAGTCAACAATACCAGCAGATGTAGAGAAGACCCCTATATTAATAGAAAGAGAAATTAAAGTTTTGGGTCAAAGACACGAATAAAAAACTTCTCAACCCTAGATCAGGGGTGGAGAAAACTACCACTCTCCCAATCAAAGGGCAGAAAAAGCTCCACAATCTCCCAAAGAAGACTGGATGGAGAAGAAAGACCCAACAACTGACAGTGAGGGAGAAGAAGACTATGACGAACTAGATATAATAGAATCAAGAAGCATCTCTGAGACAACAGCTAGAATTTTGGAACCTCCAAAGCAAAATAACAAGAAAAGGGGTAGAAAATATGAAGGGAAAAAATAGGAGGAAATGGCACATGAAAAAGGCATCAAAAGTGTCAAGAACTTCTGGAAAGACAATAAGGGAGAGGAGAACTCCCAACAAATTCAACTATGATGATACTATCCTAGAATGTTAGGGGACTGAATGCCCCTAACAAGTGACGCTTAATAAAGCATCAATTAGAAAAGACAGGATCAAACATCATACTCCTACAAGAGACTAAATTAGAAGATGAGAATAATCCCATTCTCCATATCAAGGGCTAGGAAGAAGCATACTCTAAATATTTTGGCAAAGCGGAGGGCCTTGGTATCCCATGGTGCTCATGCAGAGTCAGTATACAAATAATGGAAAAGAGTTCAAGCTGGATGATAAGTGAAATATCAAGCCTATCCAACAATCTCAAATTCATCCTCGTTAATGTATATGGCCCAACCAAAACTCAAGACAAAAAAAGCGTGTGGGACACTCTCATACAACATCTTGACAGGTTTAAAGAAGCGAATTTGATTTTGGGAGGAGACTTCAATGCAGTCCTTAGAAAGGAGGAAAAACTTGGTGGGTCAAACAAAACTACCACAACTATGATTGATCTAGGAAACTTCCTCACAAGCAATGACATTGGATGCAAAAACAAAAATGGCTCGTTCACTTGGTCAAACAAGTGAGAAGGTGGTGAGTGTATAAAAGAAAAGCTGGATAATTTTTTATTCTCCCACAACTGGCTTGAGACCAACATCAACCTCGAAGCCCTCATTATCCCTCTCACAAGCTCTGATCATCTCCCCATAAAACTAGATCTCAATAATGAGAATCCACAGAAAAAAGCCCATTCAGATTTGAAACAATGTGGTTTAGAAACACAGAGCTGCTAAATCACTTGGAACAATGGTGGCTGAACGCACCAAGAAATCTAGGCACTAAGAGCTTTACCTTCCTAAACAAACTCAAATACATAAAAAAATGAATCCTAGAATGGAATGCAACAGTTTGTTAAAATATCTTTTCAGAGAAGTTTAGAATAGAACAAAACCTTGAAGAGATAACCCCAAAGGTTATGATCCAAGGCATGTTCCAAGATGAATACAAATTGGAAAAGGATCTAAAAGAAGAATATGAGGATATCCTAGCAAGGGAAGAGGACTACTGGCACTCCAAATCCAGAGAAGTATAGCTATGTGAAGGTGATGCCAATACCAAGTTCTTTCACAACACATCAAAAATAAAGAAAGCACACAAGAACACAAATGCAATACGAAACCCACAAGGTAATCTCCTTGAAGAAATGGAGGAAATCCAGGAAGAGGCAGTCAAACATTTTAAAGATTTGCTATCCCATGAGGATGCAAGGGATAATATTAGCTATGCTAACAACCCCAAGATCATATCAGAGGAAGATAATGCAATGCTAACAACCCCCTTCACAATAAAGGAGGTCAAGAAGGCACTATTCCAAATGCACCTAGATAAAGCCCCAAGACCAGATGGGTTCCCAATGCTCTTTTATTAGAAATGTTGGCACTTTTTAGAAATAGAAGTATGGGAAGTTGTTGAAGAATTCAGAAAAAAGAAAAAAATTGTCAGAATTAAACAACACACTCCTGCTACTAATACCAAAGAAGGATGAATGCACTAATATGGGGGACTTTAGACCTATTTCTCTATGCAATACTATCTACAAGATCATCTCAAAAGCTCTAGCCAATAGGCTCAAATTATTACTTGAAAAAACAATCTCAGAGAACTAGAGTGGTTTCACCCTAGGAAGGGACATAGCAGACAACATCATCATTGCTACGGAAGCCTTACATTCCATTAAAAAAGGGAAGATCCAAAGTATGATGATCAAGCTTGACATAAGTAAAGCCTATGATAGAGTTTGGTGGAGGTTTTTGATCAAGGTAATGGCTCAGTTCAGCTTTTGCACGGAATGGATACAAATGATATACTAATGTATGTCGACAGCCAGGTACTCCATTTTAGTCAATGGCATCCCTTGCGGTTTCTTTGAAAGCACAAATGGTATTAGGCAAAGTGACCCTATATCACCCTTCCTCTTTTTGATAATGGCAGAAGCACTAGGTAAGAACATTGAAAAATATCAAAGAGATGGGGATCGGTCAGGCATTCAAATCACTCCAAACATCGATGCCACCACTCACCAACAATTTGTAGATGAAACATTGCTCTATGGAGAAGCCACAATAAAGGAAGCATCAATATCAAAAAATGTATGGAAGAATACATAGTTGCCTTAGGGCAACAAATAAATAAAGACAAATCAATAATTTACTTCTTCCACACAAAGAAGATGCAAAAAAAGATTGCAAACCTCTTGGGTTACCCAATTGATGTCACCCCATGCAGATATCTTGGTGTCCCTATCTTCAAAGGCATTATCAGAACAAAGCTTTGGGAGTAGATAAAAGAGAAATGCAGAGATAAAGCCCTCAGCTGGAGAGGCAAATGGCTTACTCTCACAAGAAGGATCACAATGATCAAAGCAATGCTCTCAACAATTCCTATCTATGCCATGTCCACCATGCAACTAATGTCAAAAGCAACAACTAGCCTAGAAAGCATTCTAAAGCACTTCTTATGGGAAGGAACCAATGAAACACACAAAGTACCCCTAGTTCATTGGGATGAAGTTTGCAAACCTCAATCTGAGGGTGGGTCATGAATAAGGAATCTAAGAGCTCACAACATGGCCCTGGGTGCGAAACTGGTTTGGAAGATGTACCAATCTCTGCACCGAATTTGGTGCAAAATATTGTAGCAGAAATACCTTGATTTTGAAACCCCTGAAAGGATCCTAACAATTGCAAATCCACAAGGTGGATCTCATCTATGGAATTTTATGCTAAACTACATACACTTAATCACATATCACATCACCTGGAAGATAAACAGTGGAAAAGAAGATGATTTCTGGATGGACTCTTGGGGTGGACACAAAGCACTAGAAGAAATATCAGAATTAAAAGATTATATCCCTGCCCTAAGAGATAAATATGGTCAAAAAGTTAGAGAGTTCATAGTCCCTGATAGCAATAACATAAACAAATGGATCGATTTACAATCCTTATAGCTAGAGGAATCAACAAAGGTGAAGCTACTGGAAATAATGAAGGAGAGGCAGGTGTGCTTAAACAACGAAAAGGACAAGATCATCTGGTGTGGGGCCAAATCTGGCTCTTACTCAGTGAAACTAGGCTATTAAATCTAGATGATAGAAGGAGAAAACAAGTGGCCACACAAATTATGCTGGGGCAGATGGATACTCCCAAAAGCAGGAGCTTTCACATGGACAACATCACATAGAAGAATTCTAACTGCAGATAGACTAAGAGCCATAGGGATTGAAGGCCCAACCTGGTGTGTCCTGTGCAAACAAAATGAGGAAAATGCAAACCATATCCTTTTGAACTACACTTATGCAAGACACTGCTGGGACTGGCTACAAAGAAATCTAAACTGGAGCACACCAAGAGCGAACAATCTAAGAAACTTCCTCCTCAGTTGGCCAAACCTCAAAAAAGACACTTTTTGGGGATTAATATGGCAAGCAGCCCCTTCCATCTTAGTATGGAATATCTGGAAAGAGAGGAATAGATGGATCTTTCAAGACAAGGGAAAGGAAACCAATGAGCTACTTGAAGACATTGATAGGAATATCTCAGAAAAAAATGAACTCATACATAAAGTTGCAAAGAAAATCCAAATTCACATCCTAGGACAAAGAACTAATGAAGGCTTGGAAAAACCTAAAAGTACCTCCCTTCTATCAGTTCAAGCCTAATACTAAAAAAGAAAGATTGAAGGCCAAATGGAAACCACCAGAACAAGGCAGACTTAAGCTAAATACAGACGGAGCTGCTAGAGGAAATCCTGGCAAGGCAGGCTATGGATGTATAATCAGAAACAACCAAGGACACCCGGAAGGTGCCATGTCAGTAAAACTACCAATAGCCATAAATAATGCGGCAGAAATTGAAGGGATTCGTAGAGGGCTCCAGCTTTGCAAAGAAAGAAATCTCAGCAACATAGAGCTTGAAAGCGATTCTATAGTATGTATCAACACAATAATAAGAGGTCAAATTGGGGACTGGATCCTCCAATCCAAAATAAGAAAAATTAAAGAATTAATGCAGGAATTAAAGGTCCAGACAAAAAATCACACTTACAGAGAAGAAAATAAATCAACAGATTTCCTGGCTAACCAAGGCATAGAACAACAAGAGGAGGTCAAAATCGGAATGGAAGAAAATATTTGGCCGGGTCTTGAAGCCATCACATTATTAGAGGCAGATCAAAGGGAACCCAATCAAACCAGGTAGTTTTGACTGATAACCAAAAAGGAAAGCAAAAGGATGGTCGCCAGGTAAGTATAACTGACCATGCTCGTTCATATTTTAAAACTGGTAGGCCAGGCTACTCTAGAAGCATTAACTTACTAAAGTACCAAACTTGCATGAAATAAGATCTTCCAATAAGAAGATTAATGAGGTTGTTCACACACTACAAATGGTAGGCTGACCTAGAAATGACTGGACTCTCTTGAAATCCTTAAACAAGCACTACCTAAATCAAAGAAATTGCTCACACATGACCAATACAGGCCATCACACAGTGAGAAGGTCCCAACTGTAAAACACTAAACCTGATTACAAATTGTGAAACCAAGCAAGGTACAAAGTATGCAACAAGTCCAGGCTTAAAATGTTAAGCTAGGAAATGGACGAAATCAGTATAAGGCAATAATAATCCCTTGGAGGAAGCTACTTGAAGACCCAAAAAATGAAAAAAGAACTGACTTTTTAGGATCCTAGTATGAGTGAAATCCTGAAAGTTGTAAAGGAACAAGCTTAGGAGTTGAAGGATGGTTCGGGTTAGGGAAACCCCCTTTTTAAGTTTGCTAATAAATTTGTTTCCAATTAGTAAATAAGAATGAATTTTCAGGTAAGAAATACAGAGGAAACTTAATCAAGCGGTATGTAGCTAAATACAAACTCGATAGGCTCATGAAGGTTGCCTCGGTATGCAAATGGTGTCTTAAAATGATGAGAAGCATAAAACGTGGGGTTCCCTTCCCACTGTACATGGGGGTTAAGATGTCAATTGAGCTTTACCACGACAATTTAATATAGTCAATGCAAAATCAACCTACATTAAGTAAGCTAACAACACCAAACTCTAGGTTCATTGTTATTATCAGTTTCTGAATAGAAAATAGATATAAGTGATCCCAAGGAGAAGGCAGGTTTTGGCTCTATAGGCTATACTCTATTTTAAGTGGCGACATGTAAAATGATTGATTTTTAAGTATCATTTTTTTGCAACTTTTAGCTAGTTAAAACTCTGTCTGTAAATAACTAGAAGACCCCCCTTTAAGGAGCTAATACAGAAAGATCCCAGGTGCTAGAGCGGCAATGGTGTAAAATGGGATAGGAAATGCCATAATTTGTTATCTTATTTTGTTAATGTATTAAGGAACCTCTCATTAGTTTTTTCCCATC
This sequence comes from Sequoiadendron giganteum, assembly GCA_007115665.2. NCBI lineage: Eukaryota > Viridiplantae > Streptophyta > Pinopsida > Cupressales > Cupressaceae > Sequoiadendron > Sequoiadendron giganteum. The sequence goes on from CM021110.1 coordinate 312,941,890, forward strand.
AAATTTTTCCCTGAATCGATAACAAATTTTTTGTCTCCTGCTCTACTGGGACCCCAAAACAGTAAGCCAAGTTTTATATGGAAATCTAGAGCCATTGCATTTATGGAAAACTAGCACACATTTATATTGGAATTTTGAAACAAAGCTGCTTGGAAACCTCAAAAAATATGACTCCTACTATCCACACATAGTAAAGTTAACTTTTACAACCGAATCTATGTAAAAACCAACTCTGAAAACAGTTGCCTGCTCAAAATGCAAAAGGGTTTTCTGAAACCAGTAAAATTTTAAAGGCATATTTTATAAAATGGGCTGTAAATATTTCTTTGTGGAAGTTCAAAGTGTAAATAGGCTTTCACAAGGACATTTTCTTAACAGGAAAATTTTATCCATCTGGGTCCCTGTCGCAAAGTAAGAAATTACCAATATCCCATTTTGGTCCCATTCAAACATTCACCGAAATGAGAAAAAATGAATATACAATATTATCTAAAAGTTGGTGCTTAAATTTATAAACACTTTACAGAGCACAAAGTTGAATCAACGCCTATAGGGCTCGACACTGAACCAAGGCTTCTTTTGTTGTCAACATAAATAGCTACAATAAGCAACAAAAGTTAAATAAGGTGGAGCAAAAGGCTTATCTCCCTTGTAGATGGTGACCTTCATCAAATACTATCAAGCCACTATGATCTATTGGCTCATACATGGTGAAGGAGCTTTGTAAGGTACCTCGCTGACCACCTCAGAATAGTATCGATGATACTGGCAAGTGGTATCCTTGTTGTCGACGATGATCGATTGAAAGTCCTCAAACATGCTAGTCTTTGGCATAGTGTGGATGGCTAAGGAATTCCTCCCCCTGGCAGGCAACCCAATGTACTGCTCTGAGCCCACCCAAAAGGGATGGATCAAAGCTCTCTTTGGGAATTTTTGACACCATATCTCTGAAGATATGCAGCCCCAATAATCTGCCAACAAATTGGGAGAGATCTCTATGTTGCAGTGACATTTTCCATTGTCATGTTAAAACCGCCCTCCCAAAATCACTCCAACAATGCAAAGGATCACATGACCCTAGTCTAGAAGAACCCTTTTGGACGGAGGATGATTACAAACCCTTGGATTGTTATTTTCCCAACACTACTCGCAAGAATGAATTTAGCTCCCATTCTCAATCTAAGTCGATCGACAACAAATAGTCTGGAAGTAGAGTGAACAAAGCAACAAAAATGTGATGGTAAGGTTAAATCCATTACAACCCAAAGGGATCAAACAAAAACTAAAAACTAAGACACTTAATACTTTAATGGCATTAAGACTCACAGAGGCATGTTAGCTTTGGCTAGAAGTATCTGGACTAAAACAAGAAAAACCAGGTTGTAAGGAGGTGAGAGAACATCAGAGGTTTGAAAAGACACATAAATCTTCAAACTCTACAAAGTAACAATCCTAGTGCACTAGAAGTCACGTCAAGTCCTGTATTTTGGCAGATGGTTGTGTAGACCAATAAATGGCATTAAACTGGGACAATTAGTTTTTGGACGGGCACTGTTATTATCAGCCACGTAAGGAGGCATTGAACGATGTAATATGTGGTGGCTGGGTCAGCATGGGTCCTAACTCCATAAAGCACAAAACGATGATTGTCATAACCATGTCATGACACGTTGGCCTTTGTCAGGACATAACGAGGCCTTCAGAGGGAATTCATACAATAAAATAAACTTTAAAAATGGGTGTTACCCCCATCATGGTAACGACTTACCAATAAAAATAAATAAAATTATAATTTTCCTTTTTATTGTGTAATATGATTTGATAACATTACCAATCTTCTATTTTAGAGGCACATAATATATAAGATACCATAATTTTGAAATAACACACACACGTCTATAGTTCCTCACATAATTTTACATGACAATATTTAGGCTTTCTTTGGTGCACTATTTTATTTTTATATGTATTTCATTACTTTATCGCACTATGATCATATAAGATGTGATAAGATTTCTTAAATATGTATTTACTAGGATATGATATACTTGTATCATGTAACTTGTACTTCCCTTGTTTAGTTGAGTTTTACTACACATGTGAATACATCTCTTTTATCCCACAATGGTTGTATATTGATATCTCTTAATGGATTATTCTCTATCTTGAGCATCCTTATAAATATATTTACCTCATATAATAATCATATTACATTTTATAGAGGAGGGGGACCAACCACTTTGTTAGAACCCAAAATTTCATCTAAAATCCTAAGAGTTTTTCTCATTTAAAACCCATTTTTCCATTCGAACTCTAAAGGATTTTTGTTTATTTTTCTATCTTTTCATGAAAAATTCATTTCGTCCCCCATCCAAATGCTAAAAACACCTTATATTTCATATCACTACCTTAATCCTTTTGAAATTCCCATTTTTCACTCTTTACCGCTATATCGCATACAATTCAATCCATACTCGCGGTATAGCAGTAGCGATTTGGAGTAGTCAAATCAACCTTTACCGCGGTACTGTAGGGGGTCACCTCATAGACCACGGTGACTGTGGTGGATGGAGGAAGTGGTTAACAGAGACGGCGAGGAGATGGTGAACGGTTAGCGGGCTGACAGTGGCGAATGGGTAGCGGTTACCACGATACTGTAGCCGCTAAAACAATGACCGCGGTGATAGCGGTAAGTGGCTAGCGGCCAACAAAGAGCATATTGTGGTGCCACACGCGGTCAAACCACAGACCACGGTTACCGCAGTAACAGGGAAGATAACAAGAAATGCCAACCGTTATACCGTGCGCGGTTAACATAGTGACTGCGGTGGCGCGGTGATAGGAAAGTGATGAGGAGATAACAGTCAGAGATAATCACCGTAGAACCGCAGGGTGCAAACAACGAGCTCGCAGTAGAGTGGTAAAACAGAGCAGTCAAAGTCAAGGGACCGTGATACCGCACACAAGTAAAGTGCAGACCGCGGTAAGGCAGTAAATGGTGGAGATAATCGTGGCGGAAAACATAAAGGAAGCAACAGTGACTGTCACCGCTATACCACGGTCGGTCAACATGTTGACCACGGTAGAGCGGTAAGAATAAAGAGAAGATTCGCAGCAACATGTAAATGAAATATTAAAGACAGGAGAAAGTATTAAGGAAAAAATTAAATGCTTGACTATTATAAAATATTTAATTTGCCGAGAGGCAACATAATTAAATATTTTAAATCCCTGTTTGTAGAATTTCAAACGATTTTACCAAAACAGTGAAGGGTCGTGACTCTTTAGATATGATGTATAAATGATTTGAAAAATTAGTTGCAAAAAGGGGAGGAGATAGTAGTTAGACGGTAGGAGTTAGATTTTTCCCGAGAAGGGACTGGGATGGAAATAATGTACATAATTTTCTTGAAGTAGAAACAATGAAGACTAATGTTTTAAAATGGTGAATTTCTCTTTGGTGTTCAGTTGTTGTGTTGCATCAATTTATACTCTTTATTTTGGTTGTCTGCAACTTGAGGTCTTTTAATTATTTAAATCAACATATCAAGCATATTCCCTGATTTATCAAAATATATTCCATTTTGTGTGATTTGACTAATTGGTATCTGCAAGTCAGAATTAAATTCTCTTAATAAATCACAGTGGTTTTAAGATTTCTTTTGGATTGTTGAAGTAGAACCTGATAAAGAAACATTCCAACACTGTTTATGCAAGTCATAGACTTAGTAATGTTTTATGCCAGCCATAGAATTTTTCAGAGTGCCTAACAACTAGAGTTAAGCCAATAAGAGGAAACACATATCATTTTGGACTCCATTGCCCATGTGGATAGAAGGCACTGATCTGACACAACCCAAAGATACAAATTCATATCAAACAATTTATTCAAAAACCTTTCATTTGTGTAGTAGGAGTAGGAGTAGTTGTAGTAATTTTATTTGTCCACTTCCCTTTGCCATTGTGGATAGATTGTTTCATCAAGAAATACATCTTAAATCTGCATCATACACATAGGTGCACCCACCTGGGTTTTGCAGAGCCTGAAGAGTAGAAGGTTCAACTATATTGGTTGTCCTTGTTAGTTGGCCAAAATAATTGTGAGAGCTTGGCAACCTCTCATGGTTCAAACCTGCGTTTTTAAGACCCAACACACTCAATGACTTCAGGTCATAGAGAGCCGAGAGTTTAATCTACCTCAACCACGCAGGTGTTTAGGGAATTGGAGGATAGAGAATGAAGATCACTCTGAGTGCTTCTATCACTCTACTAACCCTTAAGTTAGATTCAGACTAAGCAAGCAGGTTTTTGGAACTTAGACTGTACCTCAGATAGCTCTCTTCCAGAGGATAGAAATGTAGAACAGGGATGACAATGTGATGCATTGGCATCTCATAGGTGCATTGGTGATGATGAAATCATGAAATAAAAAAGAGACTAAGATAACGTAAGGAATATTATGAAAGAGAAAAGAGCAAAGGTGGTGAGAAATAAAATTATGAAGGGTCCAGTTCTCTCGCAAGCTCCAGAGAAATGAAGTACCTACACACAAAAAGTAGGGAAAAATGTTGGGGCTATTTTGCGGCTTGCCATAGACAAACCCCCATTTTGGTGTTTCCACCTCCACGGATAGATAGATAGATAGAAAAATAGAAATACGATAAAGAAAATATGTTGGAAAGGAAAGAATACCAAATACTACAAGAAGCACTATGCTACTCAAATCCAACAACAATGCGATAGTGAATGAACAATACCACCCTTGACCAAAGGCACTCAAGGCCAATGCGAGAGAAATGCAAGTCTACAACCATGGAAAAGTCGACGTGGACGCAGTGATGCCGAAGGGAGTCTTGCAAGACACCAAGTTGCAGCTTCTATGGTAGATGTGAAGAATATTGTGATGTTGGAAAAGTTGATAGTATAGTAAGTAGCTCAAGAGTTGTGTAGAAGCATGAGAAATTGTCTAGAATGTCTAGAAGGATGAATGAGAATGAGAGCTAGTCATTTTAGATGAATTTGGGAGGGAAAGATCCATTCAAAGGTTAGTTGAAGGGCATAGATACATTACACTTCAAACCCAATGGCGAATGCAACGCCTTTGGGGATTCCAGAGGCAGGAATCCTGTAAGGACAAAAATGCGCCACAAAGACATCCATGCGCCATGCGTGCATCCCCAACAAAAACTCCCCCACCAACACTAAAGACAAGCACCAAATGGATGAAGTACAAACAAATGATGTGGAATTGCATTTTCGGGTTTTATTTTTCTAAGGTGAAGGATGTAAAAGGGCAACTTGCAAGGGGGTGCAAATTCATGCTTATACATTTTTCCCCCACTTTAGCGAACATGAGTGCCAATGAGTGTTTGGTAAAGTAGGTTGAATGTGTACTTGAAACGTCAAGGAAGTAGACCACAATCTGACCCACTAGAAAGTGTAGAAAGAGAAGCTGGCTTCACAAGTATTCTCTCTTGAGGAGGATTGAACAAAATGCGTTGTGCATCCACATACCCACAATCGGTGAACAAAGGGCTTTGTAGGTCCTCATAGCTATAGAGTTGAACAAAGAGATCTTGTAGGAAATAAGTGCTTCATAGGTCCTCAGACTTGCAAAGGAGGCACCCACCCGAGTGCTTGATCTTGAAGGAAGTCGAATGTGAGGGACTCTGCAGATCTAGATTGGAAAGAAGCTTCACAGGCACACCTGTAAAGCAACATGTTAATCTCTAGACAAAACATGTTAGAAAAAAAATCCACGCAAGAAAGCAAGTAGACAGTCAACAATTGAAGGAAGAGCTTTCGAAGGGGTCCCTTGGGAACCCTTCAAAAGAAAAGGGGTCCACTCAAGGGACACTCTAGTTGAAAGTGCAACAGTATTTTTCATAAAATCAATTCAACATAAAGGAATCCTTTTGAAAGATTTCACTTCATTAAGGAATTCAAAAGGAAGAATTCCCCATCGCAAGGGGAAGGTTAGAAATTTTCCCACAAGAAAAGGTGCTCCCTCATTGGAGGAATTTTTTTCAAATTATTTCTTTATGAACCCATGAAGAAGGAAAAGTATTTCGCTAGGCGTCCTTGTTGAGGAATGAAATTTTGGAAAATTAGAGATTTTAAAGAAGGGATTTGTTGGCCACCGAATACATCTTTTAAAAATTGAAGCGATATGATAGCCCTCCTTAGGGTGGTGCATTCCGAACACAAAGGCATGTGACATCCTAAGGAGAGAAAAGGAAGAATAAAAGTGATGTTATTGCCTGTAGAACATAACGAGATGTAACCATGGTAATGACGTCGCACACACGAGGGACAACATGCGAGCACCACAAAATCACAAAGCAAGAAAAGAAGAGAGAAAGATAAAAAGAAAGGAGAAATACAAGGATGTAGTGAACAAGAGATAGGGGGATCTAATATTTCAAGGTCAGAGCTGCTCATAAATATAAATAAATAGATATAATAATATATAAATGAATTGTCATCAACCCCCTACTATATCAGACCATGTGAAGAAGGTACATGAAAAAAAAAAAAATGGTCAACATGGAAGGGAGGCCTAAATTCCCCCAACACTTTGCATCGTCCCCAATTGTCAAAAATCAATACATGATAAAGATAAGAATGATGTGACAAATAGAGGAAGTTTTATGACATAAAAACACTCCTATATCCAAGCGCCTACGAGGGTGAAAAGGGTCATCCAGGAACATATAAGACAAGAACGAGGGAAAAAAAACACACACAATCTAATCTATAGATAAAGAAGAGGCGCACCCATAATACTCATCAACCAAGAGGTTTTCATTCTCCCATTCTAGATAATTTTAAGGGGAGGGTGGACGAGCTTGAAAGGGAAAAATATCAAGGGGGTTACCCTCTGACCCTCCTGAAATAAGAGCCAAGGAAGAATGTCCCTCAAGGTCTTCTCCACTCAGTTCTTGTGATGTGAATGTCAATGATTTAACAAAGATCGCTGATAGGGCCGAGACCTCATCCATAGATTTGAACATTCACTTTACAAGAGTGCCATGTGTTAACTAAATAGGCAATGGAGGTGGTGGCCGAGATCGACTGTTAGGCTCATCAAATGATTTAGGAGCAGTGGTGAATTTCAGGGATGCTAGGGATTCCTCTGTCACTAAGACAACACAAGCCAATGTAGAACCACCCTATGAAAAATGCGACCCCTTCTTCTAACCTCCATTGCAAGCAGGGTTGTCCTCCATATTTCGTTTCATTGAAGGATGCGAGATCCCCATAGACAAAGCAAAGGGAATGAAGGAAGAGGAGAAAACCACAATAGATACCACCAACGTATTCAACATGTTCATGAGTTTGGAAAAGGGCAGGATTTCCAGAAGGGACATCAAAAGGGGAGGCTCAACTGAAGGAGCAATGAATACCTACACCCTCTTTGGGTGAGGATCATTCATGCTCTTAGGGGGATCCAAAATCAAAACTGAGGTTGAGGGAATTGAAGTAGGAAGAGCGGAAGAGTAGGGCACAATAGAAGATGCCGAAGCATGAGCTATTGGTTCCCCTTCCTTCTTCTACAAGGTAGCCTGCTCAACAACTAGAGCCTTCCTCCGATGCTTGCGGTTGCACACAAGGTGATTTCTATAGCTCTGAGAACTAGAGGCCACAACCTGAGAAGGGACAGAAGACCCTTGTTCAGCCATCAGAGTATCCATCACAACCGTTTCTAGCAGAGGGAGGGACTCCTAGATGGGAACAAGAGGAAGAGACAAAGAGGATGATGGGACAATAGTGGGGGGAGCAAGCTCAAGTGCCTCAGTGGCGAGCCTCTTCCCATTCACTACCTTATAGGTAGGAGTAGTGGGAGGCCATGGAGGCTGAAACATAGAGGATGCTCCATGGGGACCCTTCCTCTTACCATACAAAATGGACCAAGGCACCGTAGGTAAGACAAGAAGTTCAAATGTTGGATGCTTGGGCTTTTGCCAAGTGGGCACCATCAGATTTCCCAGCAAATGAATAGGAGTGGGAGTCTATGGAAACATAGTAGGGTGAGAGGAAGTGATAGGAGGGATAGTAGAAGAGAGGAAGAGCCGAGGGTAGACTTCTCCTCTTCTCTTTTTCGAGCGGCCAAAGTAGCCTCACGTTTCACCTTTATGCAAGCCCCATGAAAAATGGAATAAGGAGAAGGAGGGTATCTCACCTTTGACATTATGCTCCCACTCTTATATTTTACAAAATTTTGATACAATAGGTTTGTCCTAGGAGGAAGCAAATCGATAGGGGTAGGATAGAAGTGATCCAGTGAGTATCCCCCATGCACAATTATCGATCTATAACTGGTGTCGTGGAATACACGCACAAAACCATCATGGGAAAACTTCAAGCACTTATGGACTATCGAGGGAATTGCATTCGTGGAAACTAGCCAGGGAATGACTAGTTTCACCCTGAATAGTTCAAAACCTGGGATGATATCAAAGAATGCATTAACGATTCTATGCCCGACCAGGATTGACAAGGTGATACAATCGATAGGAGGAATGGAAAGCCCATCGTGTGTATGTATAGTGCTTCTAGAATCATCATATCCATCCTTATGTAAAAATTTAATCAACATGATTTCCTCTATAATGACATTCACCCGATATGTAGGTTCAACGAGGACACTGTTGATGTGTTTTTTATGCACTTGTCAACACAGGGAATGCATAGGTGCATCACCTCTCTTGAAAGACAATCTTCCACAATCAAATTGCAGAACACTATCCCAAGGTCTCTAATGTTAGGTATTGATAGAGCTTGGAATATCTCAGTTGATTTATGTGATTTGTTGGAATCACAAAGCGGTCTTACGAATGAGTTACAAAGTGGGGAAGTTGAATATGCAAATGGAGTTCTTAAGATGGGAGAGTTGTTGTGCGTTTGCTGTAGGTTCAAACAATAGTCTTGAACTCCATTTTACCATTGGATTTAGCTTTATAATGTGCAATGAACCTTACTTAAGGTTACTTATTAAAAAAAAGGAAAAAGAGAAGGGAAGAGAGTAAGTTCCTAGACCTGAACCTACGAATGAACAGTGATCATGGAGGCTGCTACAATAGACAAACTCCCCAAACTGGGTTTTGCTTGGCCAAGAGGATCCTACAGTTACACAAAACCAACGCAATCTTCTAAGAACTGCAGATTTTCAGATTGCAAACACACATCATGAACATGCAATTGAACCAAGTTGCAAAAATGAAGTAAGGAAGCCCAGACTAACTTTGCACAACAACTTGTCATAAACAAGTGCCAAAAGTATGGGCTGGAAATTCATCAAATACAGTAACAACAAATACCATCATCACTTCCATTCAAGAAACTAACTACTAAACTAATAGGGAAGTAGAACCATGCACACATAATGAGAAAACTCAAAAGAAAATACCCATAAATCATGCAATGTTGCTTTCTATTGCTGCAGAATGCTTTTACACCAGCTCTCCAATCATTTACAAATGAGGGGGAGACCCCTATTTATAGTTTTCCAAAACTTGAATGAATGGATAGGATTGAATTAAATTGTGTGGTCCAGATTTGATTGCACTAGGGATTCACCTACCCCATAATATTCAACAATTTAAAATACATCTTTGTCTTTTCCCTATTTTGTCTTTTAATGCCCAGGTGCTGAAGCAGTTTTGTCTTCTAGCTAATTTCCCTTTTACTATAGTTGAAACTACCTGAAAGCTACCCTTTGCTTGATGGACTTGCAACATTCTTCATTGGATCAAACGGGTTTGTTGACGACTGACATCAATGGATTGGTTGCTCCCGATTCAGGTGGACAACCCCTTAAATATCACCATCATCTGGTGAAAAGTAGGACAACTCCCTTATGCTTTATTCAAGGCCACCCCCTTGCATTTTGTCATTGAATTCCTTGGCACAGGCCTTCTTCTAATACCAACTCTGTTGATGGGTGCTACGAAGAGAGGTGGGCACAAAATGAATGGTGATAGGAGCTATGTGTTTTTCCTTGTTCAACTTTCTCAATGGGTCTCCCCGACGGACCCGCGGTAGGCTTCTTGCATCCCATGCAAACATGAAGTGTCATAAGTGCTTTCATACACAAATAAAGGAAAATGTTAGTCAAATCTTGCAAAGTCCTTGTTAGATCCATCCATGCATCATCAAAAGATTATAATATTCAGTGTGAATTTCCATTAGCAGTTTACTGGAGGGAGTTTGGACGGTCCGGGTTTGAGAGGCTGGACTTCCCTGGCCAGAATGTTGTTTTGAAAGGGCGAACAGGGCAGGGCAACCTAGATGGTTTCTCTCGGCTTCAAATTTGGAATTTGAAAAGTTCATGTGGAAGAGGGTCCAATTTAAGCATGTGGATCAAAGTTCATTTCCAAATTGGGAGGGCGTTTGGACGTTTCGGGCCCAAGAAGTCGAACTTCCTTGGCTAGAATGCTATTTTGAAAGGGTGAACAGGGTAGGGTGACTTGAATGGTTTCTCCTGGCTTCAAATTTGGAATTTGAAAAGTTCATGCAGGAGAGGGTCCAATTTGAGCATTTGGGTCAAAGTTCGTTTCCAAATTGGGAGGGCATTTGGACGTTTCGGGCCTGAGAGGTTGAACTTCCCTGGCCAGAATGTTGTTTTAAAAGGGTGGATAGGGTAGGGTGACCTAGATGGTTTCTCCCAACTTCAAAAATGGAATTTGAAAAGTTCATGTAGGAGAGGGTCCAATTTGAGCATGTGGGTCAAAGTTTGTTTCCAAATTGGGAGGGCGTTTAGACAGTCTGGGCCCGAGAGGCTGGACTTCCTTGGCCAGAATGCTATTTTGAAAGGGCGATGGACGGTTCGGGCCTCAGAGGCTGGATTTCCCTAGCCAAAATGTTGTTTTAAAAAGATAGACAAGGTCGGGTGACCCAAATGGTTTCTCCCGACTTCAAATTTGGAATTTGAAAAGTTCATGCAGGAGAGGGTCCAATTTGAGCATGTGGGTCAAAGTTCGTTTCCAAATTGGGAGGGTGTTTGGACATTCCAAGCCCGAGAGGTCAGACTTCCTTGGCCAAAATGCTATTTTGAAGGGGTGATGGATGGTCCTGGCCTTGAAGGCCAGATTTCCCTTGCTAGAATGTTGTTTTGAAAGGGCGATGGATGGTGCGGGCCCCAAAGGCTAGATATCCTTGGCCAAAATGCTGTTTTGAAAGGGTGATGGATAGTCTGGGCCCCATAGGCTGGATTTCCCTTGCTAGAATGTTGTTTGGAGTTTGGAACAACCATGGTGAGGCAGAGTTCTTGAAATGACTACAGAGGGATGAAGTTTCATAATGAAATTTCTGCAACTTCCTAAAACTTAACGAAACCTTGGAAGTTCACTTAGGCACTACAAAAACATCCCAAATCCATAGGAAACCTATCCCAAAAGTCAAAAATGTAGGAAAAAGAGAAACAAGTGAGCAGGGATGAGGCCTGGAGGATGCCGGGGCAACGAGCGAAGGGAAACCTGCAAGGGCACTTCCGTGAAAGAAAAGACTTAGTGAAACTCAGGTAGGTGAATTTGGTCAGGGGAATTTGATCGTTTGATGACACATGACCAATTTAGGCTCCAGGAAAGGGGCACACAAAATGAGACAGGAGAAAAGCAACCCATCGGTAGCGAAAAGTGGGGGTCCTTGCTCATGGTGGGGTGTGTGTGCAAAACATGCACAACAAATGGTGACTCGTTGGGGAAATGCTCCAAAGCATTTTGATGACAAACTGGAATAACGAACCTAGAATCTTGAATTTGAACTTCACACTGGGGCAAACAAGCCAGACTCTCAACCAAAAGATCAAAACCACTAGTTAATCCAACCTTCAGTATACTAAAAACCCAAATGTGTGCAGTTGCATCATTTCCCATCCTTCAATTGCTACAAGAACCCAAGCTCCATCAAGTTAAGCTAGATAGTTTATTCTAACTCCAAAAGCATTCAGGACATTGCCTCGCTGCCAGTTAGACATCCATAGCCTCGATGAGGTTGTCGCTGTGATTCGCTTGAACATTGCTCTACTGCCGGTCGGGCATCCATAGCCTTGGTAGAGTTTCTCGGATACCCCTGAAAAGCTGAATTTCTTTTCTTTTGATTTTTAATATTTTTCTTTCTTTTGTTTCTTTTCTTTTGATTTTTCAATTTTCAATTCTTTTTATTTCAACCCGCAAGCATTGAAGCTCGTGCTCAGGGATGAGAATCACAGTGGCATTGAAGCATAATTTTAGATTTTTCACTTAACTAGACTTCACAAAGGACCTACAACGACCTCTAGATTCTTAAAATATGTAAAAGATATAAGATTTCAGAATATGTCGGGAATGAGATCAACCAAGGACTTATCCTCTTTGAATCAAACACCCAGATCACTTGACACTAACAAAAGATCATCACCATCCACTCTGAAAACTTTATTAGAGTTTGACAAATAAATACATAGAACAACCCCAAACAATAAAGATGGTGTTGTGCGCACAGATGTGCCCAACCAAAAGTAGAGGGATCCTGAGCAAAGCAACAACAAAGCAACAACAAAACAGAAGCAAGGCGAACAGAAAGTGAACACCAAAACTAACCAAAGCAGGAAAATGAAAGAAAACAACGAAGAAACTACTCTAAAGCAAGCAACCTACAACAAACCAACTAACCTAAGGAAAGTAGGAAAGCAGAGTATTTACAAGAAACCTATACTACTAAAAAATGAGCTATGTACAAAGAGATATTTATAAAGCACTATGTTTAGGCAAGGCGAAATAACATCAACGCTCATTGGATTTCGCAGTGCATGCACAAGAAAATGGGAAATCATTATCGTTCTTACCCATACAAATTTGTCTTTATATTTCAAAAAAAGAAATTCAACGTTGCAGCACTCAAGTTCAATCACCCGATCAAGGAAAATTAGCAATTGAGGAGGCTCGCTAAACCCATGGTTAATCCATAAAAACATTTGTCTCCCCTCATTCCCATAATCAAAATGATAAGTGTAGCTATGAAAATTAACAAGAGCAAGGAAGAATAGAACCTAGATTTCGTTGTGCAATTGTGGCAGTTTTTGACAGTCAAGAGTGAGCACTGCATCGTTAGTCTTTTCATCAAAAACCTCAGGCGGGAATGGTGGAGGGTGCAACACTTCAGGCATCAAGACTGCATAAGGTAGGGAGAACAGGGCAGTAAACACTTCTTCCATGTCTTGCATGGGATCAACAGTCCCTATCTGTTGTTCTTTGAGAAGATAGACTTCATCTCATTGATCTTCTGCAAACCTAGTGTCCACTTGATTGTTGTCCTCAAAAGGTAGCACGTTGTCCCACTTCCTTTCCCAAGTGTTGTCCTTATTTATGTGGTGTTCAATGTCATGGGACAATGACATGTGTGAATCTGTCCTATTGCATCCATTTGAATATGAAGGAAGATCGACAACGATCATGGCAGGACTCCAAGTTGCATCTTGTAGTCGACTGGCTGCTTCATCTCTGTTGGAAGCTATCTCAACATCCCCACCTTTGTCTTCTTCTCTTTGCTATTCATGCATCTTATCATGACATTCACTCATTTTCCCCTGTTCACTATCCTTATAGACAGAGAAGGAACCCCTTTCCCAATCCGAAAACTATAGTGCATTACTGTTCAAAGGCTCAAGGAGTATGTCTTCATCGCTATCATCCTTTGGGAGGTGTGCTTCCTCGGCATGAACATACCTCTGCAGTACAACTCCTAATGGAAAGAAATCATCAATTGATGGCACCTCATCAAGGGACCAAAATCCACTATGTGATTTTCCTCCAAGGACTTGCCATAAAGCCCATCGTTCATGGTGCTCAAATGCTCGTCAAGAGGAAGAAATTCTTGATAACTGGTGGACAACATTCCTGTTTGATCTACTTCATCACTCGAAAGATCAAGACTATATTGCTGTCCTTCTTCTATTGCTATCCCAACATCCTCTTGAGGACTATCTTCAGCTAAGTCATTACTTGGTTGAAGCTCTTGGTCCTCACGTTCCATCCTTGAAGCAACTGCAGGAAGTGGTGTGCTTGGTTGCCTTGCTTGTTCTTTGACTTGATTGATGGCTTCTTGGCACAGTCCACATATGAACTTCAAGTGTGATGAATCATGAATTCTGCACCAATTCGGTAGTAGTAGCACCTCCAAATCCACTTGGTATTTCAACTCTGACCAATCCCTTGCTAATTTGGAGATGAGTTGGTCATATCTTTCCACTACTGGGTCCTCATCATCACTTGAAAAAGAAGCTTGATGGTAGATAGCCGTGGCGAGTGGTTGTTCCCACTCCTCCAAACTTTCATTTTCAAATTCTTGATCACTGCCATTAATGAAGGAGAGGTCTTCTAATCTGATTTCAGTTATACTCTCGTCATCATTTTTTGTTGTTCTGAAGCTATCAACCTCTTCCTCTTTCTGATTTTCAACATCTTCACTGGCTGCTCCAGCATGCACTGCTGCAAACTTTGTTAATTCATCTTCAACTACCAACCGTTCCTCTTCTTGAGTGGAGGACTACCTTTCGTTGATGGAGGGACAACCTTCTGATTCTTTCTAGCTGAGTTTTCATTCAAACTACTTGCTGCCCCAAGGCACTCTGCTCCTTCTTCTTGGTTTTCATTTTCTATGTCTGCTGTCCCAACAACAAAGTGTGTCAAATTTCTCGGTTCATATTTACTTTTTTGTCCTCCAAATGTTGACAACTCTCCTACCTCATGGGATGACTCGCCTTCATTGAGAGTTGGTTGCTCCAACTTGTTCAAACTGCCCTTGACATGAGTGATGATGTCTTCACATGATGGACAAGTGAATTCTAAATGTGGTGCATTGTGGAATCTGCACCAACTTGACATTAGTACTTCCTCCAATCTTGGCCCATCCTTGCTGCCCAAACATTCTTGGATCAGCTCTACAAATGCCTTGGGTGCCATATTAGGCATTTCCTCTTCCGGATCTTCGGGAGCCAAGGGCTGGTATATTTCCCAAAAGGGAATTTATCCTTGCAAGACTCTTTCAACCCTGTCAAAGAATGTTAGACACTCCAATTCATTATGCCTATAAGTGCAATGGATCCTACATTTATCTACCAATGGAAATTGCTGCAATGGTCTCTTCAATCTCCTATTCAAATATGCATGTAGCTGAGTGATGTTGATTTGTAAATGCTGCTCCATCTTAGCTCAACTTTGTTTGCCTTCAAAATTTTCTGATTTTGAGCTTTAGAATTAAAAGAGATCTCCTTATCTCAGATTTCTTCTTTGAAAGTGTTTGTTTCAACTCCCAACTTTAAGCTTTATAGCCTCAACATGTCAAGCCCTCCTTCTAGCACCAGTTCTGTTGATGTGTTTTTTATGCACTTCTCAACATAGGTAATGCATAGGTGCATCACCTCTCTTGAAAGACAATCTTCCACAATCAAATTGTAGAACACTATCCCAAGGTCTCTAATGTTAGGTCTTGACAGTGCTTGGAATATCTCAGTTGATTTATGTGATTTTCTAGAATCACAAGGCGGTCTTACGAATGAGTTACAAAGTGGGGAAGTTGGATCTGCAAATGGAGTTCTTAAGATGGGAGAGTTGCTGTGCATTTGCTGCAGGTTCAAACAACAGTCTTGAACTCCATTTTATCATTGGATATAGCTTTATAATGTGCAATGAACCTTGTCTAAGGTTACTTATTAAAAAAATGAAAAAGAGCAGGGAAGAGAGTAAGTTCCTAGACCTAAAATTATGAATGAACATTGATCATGGAGGCTGCTACAGTAGACAAACTCCCCAAACTGGGTTTTTCTTGGCCAAGAGGATCCTACAGTTACACAAAACTAGTGCAATCTTCTAAGGATTGCAAATTTTCAAATTGCATACACACATCATGAACATGCAATTGCACCAGGTTGCAAAAATAAAGTAAGGAAGCCCAGGCTAACTTTGCACAACAACTTGTCATCAACAAGTTCCAAAAGTATGGGCTAGAAATTCATCAAATACAGTAACAACAAATACCATCATCACTTCCATTCAAGAAACTAAATACGAAACTAATAGGGAAGTAGAATCATGCACACATAATGAGAAAACTCAAAAGGAAACACCCATAAATCATGCAATGTTGCTTTCTATTACTGCAGAATGCTTTTACAATAGCTCTCCAATCATTTACAAATGAGGGGAGACCCCTATTTATAGTTTTCCAAAGCCTGAATGGATGGCTAGGATTGAATTACATTGTGTGGCCCAGATTTGATTGCACTAGGGCTTCACCTACCCCATAATATTCAGCAATTCAAAATACATCTTTGTCTTTTCCCTATTTTTTCTTTTAATGCCCAAGTGCTGTAGCAGTTTTGTCTTCTAGTTGATTTCCCTTTTACTGTAGCTGAAATTGCTTGAAAGCTTCCCTTTGCTTGATGGACTTGCAACATTCTTCATTGGATCAAATGGGTCTATCGATGATTGGCATCAATAGATTGGTTGCCCCTGATTCGGGCAGACAACCCCTTAAAGATCACCATCATCTGGTGAAAAGTAGGACAACTCCCTTATGCTTTCTTCAAGGCCACCCCCTTGCATTTTGTCATTGAATTCCTTGGCACAAGCCTTCTTTTAATACCAACTCTATTAATGGGTGCTATGAAGAGAGGTGGGCATAAAATGAATGGTGATAGGAGCTATGTGCTTTTCCTTGTTCAACTTTCTCAATGGGTCTCCCCGACGGACCCGCAGTAGGCTTCTTGAATCCCATGCAAACATGAAGTGTCATAAGTGATTTTATACAAAAATCAAGGAAAATGTTTGTCAAATCTTGCAAAATCCTTGTTAGATCCATCCATGTATCATCAAAAGATCATAATATTCAGTGTGAATTGCCATTAGCAATTTACTAGAGGGAGTTTCGACGGTCCGGGCTCAAGAGGCTGGACTTCCATGGCCAGAATGTTGTTTTGAAAGGGCGAATTGGGTAGGGTGACCCAAATGGTTTCTCTTAGCTTCAAATTTAGAATTTGAAAATTTCATGCAGGAGAGGGTCCAATTTAAGCATGTGGGTCAAAGTTCATTTCCAAATTGGGAGGGATTTTGGACGTTCCGGGCTCGAGAGGTCGGACTTCCTTGGCTAGAATGCTGTTTTGAAAGGGCGAATAGGGCAGGATGACCTAGATGGTTTGTCCCCGCTTCAAATTTGGAATTTAAAAAGTTCATGCAAGAAGAGGGTCCAATTTGAGCATGTGGGTGAAATTTCGTTTCCAAATTGGGAGGGCGTTTGGACGTTCCGGGCTTGAGAGCTTAAACTTCCCTAGCCAGAATGCTATTTTGAAAGGGCGAACAGGGCAGGGTGACCCAGATGGTTTCTCCTGGCTTCAAATTTGGAATTTGAAAATTTCATGCAAGAGAGGGTCCAATTTGAGAATATGGGTCAAAGTTCGTTTCCAAATTGGGAGGGTGTTTGGACATTCCGGGCCTGAGAGGTCGGACTTCCCTAGCCAGAATGCTGTTTTGAAAGGGTGATGGACAGTCCGAGCCCCAGAGGCCAGATTTCCCTAGGCATAATATTGTTTTGAAAGAGCGAACAGGGCAGGGTGACCTAGATGGTTTCTCCCAGCTTCAAATTTGGAATTTTAAAAGTTCATGCAGGAGAGGGTCCAATTTGAGCATGTGGGTCAAAGTTCATTTCCAAATTGGGAGGGTGTTTGGACATTTCGGGCCCAAGAGGCCAGACTTCCCTGGCTAGAATGTTGTTTTCAAAGGGCGATGGACAGTCCGAGTCCTAGAGGTCGGATTTACCTAGCCAGAATGTTGTTTTGAAAGGGCGATGGACGGTCTGGGCCCTAGAGGCCGAATTTCCCTGGCCACAATGCTATTTTGAAAGGGCAATGGACGGTCCAGGTCTTAGAGGCCAGATTTCCCTGGCCAGAATGCTATTTTGAAAGAGCAATGGACAGTCCGAGCCCTGAAGGCCAGATTTCCATGGCCAAAATGCTGTTTGGAGTTTTTCGTTTGGAACAACCATGGTGAGGCGAAGTTCTCGAAACGACCATGAAGGGATGGAGTTCCAGAATGAAATTTTTGCAACTTCCCAAAACTTAAGGAAACCTTGGCAGTTCACTTAGGCACCACTAAAATATCCCAAATCCATAGGAAACCTATCCCCCAAGTCAAAAATGAAGGAAAAAGCGAATCGAGTGAGAAGGGATGAGGCCCGGAGGATGCCAAGGCAATGGGCGAAGGGAAACCCATAGGGGCACTTCCGCAAAAGCAAAAGACGTAGTGAAACTCAGGTAGGTGAATTTGGTCAAGGGAATTTGATCGTTTGAAAACACATGACCAATTTAGGCTCGAGGAAAGGGGCACACAAAATGAGACGGGAGAAAAGCAGCCCATCCGGAGCGAAAAGAGGGGGTCCTTGCTCATGGCGGGGCGTGTGTGCAAAACTTGCACAACATGCACCAACTATGGTATTTCCATTGATACATGTGGTGATGTACAAAGGGGATGGTTCTTTATTAGAATTCATTAGTAAATCTTGCAAGGTAAATGTTATACCAGGAGATCCACTTGCAGGTTATGCAAATGGGATGGGAAGATGCAAGAAGGAAGCCATCTTTACGTACACAAGACAAAAATTTCATAGGAGCCCCCATGGGTTTCACAACTAGATGGTGACCCACTCAAGGTTTCACTTTATAATGCTTAGGGAACCCCTAGCAATGCCACTAGGGGTAATAGGTTGGGTTGCAAGGATAGACACCCTGCAAAACTCACACCCACAACACTCCTAGAACACGAGGGAAGGGTCTTTCAACACTACCAAAAAAAACTAGAATGTTAACGTCAAGTTCACCAAAATATAGAGGAGGGGGACTGACCACTCAATGACTCCAGGTCATAAAGAGTTGAGAGTTGAAGGCTGCCCTAATCTACATCAATCACATAGGTGTTTAGGGAATTGGAAGATAGAGAATGAAGAGCACTCTCAGTGCTTCTATCACTCTACTAACCCGAGAGTTAGATTCATACTAAGTGAGTAGGTTTCTAGAACTCGAACTGTACCTCAGAAAGCTCTCTTACAAAGGACAACAACATAGAACAAGGACGAAAATGCGGTGCACTAGCGTCCATACAAACAAAAAGTGAAAAGACACAAACATAATAACATATAACCTACTAAACAACTTAGCTAAAGGTTAACTTGTGATGAAAAAAGTAGGAAATAAAAAAGAGACTAAGATAATGTAAGGAATATTATGAAAGAGAGGAGAACAAAGGTGGTGAGAAATAGACTTACAAAGGGTCCAATTCTCTTGCAAGCTCCACATGAATGAATTACCTACACACAACAAAGTAGGGAAAAATGTTAGGGCTGTTTCAGGGCTTGCCGCAGTCAAACCCCCGTTTTGGTGTTTCCACCTCCACAAACAGCGGGATAGATAGAGAAATAGAAATGCAATAAAGAAAATATACTGGAAAGTAAAGAATACCAAATACTACAAGAAGCACTATGCTACTCAAATCCAACAACAATGAAATAGTGAATGAATAATACCACGTTCGACCAAAGGCACTCAAGGCCAATGAGAGAGGAATGCAAGTCTACAACCATGGAAAAGTGGATGTGGTTCAGCGACACTGAAGGGAGTCTTGCAAGACACTAAGTTGCAGCTTCTATGGTAGATGTGAAGAATGCTGTGATGTTGGAAAAGCTGATAGTGCAACAAGTAGCTCAAGAGTTGTGTAGAAGCATGAGAAATTATCTAGAATGTCTAGAAGGATGAATGAGAATGAGAAATGGTCATTTTAGATGAATTTGGGAGGGAAAGAGCCATTCAAAGGTCGATTGAAGGGTGCAAATACATTACACTTCGTCCCAATGGCGAACATAACGCCTCTTCAGATTCTAGAGGCAAGAATCCTATCAGGATGGCAGTGCGTCATGCAAACATCCATGTGTTGCACGTGCGTCCCAGACATAAATTCCCCCATTGACACTAAAGACAAGTGCAAGTGACTGGAGTACAAATGAATGATGTGGAATTGCATTGTTGGGTTTGTTTTTTCTAAGGTGAAGGATGTAAAAGGGGAAATTGCAAGGGGGGTGAAAATTCACGCCTATACACATTTTTATAATTTTTGGTTGCGACTTTGCTATTCTAGCTTGTTTATGTCATAAAATTTGGGAGGTTCACCCCATTAAAAAATCTTAGACGGTCTTAGAGTGATTCATAATAACTCTTACATGGTATCGAAGTTGTTAGTGACTCCAAGCTTTCTCATCTTCATTTTGTGAGTGCATTCGACTTGAGTTTAGAGCTTTTGAAGTTATTGATTTTACCCTTCATTTGGTGTAGATTGATGGGCTTAATTTATGGGGCCATTTTCCTTCATTATTTTATGTTTTTTTTAAAGATTAGTTTATGTTTTTATTATTTCAATCTGCCAAGTTTCACAGACATTCCTAAGATTTCATACATCTTTTATGTTTGAAAAATGTGTCTCAACCTTGCAATTACATAAGGTACTATTGATATGTTGGTGACCGGGGGAGGTTCCCCATGAGGGGTCTGGGGGAATCATCCCCTCGACAGGGGCTTGGGGGCAACACCCTTGAAAGGAAAATTTTATTTATATTTTATTATTGTAAATTTGGATTGTTCATTATACCGTCTCAAATCCGATTGTTGATATTTTGTTAGCTTGACTTGCCCTAGAAGTTAACCTTATTTTATGAGGGCATGAGAATATTGCTCTACAAGTATATTGTAATCTTTATGATTTCTAAATAATATATTGGGCGGATTTTGGAGTGGGGTTTTTCTCTCGAAAGGGTTTTCTCCACATAAATCACTGTGTTGTGGTATGCATGATATTTATGTTTAAGTTTTTATAACTATTAAAAAGATCTATAAAGTTTTGCATTATCCTCCTCTCAAGATTAGTGTAGGAAGTTGTTCTGCTATCATAGCTTCATTAAATTTTATATTTTTCATGCACTTGAAACCAAACTTTAGTACGTAGAAATACAAATATGATATGTTGACATTTGTATGTGTGTATATATGAATGTTCATGAATTTTAGTATAATTCTATGCTTAAATTATGATTGTTAATAATGTGTATGCCTTAGGGGGAAACTAAATTCTTTCTGCTAGAAGAATTGTAACCCACAACAACTAGATTTTCAGCTCGTAGCATAAGCACTGCACACAGTGGTAAGGGAGATGTCAGAATGGTTGAAGCGTGAAAATTCCAGAGAAGAGTGAAGGTAACCATTAAATGGTCAATCATGAGTCACCATAAGAATATTCCTATCCACCAAATAATATTACTAGAAGAAGAATAATTTTGTTCTGAGTTGGAGTAACCCATGACATGACATTCTCCATGAAACATGTCTTTGTCATGGCAGTTAACCATTGGGGTAGAGTTCCAATTTAGTTTCTCTTTTTCTAATTTTCAATTATGGTTTTTTGTTACAAGACTAAGTCCTCTCCCTATCTTTGAGGGAGAGTGGACGAATAAATTACGGTTTTTTTTAGTCCTGAAAGGAATAAGACTCCTCACAGACCCTATATAGTGGGATATGTCATGAGAAGTGAATCTAGTCAATTATCTAGTTAGTTTTTACTAAATTGCAAGTTGATAGTTGATCAAATGAACAATTAGTTTTTTTGTTATTAGCTGAATAATAGCTATGTATTGTAGAATGATAAATCTTTAGTAGATTCTTGTCAGAGTTCAGAGTTTTCATGCAATAAAGGAGTTAGTTCAATATCATGATTTGTTGATTAAGTAGTAAGCGTTGAAATTCGTTGAGGAAGAAAAAAATCAAGCAAGGGCCACTTGAGGTACTAATATCCACTATATTTCATGTTATTAGATTAATTCATGCATTGTTGAGTTTAGTTAAGATAGTTTCCAATTTCATGCATGTGGAATTCATGAATATGATCATGTAATTGATTTAGATTCTATAGCTTAATGTGTGTTTCATACATTGGGATTAATTAGTTATAGTTTAGCCTTATAAAATTTAATAGACACAGACTTAAGTGATAAGTACCCATAGCATAAGCAACAACTTAAGTTTATTCCCCTATTTTCAAGTTAAACGTATTCATTTCCTTTTCCAGCTTTTACAATTTTTTGAACATGTGTAATCACCTATACTCATTGATATAGGGTGTGTTATAATCCAT
Organism: Sequoiadendron giganteum; assembly: GCA_007115665.2. Lineage (NCBI taxonomy): Eukaryota > Viridiplantae > Streptophyta > Pinopsida > Cupressales > Cupressaceae > Sequoiadendron > Sequoiadendron giganteum. The sequence goes on from CM021110.1 coordinate 312,964,092, forward strand.
AAATGCATATATAGTGTCAACACTATCAAAAGCTTATGAAGCCCTGGTTGATAATTAAATAAAGCCTCTCATGGAAGATGAACTATCTAGTTAAGAATCCATCCTCTAAATTGTGTGTCTACTTGTAGCACCAAGTTAATCAAACATTAGGGAGGACCTACATTTTTGGCATCGTTGTTAAGGATAGTGCTAAGTTTAGGATAATCCTATGTATTTTCCATTCTTTTCAATATTTCCTAGTTTATTAATTATTTTTCAAGCATTAAGGTAAATAGGTTTTAGCCATCAACAACAACACAAGTTACTAACAATGTGCAAGAACCGTTGAACTAAAAAGTCACAACCATTGTATGCAGAGGCAACAAGATGCTCTAAGAAGATTTATCCCCTCAACACATAAATCATTAGAAGATACAAGTGAACATAGTGAATAGAGTGAGGGTATTCCTGAAGAAGAATCATCCATGAAATTAGTACCTACACCAGACACAAAGGAGACTTCCCACATACACATAAGTATCATGGTTTATGCAGCAGTAGAAGACCCACTAGAGCATGCAACGTTTGAGTTCACTATAGCCAACTAGGAAAGGGATACTACTTTGAATAACATTATGCCTTTAGCACTACTTTTCTTCTATGGGCTAGTTAAAGAGGACCCATACAACTTTATTTTTGAGTTTGATGTGTTATGTCAAAGTTATGACTATAAAAGAAATGCTCACAGACTCAAATTGTTTCCAACAACATTGAAAGATGCTGCTTTGAGATGGTTCATGGGGTTGAGAAGAGATGTTGTTCCCAATTGGAACATAACAAAGATAAAGTTCTTGGAAAAATACCAATATTACTACAAAGAAATAGATAGAAAAAGGGATGACATATTTAGGATGTCATAGAAAGAGGATGAATCATTAGAAGATTATATTGAGAAGTTTTAGTTTTTCCTCAAGAAATCCCATAAAAAAAACTCTCTAATGAATCCATCAAACTGGTATTCTTAAGGGGAGTTAAGGAAGATTGTATGGATGCAATCAACCTCATTGGGGATGAAGACATCTCACATTTACCATTTGATGAGATTTGTAGAGTATGCAGAAACTATTCTAGGTCTTTTACCAAGAAGGTTAGAGGATAAAGGACATTTTCTATCAAAAAATCATCCATTGGCATCTCAAGGGTAGCATTGAGCAATATTCTATAAAAAATGAAGTAGGATATCATTAGCCACTTGGCTACAAAATTAGATACCCTCCACATCAAGAAAAATAAAGAGGAGGCAATAGAAGCCCTCACAGAATGTTATCCACACTATAGACAAAATAAAATTAATTGCAAGTGTAAGAAGTTGGCCAATATTTTTAAAGATAAGGGAAGCTCGAGTTTCATGCCTTGGAAGATGAATATGGTCAAGTGTTTTAAATAGCTCAACATAAACCATGGAAGCCAAGACAAGGTATGCCCTAAGATCCCTTGAACTATAACATGTCATTTCTAGTTAATAATGCAAATTTACCTAGTTGGAACCCTCAATCTTGGACCAATTTGTAAAACTCACAATACCTAATGCCTCAATCCAATTGGAATCAACAAAAAAAAAACATAGCCACCACAAAATTACCAAGGAAATAATTATAATTCTCAGTGGCTATCCCAACAAAATCAATGGCAAACTTAGTGACAAAGAGGTTAGTTGTGGAAAAACCTAAACCTCAACTATCAGTAGCCACAAAAAAAAGCCATAGTGCCATTCCCAACAACAACTACACCAATTCCACCAAGATCACCTCAATTTCTAGCACAACCTACACCTAACCTAAATAATAAGCCTATCCAACAGGCTTATGCTAATGACACCATGCAATACCCCACCTACGGGATTGAGGTGAGTGATGTGCAACTTAGATCAGGGAAAATATTAGTTGGTCCTTCAACTCCTCATCACTAAATTAACTGATGAGGAACTCTTAGTAGAGCCCATGGACAAACAACCTAAAGAACCTAAGTCAAATCAGGTCAACCCAACAACCATGAGTCTAGAGCCTCCATTCCTTGAGATATTAACAACCCAAAAACATCATTCACAAGCTAAAAATGATCTATTGGGACAACTCAAGGATGTTTGCATCAAGATACCCCTCATCCAAGCCATTAAGGAAGTACCCATTTATACCAAAATAGTGATAGAATTATGCCTCAAAAGGCTAGGTAGGAAACATAAGGACCCTCAAACTATACATGTCTTAGGACAACTTGTAGATATTATGTTGGGAAACATAATTGTCCCCAAGTATGCAGATCCTAAGATCCCTATAGTGGATGGAAAATTCAATGGTACTCTCATTAAGAATACCTTAATTGACCTTGGGGTAGCCATCAATGTAATGACCAAAGAAACCATGAAATTATTACAACTAATGGAGCTTATAACTACACCTACTATGCTATAGTTAGCAGATAGGTCCACAATTAGGTCTAATGGAATCATAAAAGACTTGGTAATAACATTAGAATCATGGGAGTACCTTGCAGACTTTGTGGTGTGGCATCCTAAAGATAATCTTGTAGGCTATCCCATCATCTTAGGGAGACCGTGGTTGGAAACTACAGATGCCTTTATAGGTTGTAGGTTTCATAACGTGATCATTTTCAATGGAAATCTGACTAAGAAAATAGTCCTCTATCCACTTGCCTAGCCATATATAGATTTGGAGAAAATTGTATGGCCTACCCTGGATGATGAAGACCACCACTCATTACAAAATCTAATGACTATTGAACAAATTTCCTTGTTTAAAAAATAAGATAAAGATGAACTAATTACAAACATCATGCAAAAAAATTATGGTAGGGACCCACAACAAGATGAATGTCTAACATGTTTGCAAAACCCTTTGCAAAACACAATTCTCGCCGATACATCTGATTCCATTTTTAAAAAAATTCACTTTATTTCCACATCATTGTATTCCAAATATGGCAGGTCTTGATATTTAATTTGTTCAAACATCATCCTTGACTTTAGAGATTATTCCAAATAAGACGCTAAATGTAAACGATCAACTGATTGCTGCACAACAAACCTCATAGTTGAATGTGCTGTAAGAACTTGCAATCTTATTTTCATGGGATTGCCATGAAATGGAGGGTATCAAACCAAACCTATCATCAATGAAGGCTATAAACTAGTTAGGCAACCCAAAAGGAGAATGAACCCTACAGCCAGTGACATAGTCAAAGGAGAATTATAAAAGTTGTTGGATGCAGGATTCATCTACCTGATCTCTAACAATCATTGGGTGTCTCCACTAGTAATTATACCTAAGAAAAGAGGGAAATGTGGAGTGTGTGTAGATTACTGTGAGTTGAATGCAACAGCTAAGAAAGACCACTTTCCCCTTCCATTCATTGATTAAGTACTAGATTCATTGGTAGTCAAGCAATACTTTTCCTTTTTGGATGGATTTAGTGGATATGATTAGATTAAGATAGCCCCAAAATACCAAGACAAGATAGCATTCACATGCCCTTGGGGTACATATGGTTAGTCTGTATTTCCATTCAGGCTATTTGATACACCTACCACCTTCCAAAGGGTAGTATTGATCATATTCTCATACCTTGCTCATGATTCCATTGAAGTCTAAATGGATGATTTTACAACTTATGGGAATACATATGAAGAAGAACTTGCCAATTTAGAGAAAGTACTACAAATATGTCAAGATCATCACCTATCACCGAGTCATGAAAAATGCTTCATGATGATGATAGAGGGAGCAGTTTTGGGACATTTTGCATCCAATAAGGGAATCTAGATACACCCCCCAAAAATTGAGATAATATCAACACTACCTATACACTAGAAACAAAAGGATGTTAGAAGTTTCCTTGGCCATGCTAGGTACTACAAAAGATTTGTACAAGATTTTAGTAAACGTGCAACACCACTATTTATATTATTATCTAAGGATGTAGAGTTTTAATGAACACTTGCTTGTCAACACTCCTTTTAAGCTCTCAAGGCAACATTAACCAAAACCCCTATCTTAAGAGGACCAAACTAAAATTTACCTTTCCATATCCATACAAATGATTCTGATTTTGTAATAGGAGTTGTGCTAGGATAGAAGGATGGAAACCTTGAGTATGCCATTTATTATATCAATAAAAATATTCAAGGGGTACAACTCAACTATATAGTAATTGAGAAGGAGATGTTAGTAGTGGTTCATGCAATCAAAAAATTCAGACACTACATTATAAGGTATTCTATATTCATTCATACTAACCATACATCGATAAGGTATCTAATGAAAAACCAAAAGTTGGTGGTAGGTTTGTAAGATGGTTATTGCTACTTGAAGAATTTGATATTACTATTGTGGACAAGCTAGGGAAAGCCAATGCAGTAGCATATTTCCCCTCTAGACTGCCAACCAAATTAGAAGAAGATTTTGTAGATGATTCATTCCTAGATGAGCACCTATTTTCTCTCTTTGTATACACCTTGGTATGCAAACATAGCCAACTATTTGGTAGCAGGGAAAATACCACCACATCTCTCACCAAGGGAGAATAGGTAATTAGTTCAAAAATGTTTTCCTTACTCATGGATAGATGGATATTTATTCTACACAGGGCTTGACAACATAATGAGAAGATGCATCAGAGAAGATGAGGTATATGATATCCTCAAAGCATGCCATGATGAACCTTTGGGGGAATAGTTTGCAACAAAGAGGAAATCTCTTAAGATTTTAATATTGGCTACTATTGGCCAACACTTCATAAAGATGTAGTCAATTACACCAAGAGCTGTGATAGATTTCAGAGAATGGGAAGGCCAACAAAGATAGATGAGATGCCATTACAACCACAACTAGTAATAACACCATTTGATAAATGGGGACTAGATTTTATTGCTCCCATCCTCCCAACATCAAATAATAAGGAATACATACTAGTTTTCATAGATTACCTTACCAAATGGGCGGAGGTTAAAGATTTGCAGTTTGTAGGAGATGGGATTGTGGCCAAATTTATCTATGAAGATATATTCACAAGATATGGTGTTCAGGTAGAGAGATTTTCACTGACTAGGAGCCACAATTTACATAATATTTGATCATAAAACTAGTGCAGGAATGTGATATTAGACATAAAAAGTCTACAACCTACCACCTTTGAGAAAATGGTCAAGTGGAGGTCACTAACAGAGAAATTGAAAATATCCTCACAAAGATAGTACAACTCTATAGGAAGGACTAGGCAACCAAGTTACTTGAAGAAGTTTGGGCTTAAAGAATAACCTAGAAGATAACAACAGGTTTTATATCATATGAATTAGTGTATGGTAAAAAGGAATTACTTCCAATAGAATTTGAATACAAAACTTTGAGGAAAATAGTCAAATTGGGCATGAACTTATCAATAACACAAAAGGAAAGGTTACATAACCTCAATGCATTAGATAATAAGAATGGAAGCCATACACCATATTAAAATCATCCAAAAACAAGGAATGTGTTGGCATGAAAATTTTATTAAAACCAAGGAATTTAGTGCAGGTGATTGGGCTTTATTGTATGATTCAAGGTACAAAGATTACAAAGGGAAATTATAAACTCGATGGCTTGGGCCATATGAGATAAAAAATAGTCTTTTTAAATGGAGCAGTTCATTTACAAATAATTGATGATGTACAATTTTCATTGCTATTTAATGGCCATAGGTTGAAGCTTTACAAATGGCCATTATAAAAGGATGAATTTATTTTATCACTACATAATAAATTTGAACCATAAATACAAAATTCATTAACACAAACAAGCAATTCTTTAGAAATTTTAGTAGATGAGTAGCACAACTCGCCCACTGACATTTCATAGGTGTAATTCTATCATACATCTCACATGCACACATTGCATAGGTGACATTTGACAACCTTCATTTTTGGAACCAGTAGTAGAAGCAATAGGGACCTGCAACATCACGCCCCAAGGTGATAAAACTATGGAAGGGAACTATTACTACATGACCCTGTAGCACTTGCTTGTTATTCATTCTATATACACCCATATTAAATGCATAATCCATCACTTAAATTCATATCCAACCACACATGCAACCATACACATTACACATTATTGCATGCAACTTATTTCTTTCCTAAGAATGTATCCATCATACCACCATTTTTTATTCCATTGTACCATGCAATAAATTTCATCTCCTCCATTGAGTACTTTTTTGGCCTTCTTCATTCATAATTCCAATGTCATTTCCACATGCCACACATATAATTCCTTCAAATTTAATCCATTACTGCACGAAGTTCATAGAATTCATGACAAGTCATTTCAAATCAAGCTACAGGTGTCATTTAGCTCCTTCACACAAGTTGTATTTCATTTCAAACAATGCTTACAGGTACACTCCACATTAATATCATAATTATCATTGAATATTACTAATTTTATGCATATTTATCGTTCATTCGTGCATGTCAAATATCATGTTTAAAAATTTCCACTACTTCTAATTTATGACCCCACCCAATCTGTACACACTAAGTGGGGACACTTAGCAACTTTAGTTTGGGGGAGGGGCATCCAAGATTATTCCTTAGTTTTTTTATTTTCAAAAACATTTTGCAAGACTTTTAGCCATTTCATTTTCCACCATTTTCAAGAGATAGAGAATTTAGAGGAGAAAAAGAAGTGGTAAGCAGTAGATTTAAGAAGTGCATTTGAATGATATAGCATACAACATAACAAAAGCAGTATAATTGGGGTGACAAAGAGAAAAAATAAAGAAAAAAAGAGCATAGTGAGCGACTACAGATTGTTGAAGCATTATAATGGGTGGTGACATTGTGAGAAAGGAACCAATAACACACAATTTGCTACTGGAAGATAGGCAATGCTTTCCTATCTTCCAACAAGTTGGCTGGCTGGATTATTTCTTGATGCTTACAAAGTTTAATGAAATAATGACCTGACAATTTTCCAACACACTAAAAAACGATGAGGTAAATGTTAGGGGTTTGAATGCGGACTCATTAGAGGCAGTTGTAGCTAAAGTGTCTGGTCTTCCAAGAGTAGGAGAGGTGTTTCTAGTAAGAGAAAATGTCATTGCAACAAGGAATGAATTATCCTTGCCAAGAGAAAATATGGAATCTTCCTCACAAGGTACCAAACACTTGTCTTTTCCTTGGATTTGGGCTTCAATAGCTTCTCACATAATTAGATACTTAATATGTGATGGAAGGTAGTAATTATTGTATATAGTCTATTTTAAATTGTTAAGTCACTTATGACATGGAAGGCATGTAAATGTTCCCAAATTTTTGTATAAATTATTAAAAAGAATGTCTTCTAAGTATAAAAGAAAAAGAAACCAACCAACATTATGTCATTTTTGTTTAGTCACATTATTGGTAAAGAGGAGTCTAAAGGTTTAGTTCGCAAATGCATCATGGGAATATTTTCTCAATTGCACTAATATCAATAATATTATTGAATTTCCTGATGAAGAATACAAGGGCCAAGAACAAAGAATAGAAGATTCTATTGTGGCTACTCTTGAGGGATAAATGCCCTCTAGTTCCCCTGCTGCAACACCTACCTATAGCAAGGGAGAACCATAAGAGTGGGGATGCAGGAAACACAATTTGTAGCCTCTATTAAGCAACTTGAAGTAGAAAGCAAGTAGGAAACCCCTATTTCTAAGAGGCTAGGTCAAAAGGTAAAAATAGGAAGAGTGGAGCTTCTTCTTTAGCACTTACAAGGGAGCAAAAGAAGCCCACACAATCTAGGAGGTAGTCACATCGACTTAGGAAGAAGGAGCCAATGAGAAGCAGAAGAAAAAAACAAAAGGAGGATGTTGTTATGATTGAGATAGGTTCAAATTCCCCTAGTGAAGATGTAAACATATCAATTGTATAGTCATTATATTTTTCTACCACTTTTGAATCAAATTCAAAAGATATATTTGTAGCTAAAAAGATGAGGAAAAGATCTCTAAAAAACCCTATTTTAGAGGGGTGTGAATATACTGGTCAAATGGGAGAGGAATTTTTTTTAGAGAAAGATGAGGAAATTTTCGTTGAAGAAAGGAATATTAATAAAGAATTACAAGAAGCAATACAAAGGATAAAATAGTTGGAGGAATTGTTGAAAACATACCAACAAAAGGATAATGAACAAGATGTTAGAATCAAAGAATTGGAGGAAAGACTCCATAATTTTGAGCATGGATCAAAACTAGAGACACTACTATAGATTTCCATGGTAGAGATAGAAGGGAAAGAACCAGTACCCCAAAGCTCAATTGGACAGATTAAAACCCCCACTAGACCAACTGTTGTGTTCCTAGGTGTTGAATTATGGAAGAAAACACATGAATTCTCCTAGAAAGAGAAAGAATGGGAAAGGGAGAGAGCTGAAATGTAATCTAACCAAAGTAGGGCACTAGAAAAGCAAGAAATAGAAGTGAAAAAATTGAAAGTGAAGATTGTAGAAATGGTAGACAAAACAACACTACTGAAGTGTAGGCCACCTATTAGAGTCTATCCAAGATTTTTTTTTGTTTTCAATTTATCCAGTTGATTAGTGATCTGCTTGTTGCAATGAACAAGAAATATTTATTTTTAGAGACTTTTTAAAACTCCACACCAAAGATGTAGGATCATTTGTGTGAGTTATATCTGTACAATTATGTTCTTATAAATGACACTACTTGGAATCCATGGATATTTGTACTTAGATCTCCAAATAAGAGCTTTGGCCTCTTATGTTAGGAATGGGCATCAAATGGGCACAATTCTATAAGAATATCATGAAAAATAAAAATCTATTACCTTACAGCTCAAGAGTGAGTGAGTGGATCCAAATGCAGTGATAGAGCAGTGGATAGATCTCTTGGATCATAGGAGAGTTGAAAAGAAGATAATGGATTGCAGAAAACAAGAATATTGCAGGATGAAGGAATTAGAAAAAGGGACCATCAATGAATCCTTTAAATTTATTCAAAAAATATAGGAAGAGATTTCATCAAAACTGAAAAGAAAGGAGCCACACTCTAGTTACAACTATATAGCCACAATTCATAGGTCTCACAAGTATATAGATATTTTACTAAAAAAAGGAGTTACCTAGTTTCAACTTGTCTTCCATTGTCCTATCCTCCTATTTCATGTACCAATTTAGATGGGGAGGAAATGAGGGGAAGATGAGGCAATAAAAAACACAATACTGGTGAAGCTCTTGGACTAGAAAGGCTATAGGGCAAAGGAGTTGCCACTATGGTTGATTTCAGAGAGATGACTCTGCAATATAGCCTCCAACCTTATAAAGTTGCTTGAGGACAAGCAAATAGATTAGTTGGGGGAAGTGATGGGCTTAATTTATGGCTATTTTTCCTTCATTAGTTTATATTTTTATCATTTCAATCTGCTAAGTTTCACATAAATTCCTAAGACTTCGTACATCTTTTATACCTTTCATCCACTTTAAAACAGACTTTAGTACGTGAAAATAAAAATATGATATCTTGAAATTTGTATATGTGAATGTATGAATGTTCATGAAATTCAATATGATTCTATGTTTGAATTATGATTATTAATGATGTGTATTCCTTAGGGATGAAACTAACTTTTTCCATCTAGAAGTACTGTAACCTACAACAACTAGATTTTTAACTTGTAGCATAAGGATTGTAGAAAGTGGTAGGGGAGAAGTCAAAATGGTTGGAGTGTGACAGTTCCAGAGAAGAGTGAAGGTAACCATTGAATGGTCAATCATGAGTCACCAAAAGCACGTTCATATCCACTAAATAAGATGACTAGATGAAGAAGTTTTTTCTGAGTAGAATTAACCCATGATGTGACATTCTCCATGAAACATGTCTCTGTCATGGTGGTTAACTGCTTGGGTAGAGTTCCAATTTAGTTTCTCTTCTTGTAATTTTTAATTATGATTTTTTGTTACAATACTAGGTCCTCTCCCTATATTTGAGGGAGGGTGGATGAATAAATTATGGTTCTATTTTCAGTTATGGAAGGAATAAGACTCCTTTCAGATCCTATATAGTGGGATATGTTGTGAGGAGTGAATCTAGTCAGTTATCTAGTTAGTTTTTTCTAAATTACTAGTTGATAGTTGATCACTATTAGTTTTTCTATTATTAGTTGAATAATAGATATATATTGCTGAATGAGAAATATTTAATAGATTATTGTTAGAGTTCAAAGTTTTCATGCAATAAAGGAGTTAGTTCAATAACACAATTCATTGATTAAGTATAAAGTGTTGGCATCTGTTGTGGAAGAAATGACTCAAGCAAGGGCCACTTGAGGTACCTCTATCCACTCTATTTCTTCTTATTAGATTAATTCATGCATTGTTGAGTTTAGTTAAGATAGTTTCCAATTTCATGCATGTGGATTCATGAATATGATCTTGTAATTGAATTGGATTCTGTAGCTTAATGTGTGTTTTTTTACTCAAGAGTAATTAGTTACAATTCAGTCTTAGAAGTTAATAGTCACAAAATTAAGTGATAATTACCCATAGAATAAGTAGCAGCTTAAGTTTATTCACCTATTTTTCAAGTTAAACACATTCATTTCTTTTTCTAGCTTTTATAGTTTTATGTACATGTGTAATCACCTATACTCATTGATATAGGGCATGTTAGAATCCATGAATGCATATATAGTGCTAGTACTATCAAAAGATTACAAATCCTTGGTTAATAATTAAAAGAAGCCTCTCATGGAAGATGAACTGTTCAGTTAGGAAGCCATCCTCTAAATTGTGTGTCTACCTGTAGCACCAAGTTAATCAAACATTAGGGAGGTCCTACATAGATCAAGATACAATGGTGGGATCTATAAAAGTTTGGAGGAATTTTCTATTGGGAATTTATGTATCACTCATATTTTAGAGTATTTTGGGTCAATTCAAACCATAGCATCATGTCCAAAAGGCCTAAAAACCTTAGGAACACATGTAAAATAATCTAAATTAGACAATTTTTCTTAAAGGCCTCAATCTTTTTCTCCCCACCCTGTCATATGATCTACATAGAACATTCTCCATGTAGGTGACATATTTATTTGATATATTCTATGGTATCATCATTAGCATAGGTGGACCAAACTACAATACTTTGCTAGCATAGGTGTATCTAAATATGCATTAGTATTGACCATATGAGGGAGATAAAAATTAAAAAATATAAAATATTTTAATTTTTGTAGGTTTTGGTACAAGGTACTTTGGGGTACCATATATGTTAAGTCAATAGTATGTATTAGTGATAGAACCTATGCTCCACTATCACATATGGGGTACCTTATAGTGTGGGACCCCATGTCTCCACGAATATCAAATAGGGTTTTTTATTGCTTCAACAACTCCTTTCCATATTTTGGTGATTAGTGGCAACACAAAATCATTGGTGGTGACCTCCAAACCACCCATTAATTTCCCTATTCCACCCAAAAGTGACTCTTTCTCTAGAAGCTCTCCAAAACTACCCTACAAATACCTTTCCAAACTAGATCTAATTTTCAATAGTACAAATGGTGGTTAAAAGTTTTCTAACAATAATTTCATGATACATATGGTAGTTTTAGAAATTTAGATGGTCATTTTGGTATTTAGGTTATATTTCATCCATTGTGAAAATATTTTATTGGTTAGTATTAGATAAATTTAATTTGACACTAACATTGTTCTCCTAGTTTTTCTCCATCTCTAATGTAATTGATTTTTGCACTTCAACTTTAAAACATACATTCTCAATCAATTTAGTTCCAATTTTTGAGATTTTTTTTATTTACAATGTTTTTAAGAGAGATTCGTAATGGTTTATAAGGTTCATTATTTTCTTTGTTGGCTCATTCTCATTTTAGGAAAATTTGAGGCTCCATTTAGGTTCATATGGGCTCCTTTTTTTACACCATAATTTTGAAAGTGCGTAATTTTTCATGCACTTCATGGTGGTAATCTTGGTTTATTTCTATTCTACTTTAAAAATATAGTTTCGATATTTTTATCCTCTTAAGGCATTTGTATTCATGGAGATCGAGTCCACTAACACATATTTAGCAAGTGGAAACTATAAATGTGCTAAGTGCCATCATCATATTTAATTAGGGTGTTTCATTATTGAAGGATTTTGGGGGCTTGTGCATTTATTTTATAATTTGGTCTTTATTTAACTTATTTGAGGATTTTTCCACGACCAACAATGGGTTTTGAATTCATCTTTTTTTATCACCCTAAAAAATAGAACTATGATTCTTGGAAATACAAAATCTTGAAACTTCTCATGTGGATTCATCTCTTGCCCCATCTCTATAGACCTGTTCTTGAACCAAGTACTCATTGGTAGAAAAAAGTGTGGGATAACATGAATGATCATGTCCTAAGATTGATTTGGTGTCATTTTGATAAGGATATTATGTGTGGCATATCACATATTTAATGTCTATGTATTCTTTAGAGAAACATTTGAGAGATGCATGAAGACTTGAATGAATCTCTATTTTAAAAGATGCTATAATGGTTTGTCTTTTACCTCACATATTGAGTGTCTTTGAATTATTTAGAACAAAATTTGAGAGATGCATGAAGACTTGAATTAATATCCATTTCAAAAGATCCTATAATGATTCATTTTGCACCTCTTGGTGATTATGATAACCTACCATGGGATGACAATATATCAAATATCTTACTTATAATGAACAGATCAAATGTTGTGATGATATAGAGACTTTTGTTCACACTACTACTCCTATAGAGACTTCCATTGATTCTTCAACTTCTATGGTCCTACTAATATAGATCCAATAGGTTCATCTTCTTTATCTATGAGTCAATATATTGAGGCAAGGAATCTTATATTCCAACATCAACAAATACACTCACTATTCATACTCAAACAACTTATGTAGAAAAATAATTATGGGATAAGTAGTGTAGTTAAGTTACATGAACTGATATCTCATATCCATCATCTCTTGCTTCTACCAAGTCTCATGTTTCACTCCATCCATGTATTTTAATGATTCAATGTAGCAAGTCCATTATTGTATCAATTTTATTTTGTGAATCCATTCTTGAAAAATTAGAGGACACTATTAAATATGATTCATCTTATTGACATTTGATAGTACAGTAAAAATAATATTATGGGGGATATTAATGTGTTGTTTTGATTTTTGATTTAGTGTTTACTTTATTGCATTATATGAACCTATGATAAGATATGCTTTCTTAGGGCTCTAGGAAAATTCACCATTGGAAAATTAATCGCCAACAATTCACCACCAGCAATTCATCACCATGACAAATTCATCTCGTGGAAAATTCAACACCAACAATTCATCTCATATACAACAATTAAAAATTTTGATTTATGATAATAAAAATAAAACATTCTTCAATATATTTTATTTTATTCTAGTAAACCAATTATACAACAATATCAATCATCTCTATTATTAATGCAGAGGAAATTATTCTTTTAGAAAAAAAATCTCAAGGTCTTGGGAAATATATATTAAAAAATGTTAATGCAATGAATTATCTATGGTGGTGAATTTTTCACAAGATGAATTTGTCATGGTGGTGAATTTTCCGACAGTGAATTGTTGGTGGTGAATTTATCTGAAGCCCTTTCTTAGGTAGATATTGATCTGGGTAGGTGACTTGTATGTCCCTTTTTTGGTGGGTTTGTACAATATACATGCAACTATATCTGTTTTATCCCATATTGGCTATATATTCACATATCTTTGTGGAGTATCCTTTATAAAACCACTTTTAGTTCACTCTTGAGAATCCTTATATATACATTTACACCCATATTGGAATAGAAATCATATTAATTTTTTGCAATATTTGGTTATGATTTTGTTATTGTGGCTTGTTTGTGCCATTAGATTTTGGGAGGTTTGATCCACTAGAAAATATTAAATGGTACCAAAGTAACCTATAGTAACTCTTATAGATTTACATAATTCATATTCCCATCAGAATGTTTTTTTGAAGATTGTCAATTTTGTTAGTTGATTTATATGTTGATTAAACCATTTCTTCCATATTAACTCTTAAAACACTTTTTCTTTTTTACTAATTTAATATATAGTTATAAAAATTAATCTAAAACTATCCCCTAAGAAATGATTTAGTGAAGAGGGCCTAAAACTATTGGCATCTCTAGTACTTGTAAAGGAGGTCAATGTATAACTCCATCTATGTCCAATAAGTAGATGCAAAGGGGGCATGCATTCAAATCAACAAACCAACATATCCCTCATCAAGTAACTTAATGACTTAGAAATGTTACATTTAATTTATCAAACAAGGAATCATTATTTCTTGGATGGTGTAGGCACTATATGTACAGTTAAAGGATTCTAAGTTTTTCCTAAAATTATGAATAAAAGACTCGACTGAAAGCAACTTATCTGGAAAATAATTAACTGAAAACAAACTCACCTAGAAACAAACTTAACTAAAAGCAAACTAATCTAGAAATAAACTTAATTGTGTAACAATTTCTATGGGTAGATATTCCTATGGGGACAATTACTAAACAATTGAATTGTATTATGACTACTTGCATGCAACTATTATTAAGTAACTGTTGATAAAAAATTAATTTCTATTTAATAATTTTGCTAGGGCATAAGTTTTTTCTTAAAAGATGCGTACTTTTCATCTAACTCTTTTAAGGTTTGAATGAAGAAGGAAATATAGTTCCCCTTAGCTTTGTTAATTTTACTCTTTTATGTCAATACAATAACAATGATAGCTTTAACTTCGTAGACACGTAGGATTAATTTCCTAAAAAAAGTATTAATAAGCAATAGGATACTTGCAATCACTTGCTTTACTAGCTCTAATTCCTAGTGCCCATCAATTTTTCACTTAAATAATTGATCTTTTTTAACATCAAAGTGATAAGTTAGTCAATGGCAACAAAGTTAGCAATGAACTTCTTGAAAATTTTGATCTTCTTGAGGAAATATTGGAAATTTTTTAATGTTTTGGAAGTGGTAGTTATGGTGTGGAATTAATTTTATCTAGATCTATTATAATTTCATCCTTCGAAACTACATGTCCCACAAAATTTCCTTGAGGCACTCAAAATATGTACTTTTAAAGATTAAGAGATATCCAAAATTGTTGACATATTTCAAACACCTTCTCCAGATGATTGAAATGACCTTCCTTATTTTTTGAGAAGATGGTTAAATAATCTAAATAAATTAGGATGATGTCATTGATCAAGTATTTCAAGGTAATATATATTGCCCTCTGAAATGTGGCTATAGCCTTAGATAAACCAAAATACATCTTTTAGTAGGCATATGTGCCTTGTGTGGCGAATTCCATTTTGTGTTGATCTTCCTCTCTTACCACTATTTTGTTGAAACCTAAGAATTCATACAACATGGATAATCTATTTGAACTAGCAACCATTTGTAAAATTTGATCCATAGAAGGTAGTGTGTAGTGCTCCTTTAAAGAGGTTATGTTTAGGTCCCAAAAATCAACATAGTATGCTTTCTCCATTTTTTTGCCTTACCACTTGACTAATTGGAGACTTGTGTTGAATGTTTGATTAGGTAAATAATTATTGAGCTCACCATATTATAGAGCTCCTAATTTATGATTGTCTCACTCTTTGGATTCATCAAGTTGTACTTCTATCTAGCTGGCTTAATTTTATGTTAATTAGATATCTATTATTTATTGCATTAAATCTCTGTTGTATCCTTATAACCCTTCATAGCTCCAAGCCATGACCTGTTCATATTTATTACACATTTTGAATAGGTGCTTCCTCTTCTCTTGTGTAAAAATATTTACCAATTTGAAAAATTTACTAGGGACTACCTCAAAACTTCTATAATCCTTATTTCTACCTATGATATTTCTCTTTTCTCTACAAGATTCATCAAGACTAAACATCCCCTCCAAGTAACCATGCATGTAAAAAAAAATCACTCTTCAAATGTATTATTTGGTCTCTATAGGAATCCTTTATCTTGGGGTGAGTTATTTTGCAAATTTATAATAATTATAGGGGAAGTTTACATTTGACAACACAATAAGATTGATTATTAGGTACAACAGGCCCAACCACTAACTTGATTCCATCCTTGTTCTTTAGCAAGTCCTTGGTGAGTTAAAATTAGGAACCAATAAGATCCATTCTATTTTCTTGTGCATTCTCCTTCATGGGGATTATCTATATGTTGATCACATCAGAGAACTCTAGGAGATCCAAACATGGTGCTTGTAGGCCTTCATGAGTGAATTCTTGGCCACGTATAGGGATATAACTTATTTTGCTACTAATTCTAAATTATTATATATTTAGAGAATCTTGATGCCTTTATTTTTGTGAATAGAAATCCTTGGGTTAATGCTTCATAGTATGCAATGTGGCATGTGCAATTGAATTAGAGATATAATTACTATAGATAATTATCTCCTTGTGGGAAAATTATTTTATTATTGAAATTGGTGCCTATTTTTCAATTGACACTATCAAAGAATAGTCTCCATATCCCAACACCATATTCTTGTTTCCTCATCACCTATATATTGTGGAATCATTTTCATGAATCAAATATGTCCCTAGGATAGTTTCTTCAAATAATTAATGAGTCTTAGCCTTTGTAGCATCCATAGGTGACCACCATGCATTATTTTCTTCAATTATGAGCTCATTAGTAGTATGTATCTCATTATGATTCTCAAAAGAAGATAGCTCATCCTTAATTATAAATTATTGGCTAAGATCACTATGAATAATCAATTTTATTTCAACATGGTGCATTAAGAGTGGCTTAGAGGAGACCTTCTTTCTAGTCCCATACCTACTGTTTAGTAGTCCAAGGAGAGGTAGCTTCCAAATTTTATAATAAATTCTCCAGACAAATAAATGTCAAATATGGTGGAGACCTATATAACACACACACATATATATTGGAGGACCTCCACATTGGGGAAATAATATAGATCTAAGAACATATTTCTAATCATACCAAGGGAATTGAATAGGGTTCCATCTAACTAAATAAATATTTTTTCTATGGGATCATAGGTCAAGTTGTGAGCTTGCATGAACTTTTTGGGCATTATTGAGGTGCTTGAACCAAAGACTTTGATTTATCAACTTACATTTGTGAGAAATTATAAAACAAAAGGCTTTAGTTTAATTTTACTTACCTCACTTCTTGTAATGTGTAGGATGATAGGTATTGGCATGATTTCTTTTGCTACATTCATGGGTGACAAATTATGTCTACTTGATGCCTTTTTCCTTTTGAGTGCTTCTTCCAATTTATTTGTTTGTTCAAGAATGGAAATCACTTACCAAAGTGGGACATTGACTATGGATTTGTAGATTTATTTAATGATGTTGAAAGAGTGATCAAATCAATCCACCTTGTGTTATAGTGGGTGCATTGTTGAGAAATGTGACTCAAAGTTACTGGCTTGATTGAATTCCTAGAGTAGTTGTGTTTTCCTCCTTTATTGGCTTGAGTTAAGTCGCTAGTTTTCAAGTATTTCTAACTGAAGTGGTGGGGTTCTAAAGTTTCATAACCTCCTGACTTAGTGACTATGAAGTGAAGGTGATTGTCATTATGTCATAGGTTTTGAGAACTTCACAACCTCTGACTTTAGGTTCAAAAGTTTGGGTTTTGAGCGATAGGGCGATCCTTCCTTTGTCGGCAAGTCATAGGTTCTAGGAACTTCATAACCTCAGACATGAGGTTTAGAAGTTTTTTTTTCAGCGATAAAGCAACTTCGATGTCAATGGTTGTGGGGATCACTTGGAGTGTTGGGGAGTTAAATATTTAAGTCTTTTTTGGGAGACTTGTTGTGAATATTTTAGATTCCATTTTGATTCTCTAGAATTGCAGAAGCGATGTACGCATGTCTTGGTGGACCTCTCACCACGACAAGTGGATGTGGGACCTAATAGGATGGTGGATTGTGTCAAAGGATAACATGGAGGATAGATGGCATGTGGGCCCATGTGCTCGGTGAATATTGGTGAGACAGTAATGAATGTCTCTTTGATTGGGCGACATGGTGTTAGGTGGATAATGCTAAGTTCAACGTTAGAGATTTGTTCAACTACTTATCTAATGACCAAAAATTCTAGATGATGGCATGTGGCATAAGGTGTAACCCTAAAGGGGTGTGGTAGTTGAATAGTTAGAGTGAGAGAAACTCTCTCTGGGAGTGGAGCCATGAAGGCAGTGCACGGTGGTTACCTAGGTGCTCATTGAGAGGTTGGGAAACGGACTGGTTGAGAGGCTGAGTGCAGGCTGAAAGGTTGGGTGTAGGTTGAGAGGCTGGAGGTTGGGCTGAGAGGCTGGAGGTTGGGATGAGAGGCTAGGTTGTTGTGAGCTGAGAGATGAATCTTGCAGAAGGTGAAGGTCACACGATTGTGTGACAGAGAGGTCGAGAGGCTGATGGTCAAGTCGTGAGGCTATGGAGAAACTTGAGTTGGTCATATTGAAATGATGTGACCTGAAGCTCATGAGTTGGCAGCGGTATAACCCTAATGCATGGGGTGGAATATTATTGTCTCTATGGTTGTGTTACAACAAGCTTTCATATTGGGTGTCTATGTGAGAGGCTCCCTTATGTTATGGAGAAGTTTGGGTTATTTTTCAACCATGGAGAAGTGTGCTTATGTTGGGTGTTTTTCCTAGTATTGGAAGGTAGAATTTTTCTAGTACCCCGATTGCATGTAGGCTATGGAGTTGATCATTGGATGATCTAGAAGCTTCTAAAATACCCTGTCTCTCTTGAATGCATGTGCATGTTGGTGGTTTTGGAGTTGGCTTGAAATGGGCATGGAGTTCCTGAACTGTTGTTTCCTTTTAAGGATGGTTTGTACTTGCATGGCTCTATGGTTTTGTAGGTTTTACACGATCAAGCAAAAATTGTGGTTATGTGGAGCTGTTGTTAAGCTATTTTCTAGGCCCTAGATTTTAGGGTGTGACTTGATGAGATAGTTACAGTTTGGCATGGTGTGAGGAGGTGTGATTTATTCTTTGCATGGGAGTGCTGGTATGTGATTTGTCACTCAAAATTCTTGTGGTGTTGCTTGCTGGGTTCCTAGACTATGTGCTCATTATGGACATGATTGGTGAATCAGATTTGAGCTTGATTTGGTGTTTGAGTCATGTTGTCTACATGGTTATTCTCTTTAAGATCTCAGTTTTGTTGTTTCCAATGTGATGATGGGTTTGCATGTTTTTTTTGAATGGATCTACAAGCTGTGCAATGTTGTGGGTTGTCTTTACCTACATGTTTGTTGTGAGACAACTCAGAAGTGGACTGTCTATATCCACAAGATTTTTTTCCGTGATGGTGTAGACTTGTTAGCTGGCCTTGTTTGTGGTCACTTGTGCATTGCTGTAGCTGCTTTGAGATGCGAGGATGAATGGTATTGAGTACTTGAATAGTCAATTATGGGGACATGTAGTAGGTTGTATCATGATGTCATGGATAGCTTGGATACACAGGTTTGTGTAAGCTTTTAACAATAATGGTTTTATCTGCTTGGTTTGGAGATCTTGGTGCCACTTGGTATTATTGTCAGATGGACATATTGTTGTGTGGACCTGAAGGATTTTCATATTAGCAGATGTTTTTTCATGATGCTCGGAGAGCTTGGGTATCATAGTTTAGTGGGAACTTTAGCAATGAATGTGGATTCATCACTTAGTGGTGAATGATCTTCTTTAGTGTTGTAGATGTTACTAGGAGGGACTCTTAGATCCTATTGCTATAGAAGGGTTCTTTCGCATTTGCATGGACACTATTTGAAGATGTGAAACATCCTGGATCCATGGAGGACTCTTGTGAGTCTTTGGTTGAGGTGTTGGCAGTGCTTGACATGTGATGTTGGTTTAGAGTTGTTTCATGTCATGTTATACTCTTGATTGTACATTAGGGTTTTGGCATGATGCATTACTCTTGAGACCATGGTATGTTCACTTGGAGCATGAGATATCCTAAGGGGGATGTGTAGATCATGATGTCATGGAAAGTTCCTGGTTCAGATGATTGGAGCTTTGACAATGGTCTGACAATTCTCTATGTTTTGGGTGCATTGGTCATATGCTTGAGAACTTCATGTTGGTGCAGTGATGCATTTGGATTTTAGCATGAGATGATCGGTTGTAGGTGCTCATGGATACATGGAGAATAAGGTGACATAGTTGGCACTTTAGAGGTGTGTGTAGAAGGATTTTCTATAGGTATATGATGTGCGGACTTTTCTCTCTGTGGTCTTGGTTATGGAGACTTGTGGTGAGGGTTGTACAGGTTGTGCATATCATTGTGGATGGTTCCTTGAAAATACATGTTTACACCCTCTATGTGATATTGTTGGTAGACTCATTATGCCTTTGATCTTTCAAATTTGGCATTACCCGTGCAGTGGGAGTTCCCAAATGTGTTTGGTCTTCTTCAACTGGTTGGCACTTGGAGCTTGTATTTGGCTGTTGATGGGTTGGCTATGTAAGTGGGATGAGTTTGCTGATGTGGATACCTTGGAGGTATGTGTGATTGGATGGATTAGCAGTTGCTGTGTGTGCTATTTTTAGTCACATGGGTTGATCAATTGGATGGGAGCAGTCAATTTTCTGGTTGTTCTAGCCGATGTTCTTTCTTGTTTCTGGAGAATGACTTCACGGTTGTGTTCATGATTGAGGGGTTTGAAGCTGATGTTGTGTTGCTTTTGTATGGCTTGTGAGAATAGTGGATTGGTGGCAGTGTTGATGCCCTTGCCATCTATAGGATCTTATGCTTATGTTCTTGAGATTGGTGGATATACGCCTTGGCTCATTCCTTTTTCCTATGGTGAATGGCTAGAATTGTTGCCTGAGTTGGTGGACATCTTGGATGTCATTGCAGGTGTCTTGGTTGGAGTGCGGAAGCATTGTTTAAGATTCTTGAGTTTTCTTTGGAAGGAGCCAGTAAGTTCTTCATCAAGTGGGAGAATGTTGAGAAATGTGACTCAAAGTTACTGGCTTGATTGACTTCTTGGAGCAGTTCTGTTTTCCTCCTTTATCAACCTGAGTTAAGTCACCGATTTTCAAGCTTTTCTAACTAAAGTTGCGGGGTTCTAAAGTTTCATAACCTCTCAAATTAGTGACTATGAAGTGAAGGTGATTGTCGATATGTCGGGTTTTGAGAACTTCACAATCTTTTACTTGAGGTTTAGAAGTTCAGGTTTTGAGCGACAGGGCGATCCTTCCTTTGTCGGAAAGTCATAGGTTTTGGGAACTTCACAACCTCCAACATGAGGTTTTGAAGTTTGATTTTTCAGCGATAAAGCGACTTGGATGCCGACGGTTGTGGGGACCACTTAGAGTGTTGGGAGTTAAATATTTAAATCTTTTTTGGGAGACTTGTTGCGAATATTGTAGATTCCCTTTTGATTCTCTAGAATTGCACAAGTGGTGTATGCGTGTCTTAGTGGACCTCTCACCATGGCAAGCAAGATGATGTGGGACCCGGTAGGATGGTAGATCATGTCAAAGTTCGACAAGTGGCGATGACATGGAGGACAGATGGCATGTGGGCCCATGTGCTTGGTGAACATTGGTGAGATGTTAATGAATGTCTCTTTGACTGGGCGACATGGTGCTAGGTGGATAACCCTAAGTTCGACGCTGGATATTTGTTCAACTGCTTATTTGACAACCAAAAATGCTAGATGCTGACATGTGGATCGAGGTGTAATCCTAAAGGGGTGTGGTAGTTGAACAGTCAGAGTGAGAGAGAAAGTCTCTTTGGGAGTGGAGCCGTGAAGGCAGTGCACAGTGGTTACCTGGGTGCTCATCGAGAGGCTGGGCAACATACTGGATGAGAGGCTGAGTGCAGGCTGAAAGGATGGGTGTAGGCTGAGAAGTTGGAGGTCAGGACGAGAGGCTGGGTAGCCGAGAGAGCATGATCATTACTTGGGTGCTCGTTGAGAGGTTGGGTAGTGAACTAGCCAAGAGGTTGGGTGCAGGCCGAGAGGCTGGGTTGCCATGAGCCGAGAGATGAATCTTGCAGAAGGTGAAGGCCAAGCGACTATGTGATAGAGAGGCGGAGAGGCCAATGGTCAAGTCATGAGGCTATGTAGCTAAATGATATGTCTCTTTCTAAGAGAGGTGGCCGCAATGGGTTATGCTACCAAATATTCTCCAGAGTGGAACAAGATGTAAACTCCTGTAAAGGCCATGAGCCTAATATTGTATTGTAATTATAGTTTTGTTGCTGAATAATACAATGGTGATCTGGGCTTTTGGACTGTGGGGTTTTCTACCTGAAATGGTTTTCCCCACATAAATCTGTGTGTTCATGTCTTTTGTTTCATCTTTCATGGTTGTCTGGTTCTGTTTTCTGAATCTGTTAATGGTGTTTTTGAAATTGGTTAAAGAAAGAACTTCTCTTTTAAGGATCAATGTGGGAAATTAACTATGTCTATTTCTGTCTTATGGCATAGTAGTATGTGTCTTTGAGGTGATTTGAAGAAATTAACATTACTGAAGGCACTACTGATATCAGATGTTTCTTTCTAAGATGACCCCATATATCCCAACATGCCAAATGCATGCAAGGTCTTTCCTTAGTAGGGTGGATGATTTTTGAACTTAGCCTTGGTTGTTAGTTCTCTACTATTTTCATCATGCCATGTTCATTTAATTTAATTCCTATAGGAACCATTGTTGTATAAGTGGATGTGATTGGTATGTCAAAAGTAGGTGCTTCATTATCCTTTTTCTTTGTGGGTGATATGGGTCTTGATTTAATTTATTCCTCTACCACCTTTTTTATTGCTCTTGTTTAGTCATTAAATCTAGGCTAGACAAAGGTTGTTGGCTATGATTTTTAAGAGATGTAGTAGGCTCAAATTGAGTTTATGCTTCTAAATCCTCCCTCGTTACCAGTGTTTTCTCTAGAGTGATCTCTTTCTCAATATAAGATTTAGGAGCAAGTCTTCAAACATTGTGATTAACACTCAAGCTATATTCATTATGAAAGGTAGCTTGGGAATGGAGATTGACAATATATGCTACAATCATAAGAGATGTAGATCAATAGTAGCCCCCCATTTCTTTCTTTCATGTAATTATTTTGTGTTATGACCATCTCTCTACTAGGATTGTGAATGATTATTTTTAATGGTTTATTTATTGGTACTTATTGGTTTTGTTACATTAGAGGCCCGACCAGTTGGTATGCGGTCTTCTACTAGCATGGTTTATTATTTTGTCCAATGAACTATAGCTTTGATTAGTGTGTTGGTTGTATTGTTGGATTAGAGGATATTGATAAGGAGGTCTCTATGTATTATGCTGAATTATTTTGAGAGTGATGACCTCATTAGACATGGTGTGGAGAATATTTCTCATTTCATCAAGCTTAGAAGGAGATGATGGTTCAATGAAGCAATATTCTAGTTGGGGATTAATGGGAATTAGGTTTAAGAGTGTCAAAGAGGTGGATTACTCAATTGGTAATGGCTGGTGGGGTGGTTGGATATTTGGTCACAATGGCATGGGGGTAGGGGTCAACCTCCCAATTTGAATTAGGTCATTTTGTGTTGTCACGACATCATATGATTGTGGGAGACTATTTTCTCCCCTATTGTTTACTATCATATATATTTTAGAGTTAATAGCCCTGATGTACTAGAGATATGACATACCAGATGGAGGAAAAACCTCAATGAGACCATGTCTTTTAAAATATGGTGTTGAAGTACACTAACATCTCTATGGGAGCCCTTTTGATTCTCATTAGTTGTTGTGGTAGTGATGAAGCATGACTCTCCTCCTTAAATTCATTAAGGAAATTTTGGCATAATTGGTCCTAATCAATAATGAAAATTTGTAGGAGTGAGTCATATGAATCAAAAGCCTTATCTTTGAAAGAAGTGACAAGCAATGTGAGCACAACATTATTTTCATAAATATTGTGAATTGTGCATTAGCTCACAATATCATGAAGATACACCATTGGTATATGTGGACACCGAAAAATGTCCTAAGTATATCACACAAATCCTGATTTTGATTATTAAAACCATTTCCCTCATAATTCACCTATTTCATCTATTTAATTAAATAATGTCTAATTATTTAGTTAAATTTACCTCATTCCCCTATTAATTGAATAATTAGTTTTATTTGATTAATTCATCACCTTCATGCTAATTTCTCCCCTTTTGATTAAATAATATCAAATTATTTAATTAAATGTCATTTCCCCTCTTTGATTAAATAATTCTCAATTATTTAATTAAAGCTCCCAATTCTTCTAACTTACACAATTAAATAATTTTCCCAAATTGTTTAATTAATTATTTTTTCCTTCCAATCCCCCAACTTGCATAAAGAATATTTCCATGGAATATTCCCTTTTCAAATTGAAATTCTTCCCTCCAAATGAGTAATATCTCCAACATATTTCTTAAAATTTATTGATATTGTTGACTCCTCATGGATTATGGACCCTTGATTAAATCTTTGATCCACACCTTCATGGATTATTTACCCTTGATTCATCCATTGATCCACACTCACATCCTTAATTCAATTTCATCCCTTGATTAACATTTTGAATCCTCACCATTGATCGATATTTCAAAAATCTATAAAAGTCAAGCCTTTTTACATGAAAAAGGATTCACAACCTTTATGCACCCTTACTCTCTTGAATTGTTTATCCCTTTTGAGTAATTTGAGAACTCCAAATTTGTATTCAATCCATAATGGGATTGGAGGTTTTATTTTTAGTGTATTCAATTATTTAGAATTTAGATTTGTTTTATGTTAATTGAATCATTTTAGCAATGTTTACTAAATTTCATTTCTAAGTATGGCTTTAACTTGGTCATTTTCTTGTTTAATTTTCTTAATTTCATTCCCATTTGATCAATTGAGCTAACCATAGAAAATTTTGGCATGCCTGATGGGACCCATGTCCCTATCTAATTAGTTTTTCTTGATCCTTATCAACCATTGTAGGTTATAGAAATAGTGCAACACCTTTGCAAGTCAAAGGGCAATGCTTTTGCAAAGATTAACGCTTATGCAAGTCAAAGGTTGACACCTTTACAAATATCCTGACACTTTTGTTCTAATCTTTTCTATTCTATTATAGGTACAATCTGACACCTTTACAGAAAGGGTAACGCCTCTACAAAGGAACGACACTTTTGCAAGTAGACAATTTGACACTTTTGTTTGATAGTTTGACACTTTTTTTTTCTGAAATTTTGGTGCTTCTATCTGATAGACAGTCTAATGCCTCTACAAAATAGTGCAACACTTTTGCAAGGTATAACAGTGAGCTAAATTTTTAGGGTTTGATATGATTTGATTCTATTTTTAGCTAATCCTAACAATCTATTGTTTTTTGATTTTTTTTTACGCTAATTGTTTGCAACAACTTGGCGATCAATGGGAGAAGATGAAAATTAAATTACTAATGATGGTTTTATAATTTTTCAATTAATCTAGGACTCATATTTGATTTTGGTGCATAAAATAAACTCATCAAATTTCACTTTAGTGCTCTAAAATTGAACAACGCAATCTTCACACTTCAATTTGGTGTTTAAAATTAAATAAGACAATCTTCATTTTCCCTTAGTGCATTAAAATTGAACAAGACAATCTCCATGCTTTCAATTGGTGCTTTAAAATTGAACCACACATTTCAATCCTTGGTGCAATTAAAATTAACTTGTTTTCCATGTATGGTAGGCTAGAGTTTATGTATCCTCTCCCCTTGTGCTTTGTGTGATCTTGGGTGATGAGAAATATATCTAGTTTGCACTTTTTCTTTGAGTTCATTGAAGGAGTTGTCTACGTATCCTCTCCCCTTGCGCCTAGTTTCATCCCAGGTGATGAGAATGTTAATCTTTCCTTTTTTGTTAGGAGTTTTTCCTAGGGATTTCATCACCCTAGGGTTCGATCTCAAGCATGTTTCTTTCAATGAGCTATATAAAGGGGTGAGGTCAAAAGTTGTAGCTTGATCCAATCATGCAATGTCAAGCATTCCTCTATGGTATCAGATGATTATGAACATAAGGAGATGAGATTTTAATCTCACGTTTGTACATGCATTGGTGTTTATGGAGTACCTCCACTATGAACTTCGTTATCTAGAAGCCTAAGAGCCATTTGTAGATTGTCACGTGAAGTTACTGGCTATGTGTTGACCCTTGTTGAGGTGAAAATAACCCCTTGCAAGGAAATTTTCCTTCCAAGGTAAGAGGTGTCAAGGTGGTACATGACATTGGAATACTCTAGTTATCCATTCAATAGGAAGGTATTTTATTATGCAAGCCTGATATAAGAAGATAAACCTAATCTACTACTACAAATAGGATTGTGTTCTATGACATGTTTTTATTGTGAATATCCTTGTGACACCAATTAGTGTGATCTTATGGAAGAATAACACATGAAAAACATCTAAACACCAATTGAGTCAACTTACATGTTATTTATTGTGTTTTATCACATCAAAAATTTCAAACACCTAGGTAAAATTACACATCAAAGATCCTTTGACAGATCAATGCCTTTGTCTAGATAGTATGACACCTTTGTAAAAACTAATGCTTATATTTTTATTAAAATAATGCTTTTGTTTGTATATCGACACTTTTTCACATCTTGACATGTTTGTTAGGGAAAATAAACATTTTTAAATTGATGCCTTTGTTTCGACAGTCTAAAGATTTTATCGAACATCGACTCCTTTGTAGATACTGTGATGCCTTCGTAGTAAACAATCCAACACCTTTGTAAAAAAATGACACCTTTGTATTAAACTAAAAATATAAAAATTTAAAGCATTTCCAAATCTATATTTTTATCAACAAATACTAAATCATTTCACATTAATGCAAAAAAAGATTCTATCCACTTGTATCAGTCAACATAGGAAAAAATAAAATTGTGTTCATTATCATTTTGAGCTTGTCAAAACACTTTCTAGGTTATCATTAGGATCAACTCAACAAACAAAAAACCATCTGCTTCACCATCAAAACATTTCATTCAAAATGACAAATTAATATTTTGATATAGATCATTTTGACTTAGATCTTCATCCTAGTACCTAGTTTGGCTTTATGCTTGAAAATAATATCTTTTCAAGTATTTGGTTGAGTTAGCAACATCATTATGGGAAAACCTAATTTTGAGTCATGAGTCTACTTCCAAGGTTTTTAAGTTCATCATCATCCTCAAGCACATCTAAATATTTAGTCCAAACTTTATCAAAATTGAAGGTTTCATATCCTCCATCCATCCACGTAATCAATCAAGTATTGGTCCTAAACCTATCAAAGTGTCATTACAATAAAAAATTAAGCCAACCAAAAAAATTCAACAAAGTCAATTAAATCCAATGTCTCCTAGGGTTGACACAAGTTTTATGGTCACAACAAGGTCCCAACACAAAAAGAACATAGAAACAAATCCTAGTGGCCCAAACATACCTACCACAACAATCACTAGTGAACAAAGTCTAGGGATGCCTGATTATGATCCTAAATTTTTTATAAATCCAAATAAAACTCAAGTACCAACTCAACCATCACAATTTGAAAAATCTTACATAGAATAAATTACCAATAAACCTCAATACTTCACTCATGAATAATTGGTAGAGATGTCTCAAGACCCTTCCCTCATTAGAGCACTTGATGCTATGTTACAAGCTGATCCAAATCAATACATGCTTAAACTTACACAAGGTGGTGCAAAAATTCCCACAAAATTTGATATTAAAAAACTAAAGGAACAATCCTTTTCACATATAACATCCATGAATTATCCTCTTGAAAGTAAACCCTTGGTCCACAATGTCATACAATAATACCTAAACCATCTTCACCACATATACCAAGTAAACCAACGGTCACTATGATAGGAATGGAATCAACAAACCTTACACATCAACATGGAAATAAATTGAGTAATAACCAAGGTCTAGGGAATTACACAAATTTAGGATTTCAAAACAACAACCTCCCACCAACTTTCACAAGTCAACCAAATGTGCCAAACACAAACATAACGAATTATGGGATGGATCCATTCACAAAGCCTCTTTCAAAAAATGTACAGACAATGTCCCTAGCATGCAACAACCCCAAGAAAATGTCATCCATCAAAGATATCCTCAACAATAACAACATAAAATTCATCAAAATCAAATCCCACAACATCAAATTCCTCAACAACATCAAAATCAACTCCCTCAACAAAAAACACATAAATAACATCAAATTCCTCAACATCAAAATCAAATCCCTCAGCAACAAACACATAAACAACATCAAATTTCACAACATCAAAATCAAATCCCACAACATCAAACACATCAACAACATAAAATTCCCCAACATCAAAATCAAATCCATCACTAACAAACACATCAACACCAACAACATCAAATTCCACCACATCAACAACATCAACGTCAACAATATCAATCCCAAAATCAGCAACATCAAAACATCATCTGACAACAACAACAATATCAACAATCCTCTCACAATACCATATCACAAAATCAACATCATCAACACATTTCATCACAACAAATTCCATCTTCACAACACAAAGTTCTTTCTCTACAACAAAAGGTATTTCCCAAGCACCAAAAATGCAAGCACAATAATTGCAAACACAACAATAAATACAAGCCCAACAACAGTTATATGCACAACAACAATATCAAAAAAACTTGCAATACAATCCTCAACATCAGCAATACAAAAAATCTCAACCAAATGTTACCCCTCAACATCAATATGGAGCATACAATACACCACCTCCACCACTCACAAACCCACAATATTAGGAAAACCCACAATATACTCCATATAACACCTACAACACAAACACACCTCCATACAAAACTTTGACATATAACTCATATACCATCCCACAATACATGGATGCTCCACCACCAAACAACCCTCATTTAGACATATCTTCCCAAATTTAGACACTAATGCAAAAAATTCAAGACATACAAATAGGGAAGACCAAAAAGTCATATGCAGTTCAAGATCTATACCCATACTTGTTGGATTGAAATATCATAATGATATATTTCCTCTAAACTTTGAAATACCAAAGTTCGAAAAATACAAAGGGTATGACAATCCTAAAAAACATATTAGATAATTCTATGTCACATGCATGGAAGTATCCTACAATGATTCATACCTAATCTGTGTCTTCCCTAGAAGTTTAGGAGGACAAGCCATAGAGTGGTTCTCACACTTACCCTAGGGAATTCAAAAATTTCAAGAAATCATAGACCAATTTGTAGCACACTTTTCCTACAATATTGATGTATAAATCACCTTGGAATAAATTTACACTCTAAAAAAAACAAGGGAGAAGCCTTTTCATCCTTCTTACAAAGATGGAGACACAAGGCAAGAAAATGTAAATGGCCAATGCCTGAGAAGAAACAAGTAGAAAATATTATAGGAAACCTAAACATGGATCTATCCTTCCAACTAAGAATGCAATGTGTCACGATGTTTGAAGAACTCATATCCAAAGGGCTTAATATTGAGAGGGCCCTCATTCCCAAGGGAGCGGTGCAAATCTACAAAGATAATCACCAACCATTTAGTTCTAGTTACAAACCCCATATATGGGCTAAAAATAAGAACATTAGTAATGATAGTGTGGTCGATGTGAAGATTGTGATAAATTCTCCATCTAAAGAAAATAAACAACAAAACAATCAACAAAATGTTACACCACCAATCCCCCATGTGGACCACCACCAAGGAAAAACAACTATCCACCATGATGAAAATACACACCCTTGGGGGAACCAATCGAAATAGTCTTACATAAGCTGATTCAAACAGACCTAATCACACTCCTATACTTTAGACATTACGACAAACCACAAATCAAACCTGAGTGGTATAAAGACAAAGATCATTGTGAGGATCACCGAATAAAAGGGCACAAGACATCTAACTGCATGAAACTTAAAAATGTCATCCAAGATCTCATAGATCAAGGTGAGGTGAATATTGATCAACACCCTAGAAATAATGACTTAGGCATATACATGAATCTAATGTGCGATCATGGTAAAGGTAATAATTCTAGAAAAGGAAAGGTTTATAACTAAGTCAATCACACTTATGCCAATGTTGTAGGAACATGTGATCATCATATCTTTGTAGTCACTGTATAAGGACCTAATCCCGAGTGTGGAGTCACCACACAAAGAGGGAAGGTTACTGTCCAAGGAGCCCTTTTGCAACCAAGAGTCCCATCAAAATCAAATCCTACTAATTACAGTCTATTGGACCAACTTAAGAAAACACCCACACAATTCTCCATTTGGGAATTTTGAGACTTTCTCCAATGCATAAAGAAATCTTGGATACAGCTCTTTCGTCATCATCCATACCCACTAATATTGATATTGAGAAATTCCAAGCTATGGTTGAACATATTGCATCCACCCATCAACTTATATTCACAGAAAACGATCTCCCATCTCATTCATTCCATAATTATGCACTACATCTTGAGGTCTATGTCCATAAAAACAAAGTGAAAAGAGTTTTGATAGATGGAGGTGCGAGCTTAAATATTTATACCCTTCAACTTATAAAACACTTGGGCTATTCTGAGGATGTGATTGAAAGAGAAAAATGCATCACAATCTAGGTATATGATGACAATGAACAATATTTAGAGGGAACAATCAAACTACCCATACAAGTTGGGCCAATAATTGCAGAAAAAGCATGTCAAGTCTTGGATCTTGAATTACCCTATAACATTCTTCTTAGCCACCCATGGATCCATGCCATGTAGGCTGTAGCATCCACCTATCACCAATGCATAAAATTCCCGTATAATAATAGAGAGATAACAGTCCATGGTGATCTTGAGCCCTTCTACTACTTCAAGAGTATGAAGGAGAAATACTACAAAGTGCTACAAGTACCAAAAAATGACGTTCCATCACCCTCTTCTTATATTGACCCATCAACATTAGCATCCACATTAGCATCTACATCAACAACACAACAAACCATCCCGAAAATTAAGGTGCTAATCAAGGACAATAATTATGGTGATTAAAACCTAAAAGAATCATTTTCTATGGGAAAACTCTAACTTTCTCTTAGGAAATATGGTAAACCCCACCATATTGAGAAGGTGACTAAAAAAAT
Organism: Sequoiadendron giganteum; assembly: GCA_007115665.2. Classification (NCBI taxonomy): domain Eukaryota; kingdom Viridiplantae; phylum Streptophyta; class Pinopsida; order Cupressales; family Cupressaceae; genus Sequoiadendron; species Sequoiadendron giganteum. Next base: position 312,995,403 of record CM021110.1, read on the forward strand.
CAATATGGAACCAACAAATTTTACAAGATGGGGAGATCTTAATGCATAAATCATAGATGAAGGAGACATCTCCAAATGGGTATATTAGGATGAACAAGAAGAACCTCCTCTTCCAGTTGATACAAACAACAATAAATTTCAACTAATCAAAAGCATGGGTTATACATGAATAGGTGGACTTGGTCTAAATCATCAAGGCATGTGTGAACATATTATCCCTAAAAAATGAGTAAAGAATATTGGTCTTGGTTACACCTTGAGAAAAAATGTAGTCCCTCTTGTCGAGGATATTTTAATTGAGGAAGTTGAAGCTTCCTCTTGGTTAAAAACATAATTACAAAGACATCAATGACTCACCCTTTTGTATCACTAACCTATTTGAACATTCCTTCATATACATCATTACCACAAAATAATTTACATCCACCATCTATTACAACAAACTAAAATTTATCTATCCTCAACTTATCGACTGGGACCAACAATGAGCACCGATTCTAAATTCATTCAAAAATGATGATGCTATCTCATAATTCATGGGAATTTGAGACCACATACCTTGTGGAGACCACAAATATCAAGATTCGATATTGAACTAGAAACACAAGAATATTATGGTGATACGATTGAATCCTTTAGTCACAAAATAGAATTTAAAAATCAAGATAGGATCTCCAAGTGAAAACCATAAAGTGGCACTTTTTGATCACAAAATAGTGAAAAAATAGATGTATCCAAAGGTGAAAACCTCTTTGAGGTGCCTAAGGATGAGGGATTCAATCTACCTAATATTTCAACAAATCAAGAAAAATCAATAGTCTTTGTGGAAGCAACACAACCAATAAACATTGGATCGATAGAACAACCACAAATCACACTCTATGCTACATCATTGGACGATGAAGAGTAAAATAACTTGGCAACTTTTCTTAGAGAGGAAAATTCAAATTTTCTTGGTCCTATGTAGACATGCCAGGGTTGGATACATCATTGGTTGTACACCTCAAAATGCATCCTCCTATGAAGCCAATGGAACAAAAACTAAGGAAAATGCATCTACAAATCACACTATTGGTCAATGTGGAATTGCAAAAGATTCTTCATGTGGGTTTTATAAGGTCAATCGACTAACCAAAGTGGGTTTCAAACTTGGTACCAATATCAAAACCCACTGGGGGAATCAGGATATGTACAGACTTTAGGGATTTGAATAAGGCATGTCGTAAGGATGACTTTCCACTTCCTCACATAAATATCATTATGGATCTAATAGATGGTCATGAGATGCTTTCTCTCATGGATGGGTTCTTGAGATATAATCAAATAATGATAGCAAAAGAAGATCAACATAAAATGGTGTTCACATGTCCATGGGGAACTTATTGCTAGAATGTTATGCCATTTGGTCTCAAGAATTTAGGAGCCACCTATTAAAGAGAAATGACAATTATGCTTCATGACATTTTTCACAAAATCCTAGAGGACTATATGGACAGTATGCTAGAAAAATCAGTTAGAAGGAAAGGACATCTAGAAGTCTTGGCTATTTTTTTTGAAAATTTGGAAAAATACTAGGTAAGATTGAACCTAAAGAAATGTGTCTTTGGAGTCACTTCTAGTAAAATTTTTGGGTACATTTTATCATGAAGGGAATCAAAGTGTACCCTACGAAAGTCAAAGCAATCATGGAAATGCAACCACCTAAAACACTCAAACAAATTCACAACCTACAAGGAAAGCTTCAGTCCATTAGAAGATTTATTGAAAATTGGCAGACAAGTGTCACCCATTTACCTACCTTCTTCACAAGAGTGTGGAATTCAAATGAGACCAAAATTGTGAACAAGCATTCCAACAATTGAAGGAATATCTAGCGACACCACCAGTCTTGATGCTGCTAGTGGAAGATAAACCATTGATACTATACAGTTCTGCAACCTTAGCACCTCCAGGGGCTCTCTTAGCATAGCATGATGAAACAGGTAAAGAGAGAGATATCTACTATGTTAGTAGGACCTTGGTGGGATATGAACTTAACTATAAATCTATTGAATGAGCTTGCTTAATAGTAGTGTATGCCTCTCAAAAGTTGAGAAACTATATACTTTCTCATCAAATCAAGCTTGTCTTCAAGGTCGATCCACTAAAGTATTTATTATCAAAATCTACTCTTACAGGTTGCATGACAAAGTGGGTGATGATCCTCAGTGAGTTTGATATAGAGTATGTTGATCAAAAAGCTATCAAAGGATAGGTTATTGTAGACCAATTAACAGAATCCCCAATCTATATAGAAAACCCCTTGGTCTTAGAGTTTCCTAATGAAGAAGTATTCACCCCCACTTCAATAGATCAATGAAAGTTATAGTTTGATGATTATTATACACAACATGGATGTAGAGAAAACATCCTATTTAACACCCCACATGGTGATTACATCCCAAATTCATACAGGTTAGAATTTTCATGTATGAACAATATAGTTGAATATGGAGCCCTTATCACAAGGTTAAGGATCACAATCCAATGAAAAATATAGGAACTCAAAGTCTATGGTGATTCCCAGTTGATAGTGAGGTAGGTCAATGACGATTATCAAACCATAGATGACAAACTAATTCCATACAAGAAAACGGTAGATAGCTTCAAAGATTACTTTATTGACATCACTTTTGAACAAATCCCAAGGATCAACAAGAAAGTAGTGGATGCAATGGCATCCATTAGATCTTTGTTAGATATGCCACACATCAGTTTAAAATACGAATTTCTCATCGAGAAGATTGTCATGCCGAATTTCAATATACCAAAATCAAAATTCATGCGTAAAATTGCTGGTCTTGGTTTCCCGTGGTATCATGAAATTTTCACCTACCTTCACAATGGAATATTACCATTTGACCTTACCCCTAACCTATGCAAAATATTTATTTGAAGAGAATATCGATTCATCCATATGGGTAATACCCTTTACCAAAGAAGTCTCGAGGGAACATTATAATGATGTCTTAAACAAGAGGAACCTTCAGTTTACTTGAAAGAGGTACACAAAGGCATATGTGGGTCATATTCGAGTGGTGTAACATTGGCTAAGAAGTTTCTAAGAACAAGATACTATTGGCCAACCATGGAGAAAGAAGCTAATTAGCTCATGAAGAAATGTTTATAGTTCTGGATCAATAAACCTAAATGGTTGGTGGGTGGAGAACCATGCTTCATAATCTAGGGTGGTATCGAGATCATCTAGACCCCCTATGTAGATCCAAGGAAGTTGAACCAAGTGATCAAAATTGGTAGTCATTGTTTGCGAAACCATCTTTGGACCCCACTCTAGAATCTCTCTAAAAATTCCATGCAAAAATGGCCATATAATCATCGATCAAAGCATCTTGCTACTCCAAAAACTATCTAGTAACCCTATTTGGTAAATACCTCTTTATGATATGATAAGTGCAACCCACTAGCCAACATGTTTGTCAACATTATGTAAGGTGTCTGTCATCATCATCCCAAGGCTCAACCTGCAACCAAGGTCTCCAAGTGAACTTGGTCATATCATCCATGACCCTCCTCCAAGAAGCCAACTCACTTGTATGGTGATGAGTGGTCATATATGCTCCCATGCCTAGATTTGAAGAAGTGCCACCCCCTATAGATAGGCTAACTCCTCCCTGGTACATAACTCAGTGCATGTCATGGTATAAATGAGCCAATATACAAGGTCCCTAAGCATAGACGCATACATCCTCCATGTTCCTCTCTAAAACAATTCCTCATCCTGAGTTGAATTTCCAAGATTGTCTATCAAGAACTAGAACTCCCATAATAAGTCCAACAATAACTAGGGTAGCATCACTAGCAACATAGATGTATTACCTAAGATCCATATGTCCACCCTCGAGCTCCATCTCCTCTACCCCCAAAACTCGAAACAAAGCCTATATGCTGAGATCAAAATCATAGACAACTCACTCACCATGGATAGGGACCCTCAGGATCCTCCAAACATCTTCCAGTGCAACAGTGGGCTCACCTATTGAAAGGTGAAATGAGGAGGTCTTAAAGTGCCAACACTCTACCAAAGCAGTCATGAGAGATAGGCAAGTTTGAATCTTTGACATATAATCTATAGAGTGTAGTTCGGTCACGATTAGGAAGAGAAAATCAATCTCTCCAAACTTGGTAATTTTCTCCAATATTTATGGTCTCCACTCTCGGGATAGGAGAGGACCTAGGAGAGCTTGCACACATAATGTGCACAACGTCAATTTGCTAAAAAATTGCAAAATTCCAAGTAAAACTAAGTCAAACTAGCTAAAAAAGAAAAAAGCGAGACTATTTACAAAAGTGACTCACTATCAAAAGAAAAAGCATGGAAATTCTACAAAAGTGTCGCTATTGTGCAATAGCATCGTTGTATTGAAAATGCATTGCTATTATGCAATAGCACCATTGTATTGCAAATGTGTCACTATTATGCAATAGCGCTGCTTTATTGCAAAAGGAGGCCTCTATTAATTGAGACAAAAGCATCGCTATATCCTATAGAAGCATCACCCAAATTTCAAAGGCATCACCCTAATTCAAAAATCACACACAAATACAAAGATATGATTCCCATTGCAAAGGCATTACTATATGTTGCAAAGGTGTGCCCTCGGGTTACAAAATCATCACAACAAACAATGCCTTTTTTTGTCCTAGTTCTAGCCTACCTTTAGCTATCTAGAAATACGTGCAAGGAAAGTTTATAGGGGTACATACCGAGGGTCTTGCATCAACTAGCTACTGGAACTCATGAACCTGATCTGCATGGTATACTACATAAACTACGTGGACCATAGTGTCTAGTGTTCTGCAGGATCTGAACTCACAAATCTTACAAGCTCTCTGATCTCTCAAAGAAAAGTGTACAAATAAGCTTGAAATTCACCCAAGTGAGCATATATGCCTAGCATGACCTAGGGTTTTTTCCCTATAACTCAATTTTCTCACCTCATATCTAGCCATGGTCACTTCATCAACTTCCAAGGACTTATTTTTTGTCCTTTGTTCAACAAAACCACTCCCGTGAATTTGCCGTAATCTTGATTTAAAAATAAGTTTTTCCACTCAATCTCTTGAGGGGACAACATACCAACATTATTTTGTCCGTTGGGGAACATTGGGGCATAAGAAAAATAAATAAAAATTTAAATTTTCTCTAAGAAGTATCGGTTCTTTGAAGCAACACAATGGGTACCTCGCTTCAAAGAGAGGAAAAATGTAGACACTTGAAAATGTCTTGAGTATATCACACACATCTTGATTTTGATTATTAACACCATATCTCTCATAATTCACCTATTTTGTCTATTTAATTAAATAATGTCCAATTATTTAGTTAAATTCACCTTATTCCCCTATTAATTGAATAATTAGTTTTATTTGTTTAATTCATCATATTCATGCTATTTTATCCCATTTTGATTAAATAATGCCAAATTATTTAATTAGATGCCATTTTCCCTCGATTAAATAATTATCAATTATTTAATTAAAACTTCTAATTCTTCTAACTTGCACAATTAAATGATTTTCCCAAATTGTTTAATTATTTAATTTTTCCTCCAATCCTCCAACTTGTATAAAGAATATTCCCTTTTCAAATTTGAATTCTTCCCTCTACATGAATAGTATCTCCAACATATTTCCTAAAATTTAGGGATATTGTTTAATCCTCATGGATTATGGACCCTTCATTAAGTATTTGATCCACACCTTTATGGATTATTGACCCTTCATCCATTCATTGATCCAAACTCACATCCTTAATTCAATTTCATCCTTTGATTAACATTTTGAATCCTCACCATTGATCAATATTCCAAAAATCTATAAAATTCAAGCCTTTAACATCAAAAATGATTTGCAACCTTTATGCACCCTTACTCCCTTGAATTGGTTATCTATTTTGAGTAATTTGAGAACCCCTATTTTGTGAATCATCCTCATTAATCAACCAAGCTTTTGCAACAATGCGGATTAGGAAAATTTGAGTAATCCACATCCATATCACTCCAAATTCAAGCACTTAATCCACAACGGGATTGGAGGTTTGCTTTCTAGTGTATTAAGTTGTTTAGAATTTAGATTTCTTTCATGTTAATTGAATCATTTTAGTAATGTTTACTAAATTTCATTGAATTATGGATTTTAACTTGGGAATTTTCTTGTTTAATTATCTTAATTTCATTCCTATTTGATCAATTGAGCTAACCATACAACAATATAATATGTATTGCTCTATGAAATGGGGAAATAATATAGAGTAGCATTTGGAATGGCTCCTTATTACATGAAAAGTGTTAGTAGAATTAATGGATCCCTAGTATTCTATGCAAGGTTCACTCTAGGTGGTGGTTGTGGTGCATCCATAGTAGGTATTATTTAGAAAATTAGAATTATGGATGTGATGTAGTGCAGAGTATTGATGATTCATAAAATTGTCCTATTTACCTTGTTTTAGTTTCATACTTTTCACCATATTTTTGAAGTTACAAAGATATTCCCAAAACTTTTCACATATTTTAATTATTTAAAAAATTAAGGATGATAATCATATTGATAAATGATTATTTGAATTTGTGAATGTCTATGGAATTTAATAGAGTTTTATGTTTATTATGGTTGTTAATGATGAAAAGATTCCTTTGAAATAAACTAACCCTTGCAACAAAGGGTCTATCAACCCATAAAAAAGGGACTATCAACCCGCAACAAAAGGATGTTCGTCTACCGTAGCTAGAGAGGGTGATTGCCTACAATATGTGTAGTTTCCAGAAATTGATGGAGGAAAGGATTGGAGATTGTGAACATGATTTTTTTATGGATCATTCTATTTTTACTTTATGCTATCATTAGGTCATGGATGAAATAAGATATTTGTAATAATAATGGTCATGGCTTGCAATAAGTTTTTCCCTATTAGGAGCATCTTTAGTTATAACCATCTTCTTTAAAGATTTAGAGTCCTAATATGATTTTGACACTCTTATCTCCACTAGATTTTTATTTCTTTAAAAATAAGACATAGTCCTCTTCCTATGTTTTTGGGAGAGTTGACAGTAGCTTATAGTTTATTTTCAATCCTAAAATAAAGGAACTCTCAAAGATATTGTATCTATGTTTAATCTTGAGAGAGGCTAAGAGCTAGATATTATATATTAAGTAGATATTAAATATAAGTATTCTTCTTGTTGATCATATACCTTGTTCTCAGTTTTGTATGTTTGAATTGCAATAAAGAAGGATACAATATTTTTCATGAGTCAATCACTAAGTTAATATTTGAAGAAGGATATTGTGGGATTGAAACAACTCAAGAAAGGGCCACTTGAGGCATTACAATACTCCTTTTAGGTTAGATTGTTAGTTGTAGTAGAATAAATTACTAAATTGTATTCCTTGATTTACAATCTGTTTAGTTGTTGAATGAACAATTAATTATTACTACAATAATTTGAAACATAGTTGAGTCATCAAGTTATTGTCTTCACAAGAGTACTTACCCATAACTGTTATTATAATTACCTGCAACAATTTTTATTTATCTCAATCTATTTAGCAGAATCTATTTCTAGATAGAGTAATTTCAGTTAAGTCAATTTCAATTAGATTTGATTTTGTTAATTTTCTATACATAATTGATTAGGATTCCTAAGGATTATTAGCTACATATACAATGCCAACATAATCTCAAGATTAGGATTCCCTGGTTGAAAATTTAAATGAAGCACCTCTAAGACAAGGAATTTCTTAATAAGGGATCCATTGGTCCATTAAGTTGTATGTATGAATTATCTACATTAATTGATTGAACATAGAGGGAGCCCTACATGTATCCTTTTAATAATGAATATAAGGAGTTAGATAAGGATCCAAGTATTTTATTTTGATGCAAGCCTTGTGGTAATTCTAGGGGACATAAGCTTTTTGTGGGTTTATGGACAGAAAGTCACCAAGAAAAATACTAAAACTTTTATTTAATAATTCACTAGGTAAACTAAGGAAAATAATATATGCGGGATCAAATTATAATGTAGGACTAAGCCTATTAAATTAAAGTCTTATTGGGCATGCCAAAAAATATTAGAGGCTCTAAAGGTTTGGTTTCAAGAGGTCAAAGCATCATAAATGAACCACAAAATGAAAAGTATCATAGGGAAATATTGTTGTTTAGTAGGAAGGTTCATTACCAATAAGATAGTCTATAAGATGAGATGGTTGAATCCCTATCTATCTATGAATAAGCCTAAATTTTTTTATTCTATGGGTAATAGGGATATAAATGTTAAAAGAAGATAAAGCAAGTAAAGGCTCGTGATGGATAGATCAATCATCTTATCTATAAGAGTAGAGATTAGTAGTTCATGATCAATTATTAATAAAGATAAAAATGTATACAAATAGTAAATATGAAAAAAGAGAAGTCAAGTAATTTGAAACAAATACTCACTTTTTGTTAAGTTCATAAATCGTTACAAACTTGAATATATATATGCTTTGGAAACATGCATAGAGGCTCCCTTGTATAACATAAAAGAGGAAGTTAACTTCACTAAAGTATTAGGATCAAAATCTTAGCAGTAAGAGTGTAGAATGTTGTTTAGACACACAAGCCAATATTTACAACCATTCTACTCAACATTTAATGGTTTTCCCCAAAAAATTATTCAAATCTAAATTTTGATAGAGATAAGACATTTATAAAATTTTGGTACATTGGTGGTTCTTGTTGATGGTTGAAGTAGGTTTTGTGACCTCTAAATAACTTGTTTGAATTCTATAGCATAGTACTACACTTTAGTGGTGTTAGTAGGTGGAATATATTATTTGTGTACTATTCAGTTGGTGGTCATGAATACTTAGCTTTGCCATCTTATAAATTTTGATATTTTGTATTGGATCAATATTTCCATGGCTACTCTAGCATAGTAGAGTCCTTAGGATGATGCAAGGAAGTCACAAGTGTAAAAATTATATAGTTGGGATTATAAGTGAATTATTTTTGAGTTGTAATGAAATTTTATATGCAAGTCATTAGGTAAGATTACAACTTGTAGTTTGGATGGTCCGTGGGATGTTTGAGAGAGTTTTCCTTTTATTTTTGTGAGAATCCATTAAAGAGAACCATATTTCATTGGTCAAGAAATGAATTAAATAAATTAATAACATAAGAGGGTCCATCAATTATTATTCATTGTATATTTTCTTTATAATACTACCTAATTTTCCACATGTTATAGCATCAAGGCTTCTTAGGAAAATTATTTTTGTTATTTTTTTGAAAATTTATGCATGTCATTAGATTTGATCTAACTTGGAACTTTATACGGGGTGCTCTTGTTGGGACTTAGCTTCCATCAAAACTATGACCAAACTCAAAATAATAAAACTCAACAAAGAGTAGGGAGGCCCACAGATGTCGTGGGACATATTTATTGATCGTCAAATAAATCTGATGTCTATAGTGAAGAATTAACTGCAATTAGCATAGATGCATGATTATTTTCATGTTATTTAATAGGTGATTAATTAGTAATCTCAATTAAATTATTATTTTAGTTATTAGAAAAATATTTTAACATGAAAACTAATCTTATTTTATGATTTCTCATAACATGAAAATATATTTGCAATTCATGAGATTATTCTTTTTATAAGAGATAATTATTTTGTTATCTATTATATTATTATTGTCATGTTGGTGATTAATAGATTTTAAGATTATGGACTAACTTATTGTTGTCTTGTTATTCTTTAGCTATATACTTTGAATATATTTGTGTGTTGAGTGTGTAGATGACTTCTAGGTTTTCCAACAAAAGATGAGAGACCACACTAGAAAATATTTTTTGATCACCTTGATTATCTCCCTCATAATACTCCATGAAGTATCAAGGGCTAATTAAGTTCCTTGGTTTGCCATTTGTCATATCCTAGGAAGGGATAAATACCCCCTTATCTAAGCCTAATTCATCTATGGTACCTTGGTCACAATTGGTCATATAATTGTTCAACTAATGTGATAGATTAACCCCTTAAGGAAAAATACTCCACAAAATATGTAGTTTGAACTTACTTATCTTGGTAATTTTAAAGGGAGATAAATTATTATTTTGATAAAAAAAAAAAAAAAATAGCTCTTGGGGATCATAGAAGCACAAGTGTGATTGTTATATTTCAATAAAGAGGACTTGATAACTAAACTCACACCCCCCATCCACATTTCCCAAATGGTGTTGCATGTTATAAAATATGGGAAGTTCTCCATGTTTCTAATGGATTTTATCATTATATTTCATTACACCTCCTTGCCTCTTCTAAGACTTTTTGACTTGATTTAGCTAGTTGCAATCCTGTAAAACTACAAGCTTTTAAAAAGGAAATCCTAATATTGAGTAGATTGCATTTAGAGTAAGAATAAGTATTGTGAATTTAATATTTCTGCAATAAATTTTTTCATTAAAATTGAAGTAGGAACTCCCCATACTTGCATTGAATATTTTTTTACTAAATATTTTGAGAGAAGTAGAAAATTTAAGAAAATACAATAAAAAATATGGATTTTGGAGTGTATGTGATTGATTGTCACTGTTGTTTATTTCTTTCTTTTTAATATCCATTATTTCTTCTAATTAAATTAATTTGGGCTAGAAAAGGACTTTTTTCAATTTATTTTTATTTTTTTTAAATATAGGGTAAATTATACAATAGAAATAATGAGCATTATAGAGTTTAGCATTATTATGATGTGATTAAGCCACTAAATTTATATTAATGAAATATTGAAGAAGAAATATAACAAATAAAAAAACTTATAAAACACAAACCATTGTACTAGATACATGTGGATAACCATAGCAAGAAAACCTCCACCCTAAAGAGACCTAAGCTCAAGTATTATTCTCAAAAGATGAAGTACACAATATAGTCTACTTATCCTTATAATAATAGACTAGATACATAAGCATACTTACAAATAAACATATAATCCACTATCTCATTCCCCAAATATATAGGAAAAAAAGAAACCATCAAGTGATATCCAAAAGCATGGGTTAAAACCATGAGCTAGGTCATTATCAAGCATATTAGAATAATATGTAACTCCTCTTACACCTATTACAGACTATTGACATGTCATAAATTTCATAGATTCACTCATACAAATAAAATTAACCAAGATCCAAATCCTAGGTGCTCCATGAGGGTATTGATTGCTTTGTCATAACACCAAATATGGGATATATTCTTAAAACTTGCATTCCTAATTGATTCTTTGTGGCCTTCCTATTAAATATATTTCTACATAATATTCCAAGTACTTTACACCAATTAAACTTCTTTATTCTCATTTACTTGATGAAAAAATCTATAGCGTTACCAAAGTAAATTAACCTTTTATATCATGACTTTGCCACTCTTAACCATCTCATATAAAAAGGACACTAAACATAAATATGCTTTGTATGAGCATGTTATATTGATTTCTTTGTTTGGATTTAGGTGGCATCAACCTTGTAAATCCTTTAATTATTTTTTTTCTAATGTATTTTATAAATTACCCAAAAGAGGTGAAACCGTTTAACCAACGATGGTGACGAAGATCATGTAAAGACAAAGTTATTGTTACTATTTACCTTTTGGGAAAATAACAAAATAGCTAGTTGTCCCATTTGGAATCTCCTATTTTTGAAGGGTCATGACATCCGTCATATGTTGTAAGAGTATCTATGACATATATGAAACTGTCATAAGATGCTATAATAACTATGCCAACATTTATGATTGTATTTATAATAGATTCCTTCCCTACATGCCCATGCATGAGAGATGCCTTATGAAAACTGTAAGAGCATCTGTAATTTTCTATTTTGGGTGGATTTGTTGGTTTAAAGGAGGTAGGCATTGGGTTTTTACAAGTGGTTTTATTGCCTATTGTTTGGTGATACCATAGTGGTTTTCATCCCCTCAAGTTTCTATAAATTGGGGCCTTGAGCTAGAGTTATTCATTGAGTTGTGTAGGTAACAAGGTGCTTCCAGATTCTACAGAGTTATGCAAAGAAGTGTGTTTCTGTTGTAATATCTCTTGGATTAGTAATATACTTTCCTCTCTCTTTTTGTGGTGGATTTTTTTCCCTTAGGGGTTTCTCCACATAAATTTGGTGTCATGTGTTATGGTTGTCTATTTCTTGTTTTAATTTTGCAATCACGTAAGTTTAAGGGTTAATATTTGGATTTAGATTTGCAATTACAATTGGTTAAAGTTATTATTGCAAGATTTCTTCACCTTTTTTTACAACATTTGGTATCATATCTAATGGTTATATTGAGAAAGGGATGCTTTTCTCTTGAGTGTTGAAGGTTTTTTGTTGTAGTGGGAGCTTTTGCCTTATGGGTTTTTTGCATATTTGTGAAATAATGTAAACCATGGCTTCTACCTCTCATCTAGATATTGAGAAGTTCAATGAAACTAGTTATGAGATGTGAAAGTTGAAGATGGAGGATCTCCTTGAAGAGATAGATTGGTGGTTGGCAGTTGTGTGTGTTAAAATGTGAGTAGTGAAACACACAATCAATGAAACACATTATATTAGGGAAATCGAAATAATAAATAAACTGATAACACTATTCCTTAAAACCGTTCCATTGTTTCCTATCTCTAAGGATTCCTTGAATCATAATGGCTCTTAGATTTTTCTTGCACTATGACTTTTAGAATGACAACCTAGAGATTGGATGTTGTACAATGTAAGAATCCTAGTTCCTACATGATTTGATGAGCTATATGATTTATGTCATGATGCTATGATAAAGATGTTGTTGTGATAGAAATGAGGATTATGCTATGGTGCAAATGCTTTGATATAACTACTGTAAGGAGAACTATATTGATAATTAAAGTGCATCTACTAAACTAAGCCATGATTCTAAACTAATATGATACCCCTATTCTAAATGCTAAATGATTTAAACTCTAAATTCTCTAAGTGCTTCAATGTAATTTTTGTAGAGTAAGTTTGCTCAAAAGATGGGATATGAAATGTTGGAGAATGATGTTATATTTATAGGATTTTTGAGGCATATTATGATGTGGTAGGATTCAATGGTCAAGATTTCAGCTGAAAAGATGAACGGTGAAGGATGAAGAAGTTAGAGGAAATCATGGAGAGTAGTCCCTTTAATAGAACACTTTTCCAAGTGTTGAAGAGAATAAATGAGATGGAGGAGCCAAGTGTCCAAAGTTTGTTTCAAATTTGTTGAAGATAATTCCATTTAAAAATTAGAGATATTTAAATTCATGAGACACTTGATGATGTGGATGATGAGGTGGAAGGAGGTTAGAGAGTTATGTAGAAATGTGACAAAATTGAATTTAGAAATTCAAATTTAATGAGAGGGAATTAATCAAATAAAACAAATTAGTTAGATTTGTTTATTTGATTAAATCATGAAGAAAATGATTTTAGAAAGAATTTTAAGAAAGTGAACTATATAAATAAATTTTCAGTTTATTTATAAGTAGATGAATTAAGAGGGTTTATTAATTAAATACCTTGTATTTAATTAATTGATTATCTTGACCATTTTTAGGTGTATACAATAATTTTGAATGAAAAGAAACCAGAAAACGTTTGATGAAGATTGGAACAAAATGGACAAGAAGTCACGAGGAACCATTTGGTTGTGTCTTGTAGATTCTATCCTCCCAAATTTTTTAGAAGAATCTATCGCCTTCAAGTTGTGGAGGAGGATAGGTGAAATCTATCAAACTGAAAGTCTAACTAATAAGTTGTCTCAAAAGATGTTTGTATTCTTTAAAAATGAAGGATGGTGATTCTATTGTAGAAAATTTAAATGCTCTTAATATGATTATAAGTTAGATTTTATATGTAGATTTTACGATAGAAGAGGAAGATAAATGTATTTTGATGCTTTGTTATTTACCTGAATCTTGGGAAAATCTAATTGTTGCCATAAGTGGTGATGGTACAGAATCGAAGATGGATAGTCTCATTGTTATTATTCTTTTAGAAGAGATGAGGAGAAATTACATGAGTGTGGGCTCCCAATATGCCTTGCGTGTGCGAGGAAGGTCCAAAGAAAAAGGAGGGCCTAAAGGGGACAAGAAGAGAGACAAGTCTAAAGGATGTTATAGAACCATCAGGAAGAGTAGAGTAAAGTGTTGGAATTGTGGTAAGAAAGGGAATGTGAAGGAGTGCAGAAACAAGAAAAAGAGTTTGGATACTTCCATGGAAAATTCCACAGAAGATGGTGATTTTGATGCTTTATTTATTTCTGATAACACTATTAGTAATGATGCTTGGCTTATTGACTCAGGTTTCTCCTACCATAAGACTCCTCACATGGAGTGGTCTACTTCATATTCAACTTATGATGGAGGGAATTTTTCCTTGGTGATAACAACATGAAGAAGATTGTTGGTAAAGGAAAGGTAAAGTTGTGTTTCAGTGATGGAAGGGTTAAAACCCTTGATCATGTTTTACATATTTCAAGACTTGCGAGAAATTTAATTTCAGTATCCAAGTTGAATGATTTTGGAATGCATGTGACATTTGACAAGTCTAGTTGCAGGTTGGTAAGAGGGAGTTTGGTGATAACTAAAGGATCTCGGATTGGGACTTTGTTTAGGTTTAATGCTTCCACTTTTTGTAACTTTTCCAATGTAATTGGCACTGAAAATGCATGTATGTTGTGGCACCATAGACTGGATCAAATAGGTAAAAAAGGTCTTAATACCATTTTGAATAAAAATTTGGTTGACGGTATTTCTAATTATTATATTGGTAAAAATAATTTTTGTGAGCATTGTGTGTTTGGTAAATAGAATATACCATCATTTCTTAATGGGACTAAAAAAGCTAAGAGATTAGTAGAGAGCATTAATTCAAATGTGTTTGGACCAATGGATGTTGACTCTTTTAGAAAATCTTGATATTATGTTACTTTCATTGATGATGTGTCAAGATAAACCTAGATTTATTTTATGTATGCAAAATCTGAAGTTTTCACTAAGCTTAAGGAATTTAAAGCCTTAGTTGAAAAAAAAGTAGATTATAAGATAAGGGTGTTGAGATCTGACAATGGGGGTGAATATTGTCCTAGGGAATTTGGTGAGTTCTCTAAGCATGAAAGTATTGTTAGGAAAAAGACTACACCTTATACTCCCCAACAAAATGGGGTAGCAGAAAGAGTGAACCAAATTTTGATGGAAATAGCTAGGAACCTGTTGAGTAGTGCTAAGCTTGCTAGATGCTTGTGGGTAGAAGTTGTAAGTACTACATGCTATTTGGTTAATAGATCTCCTTTTTCAACTCTTGTTGATAAAACTCCTTATGAAGTGTGGATAGGTAGAAATCCTTTTGTTTCACATTTAAGGGTCTTTAGTTATGCGGATTTTTTTCATGGGCCTCAAGAGAAGTGTTCTAAGTTGGATCCAAAAGCACAAAAGTGCATATTTGTTGGTTAAAATGAGAATGTAAAAGGTTGTAAGCTTTGGAACCCACTAACCCATAAAAATCTTTTCTCTAGAGGTGTGATTTTCAGGGAGTTTAGAGATTACTCAAGTGAAGAACAACCAAAAGAGAAAGATAAGAGAAAACCAATGCACTTCAAAACAAAGATTGAAAATAAAGAAGATGCACATGTGGAAGACAATCAGATGGATTAGAGGATGGAGAAGAAGAAGAGGGTTTAGAAAGTTTAAATGATGTGTAGGATGAGCATACAAAAGAAGAACAACAAAAACCCCTAACTCCTACCTTGAGAAGATCCACAAGACAATAGAATCCAATTGACAAGTATAGCCCATCCAATTTTTTTTGTGTATTTACTTTGTTGAGTACTGATGATGAACCTAGATCCTGAAGGGAGGCTCTTTCTTTAGAAGAAAGTGAGTCTTGGATGCATACCATGTAGGAGGAGATGATGGATTTGGATAGTTATGATACTTGAGATCTTATGAGTTTTTCCAAAGGAAGGAAGCCTATTTTTTGTGAGCGGGTATTTAAAAATAAATTTGGAGAAAATGGTCAATTAGAGCGGTACTATTGATGGTCAAAATAACACAACAACATTCAAAAAAAATTCTCTATCCTATTTCTCCAAAAAAAAGATAACTAATCTAAAATCACCTATCTTCCAAGGTCGTTGTAGTTGGTTATCAACTGTGCTATCATCATTCAGGGGTTCACACAACTGTAATATTCAAGGGGCATTTGTTGGTAAAATGGTACAAACTAGATAGTACAAATTAATCTAACTTGGGGGTTTTAAACAAATAGAAAAAGATAGATCAAGGTTTTGAGATATCAAAACACGAAAAAATATTTCCTCAAATTTAGACATGCAATTTATGTAATGATCATTTCCTAATTAGCTAAAAACTGTAGAATGAAATAATTCACAAAGAGTACATGCAATCACATTCATCCACAATGTAGATTTAATATACCTAACCATTCATCATCTTTTTTTTTAGAATTAATTTTCAATTATAAATCACAAGCTCATCACAAAATCAACATATCAATGAACAAAAAGAGAACAACAACCATATATAACTCAATAGATGGTTTTGAATTTGATATCTTCTATTGATTCTCATCAATTAAGAGACATTTATGCATAACAAAATCCACTACAATACGAAAAACAATTGTCCATCAACATTAACGTTAAACTAAATTTTTTCTAGAAATTAACTATTTGCATTAAAGATATAAAAAATGTTTAATTGTTGCATAAAAATTGTAAAAAAATAAAATCTCTAGCCTTAGGCAGCAAATCTAACTTCAATTTTTTGACCTTTACAATGAGGAGAAATTTCTAACTTATAGAAAGAATTAAAAACTAATTTCTCCTTTCAAAAATCATGATCCACCAATCGGGGCCTAGATCCACAATTATAGGGGTGCTTCCAGTTGAGTTTGAGTCCTCATTTTTGTTGAAATTGATGAATTTTAAAAAGCACGCCTCATTTCTGATTGTTTAAAATTGACTGGGAGCTGTTTCTTGTTGATCATTGCACCCAATTCTTGGCTCACAAAATTGATCTAGAGCTAATTGTTCATCAAAAAATGATTTGGAGTTGTTGCTGTCCATAGGGCACCTAGAAATGGTTGACAATATTTGATTTTATCCCTTTCAAAAGATAGAATATTCTTCCTTTCTACTTGGTTTCCTTAGCTTCTTTAGTTGCTTTGACTTTTTTGAAATATTCATCAACATTGCTAAAAATATGTTGCAACATCTCATATTCAGGTGCATCCACCCATTCCACCCTAAACATTACCTTTTCAAACTCCTTGGTGGTGGCAGCATACATATCTTGCAGCTGGCTAACATTCCTGACAATGTCTCGTACATAAAATCTGATTTCCTTCAGCTTGTCTAGAAGAGGCCCTTCATCATCATCTCCTTCCTTTATCATATTTTGCAACCTATTGTTCCATTGATCTTTCATCTCTTGTAAGGAAATCAAATCAGGATATGATGAAACCTCTTTGCCAATTACTTCAGCAACAATCCCCTTAATCACCTTTCTCTCATCAGATAAATCTTGCTGAGCATGTTGCAATATCCTTCTATGCTCCATGAGAACCTCTGTTTTGAAGATTAAAATGTTCATACATCTATCAATATAGTTGAAGTCTTGATCCTCTAAGATGGCATACTCAATTACATCTTCCTTAGGTACCTTCTTCAAAATCCTTAGCTTTCACATATACTCAACATATTTATCTTCTTTCACTCCTAGTTGTTGAGTATATTTCTCTAGAGACTTAATAAACTCACTTACCTCTTTATAGATCTTAGAACCAGTAGTGAAAAGATCCTCTACGTCCTTCTTAAGAACACCAACCTAGTTGTCCATCATCTGAGCCTTTCTTTTCATCTCGCTCAACTCATCAATTTCCTTCCGACTCATTAGGATAGGAAATTTTGATGGTGTTGGTTGTTCGATAGTATAGGTGGTGAGTTCCTTCAAGAATCTTCTCATTTGCCCCACTTGAGCCTTGAGCTCATCCTTGGCTTGCTTGTCCTTGATCAATCTTGACTTTGTTGTTGTGGCCACAATTTCAATAAGGTTCATTTGCTAATTTCTTGTCTACTTACTAAGATTGACAATACTCACTTGATAATCTGAAGCTTGCAATTCCCTACCATCTTTATCAGCTATTGGAGTTGTAATGTTTGTCACGAAGTCCCCATTGTCAGTGAGCCTTATGGAATGAATGGTTTGGGACTTCTTCTTGGGTTTCACTTTATCTACCTCCTTTACCATATCATCCCATGCCACTGACTGGGCTTGAACTTGTTGCCTTTTCTCTAGATTCAACTTTAACCACGTAGGGGTAGCTGGTTGAGGTGTTACATGTTGAGTACTACGAGGTGTTGATAAGGGAGGTGTAGAGGAGATTATTACCACTGTTTGCTTGAAAGAAGTCCTTTTCTGCTCTTCTTTCTCTTTGAGCAATCTCTCTTGCTCTAACCTCTCAGTTTGAGCTCTTATCTCTTCCAACTTATTCATCTCTAACTCCTTCTGTGTAGCTTCTTCTTCATCCCTTAGTTTTTTTTATTCTAGTTCCATTGTACAAGCTTCCTCTTTTGCTACCTTATCTAGTTCAACTTTATTTTGTTCTTATGCAACCTCTTTCTCCCGAGCTAGCTCTTCATCCTTCCTTCTTTCCTCCTCTTCTTCACTAGCTAGCTCTTCAATAACTTGTATTTGAGCACTTTCTAATATTTCCTTTTTCTCTTCCTTTGTTAAAAAATTGCTCATTTCAGCCTCATTCCAAAGGCTTCGTTCCTTGAACCCGATGTCCTCTACTCCAACTTCTTCCCTCTCTAGATATTCTTCATATTCTTCACGAAGTGGATTTTCCTCAGAGTCTGAGGGCACAGGTGATTCTATCACATCAATTACCGGGGTCCTTTCTTCTTGAACAACTATTGTTTCTGTAGTTGATGGTGCAGTGGGAGGGGTATCCTTAGTTTGCATAGGAACAATAGAAGGACCCTCTTGGGCAGTTTCCTCTCTAGGGTACACTATAACCAAAGGTTGAACACCGAGACCTGCAACAACCCTTGCAACAACCCCTATAGTAGCAACACAAGTGACTTTAGCATATGCTAAGGCTTCAATAACCTTCTTCATCAAGATTTCTTCTTCTATTGGGGTAGGTTATTCTATAGTTGTAACACCCTTCTTTAACCTCTTATATTTCCTTGTTTCCATTGAGGAAGTGGGCTAATTACTGGAATCTTTCTTCCTTGAGACCTTAACTCTTGGTTGCTTGAGACGAAGGTTAAGCCATTTGAGATTCCTCTCAACAACTAACTATGAAATTTTATTGATTTTCATTTCTTCTTTCTCCATCCAGTTAATTGGATCCAAGTCCTTTGTAGCCACTCGATCCATTTCATACCGATGATCAAGAGTGAATCCATCATTTGAAGCTCCTTCTGGAATATCTTCTTTAATCCCAAAGTCCTTCATTTGAGGGATGGTCAGTCTTTCGTATCCTCCTCTGCTTACTTCAAACTGATCTTGCAAATTTTCCTAGAATTCAAGCTTTAAATTCAAAAATTGAAACTCTTCTATGGCTAACTTAGCTACCTGAATCACCAAAAATGAAGAAGAGGAAAGATGCACTCTTGCACTTCTAGGGTTTTGCACCTAAGAGGAAAGTAGTCTTTCTTTCACAACTTTTCACTTTAGGGTTCATTTAAAGAAGGATTTGAGGGTTGATATGTGATGTGTGTGAGATTCCCTAAATGTAATAGACTGAAAAATGCAATGATTTATTGAATGCTAAACTATAGAAATGTAAAGTGCTGGAAAACACACAATGATATGTAGACATATACAAAATGACCTAATAATGTACACTAAACTGTATAAAAATGAAAGAGATAGAATGTACACACCTGGGATTTGAAAAGGAATCTGTTGGAGGTCCAGAATGTTGATGGAAATGTTACAAAAGCTGAAAGGGACACTTGTGCCAATTTGGGCGACCTAGTCCTAGATTTGAGAAAACTGGTCTGAAGCCTGAATTTGCCAAATGGGTATCTAAAAATGTGAAAATCACATAAAGACCTATCCAGTGGGAATAGGTCACCATTGTTGGGGTCTTAGTCCTGTTCAAGATTTCTAGAATTTTTGAAGGGGAAACGAAAGCCCCTGGTTTGCACCTTGGTTCTTCACAGTTGTCTGCTTTTGAAACTCTGATATTCGGGCCTGAAAGTGACTTTTGGTGGATGTTGGGACTTTTCAAGTAAGGAGAGGTCTTCAATAAGTCTTCAAAGTATTAAATTATCTTCAAAGTACCTAGATCTGCAAACACACAAGGAGAGAAAGAGAAAAATGTTGATTGTTAGGGATTAGGGGTTTACCTTGGTCAAACCCCTTTTAGGTAACTAAACCAAAATGAATAGAAATAATGTAATGAAACATAAAAATGAAGTAATGGAGTGAGTTACCTTTCCATGATGATAGATCTTATGTTGTTGCAACAATCAACCCTTGAATGCTTCAAAAAAGATGTCTTTTTGACTTGGAATGCTCAAAACCCTAGCTTGCTTGAGAAGAGGGTGAGATGAGAGATAAGAGATGAGAGGAGTGTGAGTTGAATGATGCATAATGTGATGAATTAGGTTTTTTAGGCTTATTTATACAAGTTGTGCCCTAATTTTCTTGAAATAACACCATACAGACCGACCTTAGGGTTTTAGAGACAAAATCCTGAAAGAAAATTAAGTTAAATTTTAATTTTATGCCACATGGGACTAGGTCACCCAAGGTGGCGACCTAGTCCCCCTGGGAAATTTTCATTAGTTATCGGGGATTAAAGTATTATTATTATTGCTTTTCGAGATTGTCTCATGAAAACACACTAAGATACGACTTATATGTGTATTAAGCGGTCATTATAGCTTAAAAGGGTTGATTTAGTGATGACAAGCCTAGGAAAGTCTGAAAATGTTTTACAATACCTTACAACACTTTGGAACAAGGCTTGGAAAGGGGTAAAAAGAGGCTGAAAAAGGTTCAAAATCCATAGGAAAGGGTCCAAATGAGCGAAAAGTGTCAAAGGCTACACTTTTTGGAGACACATTTAGCCCCCACTTTAGTGAGAGGATGAACTTGCTTCAAACTCACACTAAAGTAGCCCAATGGAGATGGCGAAGAATGACAAAGAAGAAGAATGGGAAAGGTGAAGGAGGTGGTCAAGCCCCCAAGGATTTGAGATTCTAATTCAACTCGAAATCAATGCAAAAGACACATTCAAGGGTGAATGTATTACATCAAAATGAGATACATGATCATACAATGACGAGGATTAGTATGAAGAGAATAAGGAGATATGTTCTCACTCTGGGGCCACAGAACATCAGGTTGTCTGTGGGGTGAGTTGTCCCAAAGAAGGTGAGAAATATACACACGGTTGGTATGCACTCACACACAAAGGTGGCTATGAGGAAATTCATGCCGCTAGTTGGGCCCCGCTCAAACCATGCCAAAGTTATAACTCATGATAACTTTGATAAGGCGCCACAAAAGAAAGTGATGTTTGGAATGATTTTGTTCAAAAGGATTTTGCTTTGTTCGTGCAATGTCTCAACTTAAGGAACATTATGTGTAATGTCTTGAAGAGAGGCAGAGTGTAAATGGACTCATATTGTACCCAAGAGAGGAAGGAACTCATCTTGTATGCAAAAGAGGAAAAATGCAGATGTCTCATCCTGAGCAAGATTGTTCCTAATGTTTCCAAGAGAGGGAATTGCAAGAAAAAGAAAATTGCACATTGAAATGTGAGTGGTGATGTATGCCCCCACTTTAAAGGAATTGCTACACACCTGTCTATGAGTGATTGCTTTAAAGTAGAAGAGGAGGAAGACATGAGAGCTTGTTCGGAAAGCCCTATGCCGAGTCATATGTTTCTGAAAAGCTACGTCATGAAGAGGGGTCTATGTCACATGTGAGTCAACTTAAAACATGTCATCCATATCCCAAGCTTTCTCTTATATGTTCATGAAATATTAATGACAAGTCCAAAGAGGAAATGACAAGTGACATATGATGGAAAAGGATGACTAACCCCTTGCCCCCACTTAGTGCAGGACAAGTGTGAGCTGAAAGGGTTGAGGAAATGCAAGGTTGAGTGAAGATTAGTATCAATTAGAGGAATGAGGTGCCCCCACATAAGGAAGAACACCAAAATACTTAAGATGTTGGATTTTTCTACTTAAGGCCTTACACTCATTAGTGTGATGACCATGAACTTGGTGGTAAGCACAAAAGGAATGGTTGGGGAAACATTTCTTTAGAGTTCTGGGAGGAAGGGATATTAAGTGATCTTAGAGGAGTCTCGACAAGATACCCTCTTGATCGAGGGGAGAAGGTGATCCTTTGGTGTGCAATAAAGAAATGTCATGCTTAGGATAGGATGTCATACTTACACAAGGTTCTATGGATTATGAGATTTTGTATACTCCTTTAGAGGAGTGTGTAAAATCTGAATCAATAGTGGGTTGCAGGATGACATTGGCTTTAAGCAAAGAGTTCTTTGTGTGTTGCGGTGTGTGCAAAGGATCACTTTTGAAGGTAGGGTTAGAAGGGTGATTTAGGATGGTGTTGATGGGAGGTAAAGGCTTGGTGATTTCGATCAAGGGAAAATAACCAAGACCATGATGTGATGTTCGCTTGATAGGCTCTATAGGGGCTCGGATACCTTGTTCATTAGCACCACAACCTTTTCCACTGTAGCCAAGTTGTTTTATAAGCTCATAACCTTTTCCATAAAGCTTTTGCAACTTTTTGGATTGGGTGAGTGTTCATTGTTTTCTTCTTGGTCTAAAGTAGTTGAGGTGGATGCTTGCAAGGAATCAACCAAGTCTTGTGTGGACAAGACTACATTTCCCTTTTCAGAGTCTGTGTTGGTGATCTTGGATTCTCCTAGTAAAGGATGTGTAAAGTCTAAGGAACTCCAATCATCATCTAAGAACATTGTGACTATATCAAGATGTTGTTCGTTAGATGGGTGTTGTGCACATTCCACTTGGGTGGTTGGGGTTAAGGAGTGGAAGTTATTGTCTTTGGATTTGTCAATGTTTAAGCAACTGCTAGGTTCTGGATCAGTATCGAGTGTGTACACTTTGTTATTGTAGATGTACTTCATCTTTCGATGAAGAGTGGAAGGCACGCCATTCATAGCATGAATCCACGGTCTGCCTAAGAGAAGATTGTATGAAAGCTCATGAGGCATAACATGGATTTTAGTCTCCAATGTGGCCATTCCAATTGTAAGAGGTATAGTGACCACACCGAGCAGTTGCTTAGTGACATTATCAAATCCTCGAATAAAAAGAGAATCATGTTTGATGTGGGATCTAGCAATGCCAAGCCTATCCAAAAGGTGTACACTACACACATTAAGAGTAAAGCTGGTATCTACAAGAGTTATCTTGATCCCTTTTGTTTTGTATTGAGATATTATTACGAAAGCCTCATTTTGTTTTTGCACCTCCAAAGGAGGGAGCTCACTTTGGTGAAAAAAAATATCAACATCAATTCCATAATAATAGTTGTGATGTCATTTGAGGGCTCATTAGAAGGGATAGGAACTTGTTGTAAGGTTGCTTGCATCATGTGGTGATAGTGAAGGGAGACTTGAATAAGGTCCCATAAGGAGATTTTTGTGGGAGTATTCCTTATTTGATCCACAAGTTCATACTCCCTAAGGAAGGAATTCAAGTGAGGGGAAATAGGTAAGATGGGAGGGGATGAAGGTAAGGTTGTGGAGGGTGATAGTTGCAGTCACATATTATAGCGGGTGTAATGTGTATGAGCAACAATATTATGACTCGGTTGCTGTGACACATTATTCTGAGGTGGGTAGAGAATGAATTTAGGTTTGGGTTTGGTAGAAGGGGAGTAAAGTATGAGTTGAGATTGAATAATATTAACATCCCCTAGGGAAGGAGAGTCTAATATAGGCTCTATATCTTCTTGTAAGGGAATAATATTATTAAGGAAATGATCAACGATGGGATTATGAGGAGATGAAGTATTAGAACGGGGTTCTATTTGAGTGTCAAAGGGGTCATTCTCTTGTTTCGTACGATCTATCCTAGTAGGAGGGCTTGGAAAAGGTTCATCACATGCCTTACTACAAGAGGAGGAGACATCAAGATAAGGATCACTATGAGTTTAAAATAGGTAGGGAGGGTCAAGAGTCTTATGACTCTTAGGAGAAGGGTCTTCTAACACCAACGTGTCCTCTCTACATTTAGGAGGGACATTAGAAGAAGGGAAAGGTTGATCATCATAGTTAGGGAGACTAGGTAAGGTAATGGTTAGAAATGTGTTTATAATGTCATTTTCTTGTACTAAAAGATCTTCCCAAAAGGGATGAGGAGAAGAAAAAACATGACCTTCATGATGCTCAACGATTGTACCTTCTTGTAGCATGATACCTTCATCACTAGAAGGAGAGGTATCAAGAGAGGAAAAATTATGATCATCATGATTGTCTATGTTTGTATTTGCTTCTAACAAATCATCCTCACAAATAGGAGAGATAGAAGGTAGTGTATGTTCAAGACAATTATAAATGGTTTCATTTGCTAGACTCTCATAACTAGGGAATACATTGAATGAATGATTAACATGTTCATTTACTAAATTTTTCATTGCAATTTTGGAAAAAATTGAAACTAACATGTTTGAAGAATGTATAATGCAATGGAAATAAAAAAGGAAATACAATTTTCAAATTGCAAAGAAGGCAATTTGTTGATTACACTATCAATGATTTGAAAATGAAATTGTGTAAATGCAAAATTGAAAATGTACAATGCATGAAATGAGCTAAATTAAGCTAATTCTAATAAAATACATGTAACAAAAATACAACCTATTGATATAGATAGGTAATGGCACAAAATAGAAGCTTAAAAACTAGGTTTTCAGCTCTGTAAAGGGTAGCTTTAGAAGCCTAAAGGGACTAGGTCGCCCAGAGTGGCGACTTAGTCCTCCTGGTGATTTTTTTAAGATTTTTCAAATGTTTCAGATTGATACAAGTGGTTTTTTTATGGGGTGATGCAAATCTAACATGAAAATGTAAAAGTTTGATGGGTTTGAATGATTTAATATACAAAAATGCAATCTAAATGCACTTATACTAATGCAAATTGTGAAACCCTAGGATGCAAATTTAAAAATGCACAATGCAATGCTATGCAAACCTAGGATGTTAAAGAAGTCCAAATCAGAAGAGAGGGTAAGAGAGTCAGGTTCACTAAAATGAACTACCAAAAATGAAGAAGAGGAAAGATGCACTCTTGCACTTCTAGGGTTTTGCACCTAAGAGGAAAGAGGTCTTTCTTTCACACCTTTTCACTTTAGGGTTCATTCAAAGAAGGATTTGAGGGTTGATATGTGATGTGTGTGAGATGCCCTAAATGTAATAGACTGAAAATGCAATGATTTATTGAATGCTAAACTATAGAAATGTAAAGTACTGGAAAACACATAATGATATGTAGACATATACAAAATGACCTAATAATGTACACTAAACTATACAGAAATGAAAGAGATAGAATGTATGCACCTAGGATTTGAAGAGGAATCTTTTGGAGGTTCGGAATGCTGATGAAAATGTTGCAGAAGCTGAAAGGGACACTTGTGCCAATCTGGGCGACCTAGTCCCAGATTTGAGAAAACTAGTCAGGAGCCTATTTCTACCAAATGGGTGTCTGAAAATGTGAAAATCATAGAAAGACCTATCCACTGGGACTATGTCACCATTATTGGTGACTTAGTCCTCTTCAAGATTTCTAGAATTTCTGAAGGGGAAATGGAAGCCCCCGGTTTGCACCTTGGTTCTTCATAGTTGTCTGCTTTTGAAACTCTGATATTCGAGCTTGAAAGTAAATTTTGGTGGATGTTGGGACTTTGCAAGTAAGGAGAAGTCTTCAACAAGTCTTCAAAGTCTTCATTGATCTTCTACCTAGATCTGCAAACACACAAGGAGAGAAAGAGAAAAATGTTGATTGTTAGGGATTAAGGGTTTGCCTTGGTCAAACCCCTTTTAGGTAACTAAACCAAAATGAATAGAAATAATGTAATGACAAATAAACATGAAGTAATGGAGTGAGTTACCTTGCCATGATGATATATCTTGTGCTATTGTAGCAATCAATCCTTGAATGCTTTAGAAAAGATGTCTTGTTGACTTGCAATGCTCAAAACCCTAGCTTGCCTGAGAAGAGGGAGAGATGAGAGATGAGAGGAGTGTGAGTTGAGTGATGCATAATATGATGAATTAGGGTTTTAGAGACAAAATCTCGAAAGAATTAAGTTAAATTTTAATTTTATGCCACATGGGACTAGGTCACTCAAGGTGGCGATCTAGTCCACTTGGGCAATTTTCATTATTTGTCGGGGATTAAAGTATTATTATTATTGCTTGTCAAGATTGTCTCATGAAAACACACTAAGATAGGACTTATATGTGTATTAAGGGGTCATTGTAGCTTAAGAAAGGGTTGATTTAGTGATGACAAGCCTAGGAAAGTGTGAAAATGTTTTACAACACCTTACAACACTTTGGAACAAGGCTTGGAAAGGGGTAAAAAGAGGCTGAAAAAGGTCCAAAATCGATAGGCAGAGGTCCAAATGAGAGAAAAGTGTCAAAGACTACACTTTTTGGTGACACACTACTATATAAGAAGAATAAGAATAATACCCCAATTGGATTCGGAATGAGTGGAAACCGACCTTATGTTTATCAAAAAACTTTGTATTTACCTCAGCGACTTGATGAGCGAATTCCATTAAAATCCACTTATCACCATAACACCTCGGTAATCTTAAAGGGTGCTTGTCATATCCAAACAACCTAATATAAGTGGATTTGGGGTATTGGATAAACCAACTTTCTCATTCTTGAATGAACTCCATGGCTTCATGTGACAACCTGAAGTGAATATCTCATGTAATCTAATTAATGACAACATACAAAAATGTATCAACTCTTTTAAAATGTATTTCTACTGCCTTTAGCTCTAGCTGATCATAGTGTTCCCACACCTTCTTCTGATCTAGACCATCCTCAAGTGATCCCACAATGGTCAACCCCAGAAACCTTCCCATTTTTGTAGCACAATAAATTACATAGGAAGACATGTAGAATGTCTTGGTTTCCTTTACTTTAATCAACTGATTATGAATATTTTATGAGATTATCTGTCCCCAATCCAAATGTTGTTGTCCATCCAAAATTAATCGGATAAATGAGAACATCCAGTTCTCAAAGGCATGAGAATCCTCTTTTCCAAATGCCCTAGCTAGCAAGGTGATCATGTCCCCTATGTCCTCAGAGAAATCAAACCTCTTGGGCTTAGCTGGCATTTTCTTTACTAAATTCTTTTCTGTTTTAAGCCATCTTTTGTTGATAATAGTTTTATTTCCTTCCTCATTTTCTGCCCACCATTTCAATGCATCAAATTCAAACATTATTTTAAGATTGGGATGGGGAGGAGGATCAAATACCTATCTAATCATCCCTGGGTTCAAATCTATGCTCTCATTTCACCATGAATCAATACACTTCCTTTGAGTTGGATTGTAGGCCTATGCAACAACTAGTATGAATTCTAGGCATTGCATAGTAATAGAGAATATGGTCAAATGTGCCAACCCAAAATTTGCAATCTTCCTGGCCCTTGGGGAAGCATATTCTAAAAAAGTATCATCATGAAATTGCTTCAAGTCAATGTGACCAACTGGAATATCTGTAATCCTCTTGACCTCAGAACAAAATTTGGATGGCATTGGATTCCCCTGGAACTTGTATTTCATAGTGATGGGAACTTGATCTGGCTTTAACTTTTTTAGTTTTTGTTCCCTTTTATACTTCTTCAACAACAACCTCTTCCTTCGAATCAGGCATTTGTTAATACCTGTGACAATGAAATTCATCAAATAAAGAGAAGAAATGTGAGGGGGTAAATCATCATATTCATTCATATAAATTCCTCATTCATTCAAGAAAATTCCCATTCATAAGTTACTCCTGTGTTTTCGGGTCTCGAGTTCAGGGTAGAACCAAGAACTTAATCACTTTAAACTAAACACTGAACCATGTTGGAGGTTGGGATTAGGGAATACTTTGAACATGACCCTAAGATAACATTCCTAGCACTTTATCAGACATTGGAATCGAGATTGCAATCAACACTCATATATCTCAAAATGTGCATTGAGATTCGAAGTCGGGATAAAAATTGCTCTCAAAAACCTGCATTGACAAAAAGTTTAAAATTTGGTTCAAGGTCTGATCTTGTAATGTATTCAAAAATTGGGATTGGGAAGTCACCAGGAATTGATACTTCACAAAATGTAATTGATTTAGGGTTCTCTCTAAGTTTCAATCCCAATGAGTTATCATAAGTCAGAATTGAGATACAGTTTGAGATTAGACTCCAATCAAGTGAACAAATTTAAGTATCGCTTTGAGTTTTGATCCTGACATTGCATCCAAATTTGGAATCGAGATTGCACCTAGGACCAAGACTTAAAACTATGTTAAGGGCTCAATTTCCCTCCGAAGTCTGATCATGATGATTATGCAAGGATCAAAATTGGGATACAATTAGACACTTTAACAAAAACCCTTGAACATAATACAACTAAGATCTGAACTCCGATTCTGATCAAAGATCAAAAATTAGAATCACAATATTGAAAAGACCTGAACCTAGGTGATGGTAACAGGGGAAGTTTAAGTTCCCAAACCCAATTCTAATAGGAATGCAGGAATAGGGATCAGAACAAATACTGGTCATGAAGGCAACCAAATAAATCTACTAGTATTTTCAAACATGCCTTAGGGATTAGGATCAGGAGAGTTTCAAAACCCTAATACAAACCAATTCAAAAGTTAAAACCATATGGAAATTTCATTTGGGAATTAGACGTGGGAAACCATAGGGAAATGCATCGATAAAAAATTTAAAGTTCATTGAAATTTGAAACAGACTCAACCCAAGTAGTACGAAAACCCTAGCCAAACTAGGGTAAGATGAGAATAAAAAACTTGTGCAAGAAACATAAAGCAAGCAACAAACAAAAATGAAGAAAAACCCAAAAGAGAAGAAACGATGACGCACCAAAGGGTGCCAAGAAAACAAAAAAAAAGACCAGAAAAGCAAGAAATGAGAAACATGAAACAAGAACGTGCGACACAAACGAACAAAGGAAACTGATGTGCAAAAAAAAAAATGCACACTAAAAATGAAAGGAAAATGAATGAGAATACACCTACATCAAGAAACATGATAGGAAATACAACAACATGGTGAGAAATCCTTAAGCACAACCTCAATTTCAAACCTTCATTCCGCTATGGTTCACTCATTCAACATACAAAAGCAATAATGAGTGAAAACTGAGGAGCGAAGGGAATAAAAACTCATTCACACGTGCGAATAAGTGTCCATCAATGTGGGCTAGTTTGAGATTTAGGTTTAGGGAGAAGTTCATAAATGAGCCATTGTGAAAATAGAAGATAGGAGGGAGTTAGGATTGGGAAGTCACCATGGCATCTGAACTTTCAATGAGTGCAAAGTTATGAAAAAGTCTTGAAATTTGAACCCCGACAAACAAGAAGGACAGACGTAGGAATCAGAATCAGGATGGAACCTAGAACAAGAACTTTGGAAAATTTCTTAGTTACGGTTCTGGTCTGATATCTGATTCTAAAACACACAAGAAAAAAAAAAGTTGGGAATTAGAGTCGGGATGAAAATGGAACAAGAACTTTGGATAATTTCTTAGTTCTAGTTTCGTTCTGAAGTCCGATTCTGACGAACCAAAAGCACACAAGGAAGAAAAATAGAGGTCAAGATTGGGAAGGAACACGAGAACTTACACTTTAAAGGGTGCAAGGTGACGATTTTGATTTGATACTCGAATCTGACAAAATGAAAAACACAAGGCAAAACATGAGGATCAGGATTAGGATGAAAATGAGAACTTGAAGTTTGGAAAAGTATCAAGTGCCAGTGAAAGTCTGAAACTCAAACCCAACCAACAAAGGAAAACAAAGATTTGGGAGAAAAATACAACTCCCAAAACCCGAACAAGAACACCAAAGACAAACAACAATAGGGGACCCATTTTGACCAAAAAAAAAATGGGGTGGTTATGCAAAGCATAACAATTGGTGACTCGACCAGGAAAATGGTTTACCCATTTTCAAGATACTGAAGAATTCAGTCACCGAGAACCTCTAGTTTATGAATATTTAACTTGAGCATGATCAGTTACAACAAACAAGGTTGAGTTGAAATCTCAAATTGTGAATCAGAATAACAACTTCGAATTTGAGTGTGTGCATTTGTGGTGCATCCTTCCCTTAAATACTTTAATTATCCTTGAAACAACTATATTAAGATTCAAGCTACATGAGGTGGGCCACTTTAGCTATCGTGCGATGATATCCTAGGCATTGCTTTGCTGCTAGCTAGGAGTCTATAGCCCCAATGGAGATACCTCTAGTTCTCTCAAAGTATTGTTCTACTACCAGCCAGACGTGCATAGCCCTGGAAGAGATACTTGAATTACCCTTATAATATTGAGTTTACTTTCAATTTTTTTTCTTTTCATTGTCTTTCCCTGAAGTAGTTATTTTATTATCCTTTTTTCTCAATACTCAAATGTAGTAATCTGAAAAATCGGGTTGAGAACTATAGTGAACGTCATGAAAATGTCAGGACTCAGATTTTTCACCTGAATCAAGAATACAGTCATCCTGAGATAGCTAGGCCCTCAAGGAAACAAATGATTTTATCTAATATGTGACATATTCAACCGTGGTTTATATGATCACTCAAAATATACCTGTTCGTTCTGACCTTTTAGACTGTCATTAAGATGGACATAAAAATTAAGTTTTGAAATGAAAAAGATAGAAAGATATACTTGAAAATACCTGAATCAAATTCTCTGTCACATTACCCTTAGTATGTGTTGAACAACTACCTATTGTTCCAAAATGATTAAAATGAAAATCCCTAGAAACAAATTGAAAACAACGAAAGACAACAAACAAAAAAATAACAAAACTGAAAACAAAGGAAAACAAACATATAAACAAACCAAAACACAAAAAACACCAAACTACATATATACAATGGATGGAAAATCATGTTGGAAGATGGTTAGCACTCCCCTCGGGATTTGTGACATGGAATAACCGCCTCCCATGGATCAGTTAACTCTGGCAGTTGTATCGAGCATTAACAGGTCGATATTTTGGTGCAACGACAAGTGTGGGCCAACAAGTGGTACGAGATCCAAAGGTGTTGGGTTCAAATCCCCTCGGGTAACATTGAGGGGGATTTTGTTAGCAGATGGTCAATGCTCCCCTCAGGATTCATGACGTGGACTAACCACCTCTCATGGATCCGTTAACTCTAGCAGTTGAATCAGGCATTAACAGGTCAATCTTTTGGTGCAACGACAACTATGGGCCAATAAATTAGGCCTTCATGGGCCAAAGTAATGTTTGAGAAACTGTCCATTGACTAGCAATGGAATAGGTTCTCTTGTTAAGGTGCTAATTCGGAAAGCGTTCTCACCGAGGATCTCAATGATCTAGTATGGTCCTAACCAAAGTCTATCAAACTTTTGGTGATTCACCCTCTCTTTGGCCTTATCCCATAGTAGTACAATGTCAGATATCCCAAAGGCCTTGATTTTGGCTCTCTTGTCAAACCCGCGTTTGACTACAACCTGATGTTTGGAAAACTGTTGCAAGGCAACATCCCTCTATTCTTCTAGATTCAACAAATTAGTTAATCAAACCTCTATCCTATTATCATTTGAATAGAACTTTTGCATAAATCGTATAACGAGTATTTATAGATTGATAGGAAAGACTATGTCTTGGCCATAAACTAATTTAAATGGAAAGTTTCCTAAGGAGGATTTAATTCTAGTCCTATCCGCCCATAAGGCAAACTTCATCCGTGTGTGCCAGTCCTTAGGATTACTTTCTAACAATTTTTTTATTACTTCCAACAATTTTTTATTGGTAGACTCAACTACCCTATTTCCCTGTGGATAATAGTTAGATGAGTATTTCAAAACTATCTTATATTCAAATTCCCATTGAATGAATTGTGCAAAAGCAAAGGATGGGCCATTATCACATACTAGAGAAAATGGTACTCCAAACATGGTAATGATGTGTTTGTTGAGGAATTTGATAACCACATTGGTGGTGCAGTTTTTGTAAGGTTGAGCCTCAGTCCATCATGTGAAATAATCCATCATAGTCAAGATAAACCTGTGACCTATAGAGGAATTTTTATTAATTACCTCGACAAAATATAACGCCCATTGAGCAAACGGTCTCAACTCATATACAGGTTGCAGAGGCATCACCGAGTTGCGCTCTCTAGATGTTGAAGTTTGACATGTATAACATGTCCTAATGTGTTGATGAGCATCTCGAAACACATGAGGCCAATAGTAGCCTGACCTCAAGATATGATGTACCATTGCATCAGGTGAACTATGCCCAATACCATGTCTGCCATGAAATTCAATATAGGACTACTTTGCCTGTTGCTGATCTAGACAACACAAATAGATACCCTCGAAGTTCTTTCTGTACAAATCTACTCCTTTGATCATATAGTGAGCACTCTTTAGTATTAGTTCCCTTCTCTGTGTGGTGTTCATCCCATCAGGACACTTATTGTTCAACAACAAGAAAATTAGATCAGCATACCAAGGATCTCCCATAAATGACTGTACAATGTATTGCTGATAGGTGATCTTGGAATAAACATCAACCATTTCCTTGAACAAACCCTGTCCTCATACTAACTTCATAGGGTGAATCTCAAGATTGAACTCATGTAGAATTTCCATCCATTTTTACCTTCTTTCTCCCAGCCTACTCTACATAAGAAGGGACTTCACTACAGGGTGAGGAACAATGGCTGTGATCTGACTGTGTAGGATGTAATGGTGAACTTCTTAACCACTCTCACCAATGTGAAGGCTTGCTTCTCTAATGGTGGGTATCTGATCTCAACATTATTGAAGGGGTAACTCATAAAAGCTATCAGGCGTTCATCCCCTTCGCCTTTCCGCTATGTCAAAACAACAACACATGAATGGTCATATGCAAAAGAGTAGATAAAGAAGGGCTGTAAATAATTAGGGCTAGTTAACACTGGTGCTTTTGAGATGAATAGTTTGATTTGTGAAAAGGTAGACTTGGACTCATTACTCCATTCAATCTTCACATCCTTCTTCATCATCTTATTGAGGGGCTTGACAATCTTTGCAAAACCGGTTATGAACTTGCTTACGAAGTTTATCTTTTCAAAGAAAGATCTCATTTCTTTCTTGCTTCCCGGCATAGGTAGCTTCAAGATAGATTCCACTATGTCAGGGTCAATTGAAATGCCTCTTTTCGATATTATATGACCCAAAAATTTTCCCTCTGAGACCCCGAACACACATTTCTTTGGGTTGAGGGAGACACCATACTTTATACATTTTTTGAGAACCTTTGATAAATCAACAATGTGGTCCTCCTTGTTCTTAGAAAAGATAGTTAGATCATCCATGTAAATAATGATACATTTAGCTACTATATTTTTAAAGGCCACATTCATTACACATTGAAAGGTTGCTCTATTGTTAATGAGACTGAATGGCATCCTTCGCTAGGAAAATGTTCCCCACTTTATCGTGAAAGTGGCCTTCATTCTTTCCTCATAATTAACCAGCACTTGGTTATATCTTGAATAGCCATCCAGGAAATGACATCATTTGTGAGACGTTAACTATCTACAACACTTCCTCAAGAGAAGGAAGTGGGTAGTTGTCTTTCTCCAAAGCTTTGTTATTTTTTCTGAAGTCGACACACAGTCTGATTTCCCCATTCTTTTTGTGGATATGCGCCAGATTTTCAACCCAAGTTGAATGCCTCACAGGAAAAATAATTTTGGCCAGCAATAATTTCTCTTTAAGGATCAGAGGTTCAATCAAGGCATTAATTGGGTGTTGTTTTTTATGGAATGTATTTTCTTGAGTCTTCAGAGGGATGGTGTGAGTTATCACTGAAGTATCAATGGTTTTTAGATCTTCATAGCCCCAAGCAATTGCTGCGATATCTTCCTTCAACACCTTTAAGATTTTGTCTTGGATTTCCTTTAGACAAATCTTCCCAATGAATATATTTCTCTCTGAGCCTGAATCTACCAAGTTTTATCTTTCATACTTTCCCCCATTAGCATTTGTAGGTAGTTTCTCACGAGCCCAGGGATCATAATCAAAGATCCTCTCTAGTGCTACCATTCCCTTGGGAATTCCCTTCAGAATGTTGTTGGTTTTTAAATTAATTATGCCCTCTGCATCACAATCCTCAGGATCCCAGTCTCCTTGATCATTTTCAGACTCATCAATGACTTATCCTTTGAAGACATCCGAACTTTCCAAAAAGGCAAGGATGTGTTGATCGTCATCGAAAATCTGGTAGTTTTGAACATTCTCAAGAATGGATAGAATTGACACTAACTCCATAAAAAACCTCTTTAGCTTGGAATCTTGCATAGGTTCCAAGGTACTAGATGCTACATCTAGTGCATCTATAATCTACTTATCTTCTTTGGGAATCAACTTAATACCAAAAGTGTTAAAATCCTCAATCAAGTTCCATACCATGTTTCTGTAAGCAACTAATCTTTTGTTGTGGCATGTGTATTGGCTACAAAATTGGTTCAGGATCTCTTCAGAGTATCCCTAACCCTGAGAGCTAAAAATTTCTTTTGATGTGCAAACAAAAATCCCTGGGCTAATGCCTCATATTCAACAATAGTGTTAGTGCATCCAAATTATAACCTATAGGAAGAAAAGGAAGTTTTCCCTTTCGGGTTAGTTAGCTCTACTCTAGCTCCACTCCCTGTTTTGGATTTAGAACAGTCAAATTTGAGGGCCCACAATTCATCTTGGGATGGAATTTATTTCTTCAACTCAGTCTCAGGTGGTTGCTTAAAGAAGTAGATGGTGGCTCTAA
Organism: Sequoiadendron giganteum; assembly: GCA_007115665.2. Lineage (NCBI taxonomy): Eukaryota > Viridiplantae > Streptophyta > Pinopsida > Cupressales > Cupressaceae > Sequoiadendron > Sequoiadendron giganteum. Next base: position 313,030,583 of record CM021110.1, read on the forward strand.
CTAGTTTGGGATGCTAATGTCAAGAAATTATTGTACTTGAGGACTGTTGAGTACTTCATTTATATTGATAAGTGTAGAAACTATCTCTTGCAGCTCCTCATGATTATTAGCTTTGCAATTCACCTTCACTTTGAGTAATTCCTTAGGAATTGGAAGATTAGCAGGGGCAGGGGTATCTAACAATTTCTAAGGTTCCCTAACCCCACTTTGTGAATCGGGAGATAGGGTTTGAGTTTGTTCAAGGAGTAATGAGACTCCTTCTTGTGTGTTGTTTGTCCTTGTCAAAATAGTCACAACTTTAGCTTCAAATGGAAACTGATTTGAGGACGTTATAAGATTGTTGTTGCAAGCCTCTCCTAACTAACAAACGTGGTTAAGGATATCTAAACAGGGCTGAAATGTCAACTCAGAATGACTCTAATAGTGGAATCGACACCAATTCAGGAGTAATAAACTCCACAACTCTACCTCCCCTCCCAGGACCAGCTTGTCTTATAGTTTCTGAATTAACACTCACTGGTTAATAGTAGTCATATGATCACTATTTTTTAAAGGTTGTAAGCAATCATAATTATGCATTGAAAAGGTCATAACTTCTCTCATATAAACACCTATTTTGGTTTCAAATAAGATACTTCATCAGGATGGTCATACTCTATGATCATGTGCTTTAAGCAAGGTTTGCTTTCAATCCTAATCTGAGTTGGCATACCCTTTCACGGTAGCCACATGTGTAAGAAGTCGAATTCCAGGTAACCTCATATAGTCTTCATAAAATCACTGCTCAACAATATGCCATATATTTTAGGAATATCAACAATCTGAATATCCATATAACTTTGAATCCTTGGATCTGATCCCATTTGTATGTGCATAGTTTTCAATTCCCCTACAATGTTCACTTCATCTTTATCTAATTGTATAACCTTTTTATGCATTTGAACTGGGGTCATGCCTAATTTCTTACAAATGGAAAATGACATAACATTACTTGAAGCTCCAGAATCTAACAAGAAGTTATATAGGTTTTTCCCAAAAATCCTCAAACTTAACAGGAACGGTGGTGTCCTCGTTTTTCCCCTATATAGAGTTGCATTCACCTCAACAACTAGAGTCATTTTTTCTTTTCCCTTTAACTGATCTACCTCAGCCAAAGCCTTCAACAAAAGTTCACATTGAGTAGGGAACCACTTAAGAAAATCAAAGAATGATAGAGAGGTCATTTTTTCTGCATTTCTAAAATCAAATCATATTCCATGTTAGTCTTATATCATTGTTTAGGAAAGAAAGAAAAATTACCTTTGTTTGGAAACTCAGGTGGCCCTTTGGGTGGAGGTGGATTGTTATCCATTTTTTGATTAGGGGGGACCATGTTGTTAGGAGGGGCATATGTCATGGTGAATGGCCCCTTATTCTATTTTCTCAGAAAATGGCCTCCCTTGGCTTGAAAATCCTGGGTGTCATACATATCCATCTCTGGATCATTCTCTCCTTGCATGGGAAACTAATATTCCTCTTCATAGGTCTCGAAGGCCATAGCAGTATCTACTAACCCACTGACTTTGTTAGCATTAACCTGTAGTGATTGAGAATTAGCCTGAGCCATCTTAACCATTTTTCTACCTTTGGACAATTAACCTCAGAATGGGCGACATTATCATGCATTCTACACTAGCTAGTCATGAATTTTAAATATACAACATTTATAGTCTTTGTTTTGTCTTCATTGGCCTGATAATTATGAGTAAATCCTCCATTGTTTGGTCTAGTGTACCATTTCCTATTGTTGGGTCTTTGGTTGTACCCTCTATTTTGATTCTAATAGTTTTGGTTCTAGAAATTCTAATTCTGAAAGTTCCTTTGATTTTGGTTGTTGTTTTGGTTGGAGTAGTTATTTTGATTAGAATACCCTCCCTGATTCTGGTACTAGTTTTGGTTTTGGTTTTGAGGGGGGTTCAGTTTAAATTGGAGCATTTCATTGGTCACTTGAGACAAGGTTTTCTTCAGATTTTACAACTTTGTTGTCAAATGAGAAGTACACTCATTTTCAACAATTATTGTAGCTGATGGGTTGATTGTGGTGTTAGATCCCACAACATGATTATGAAAATTTTCTTGTTGTTGGGAGGAATCTAAGGTTCTACTGTTGACCCATGGTAATGTTGTTGGAGGATGTAGTTCAACCAAGGGTCCATAGTTGGAATTGGACATTCCTAGAGCCGTGTTGAATAGTAGGGTATTGTTATTCATTTCCTGGTTGAGTGTAGCCATTTGGTTAGGCATGTCAGGATATCCTAATGATGGAAGTGCACCTCCCATACTATTAGATAGAGGGGTGATCTTTTGTTGTAGTTTAATGGCTAGGTGATATACTTTGGACAACAAATCTATTTATGTGGCAGTGTAAGTTCTCTATAGGAATAAACCTGTCAATGGATCTATGGCCTTAAGGTATGCTTGAATGGAAATATTTTCAGCCACCATGTATGGTTCCTATAGTTGCCTATACATTCTTTGGAACCTCATATTGAAAAAGGGTAAGGGTTCATGGGGCTCCTTTCTATTCGTGGCAAACTGACGATACAGAATAGCTGGGTCCACGTAGGCCCAAAATTGATTCATGAAAGCATCCTCCAAATTGGTCCAACTGAGAATGGACCCAATGGATAAATCAAGATACCAATTATAGGCCATATCTCCCAGTGAATAGGGAAATAACCTACAGGCCTCATCATGATGTTCTATCTAGGCCTGAGTGCATGCATCTTTAAATGCATGAATGTGCTCTTTTGCAATTTGAGATTTCCCGTGGGCATATCTAGGACAAAGCTTCTCTATATTTTTGGGCACCTCATGTATGCCATCAAGAATGGTTCCCAGTGGCGAGGGATTGTTTGCTAAGAAAGCCATCGGTGGTAGTGGGTTAGGATTTTCTAGTTGTGGTATTAATGGAAATACAAGGGGAGTGGGTGGTGGTGTTAATGGTGGTGGGATTGGAGTCCTACGTGTTCTGGGTCGAGTAGGAGATCGAAGTTCAACTAATGGCTCTAGATTGGTAGTAGATCTCAAAACTCTTTCAAACCTGTCCAGTGAAAAGGACCCAATTCGATCCAGCTTATTCCTCTGGGCCCTCCTAATGTCATTTTTGTTGATGGTCAAAATAACACAACAACATTAAACAAAATATATCTATTATATTTCTCCTAAAAAATATAACTAATCTAAAATCACTTATCTTCCAAGGTATTTGTAGTTGGTTCTCAATTTTGTTGTCATCATTTAAGGGTTGGTGCAACTGTAATATTCAAGGGGCCTTTGCTAGTAAAATGGTACAAACTGGATAGTACAAAGTAATCTAACATGGGGGTTTTAAATAAACAAAAAAAGATAGATCAAGTTTTTGAGACAAAAAAACGTGAACAAATATTTCCTCAAATTCAGACATGCAATTCATGTAATGAGCATTTCCTAAATAGGTGAATACTATAAAATGAAACAATTCATGAAGTGTACATGCAATCACATTCATCCATTGTGCAAATTTAATATACATAACCATTCATCATCACTTTTTTTTAGAATTAATTTTCAATAACAAATCACAAGCTCATCACAAAATCAGCAAATCAATGAACAAAAAGAGAACAACATCCACAAATAGCTTTTTTTTTTTAGACTGCAGGAATCGGGTAGCACGACCCCCTATAAACTACAGTGCTCCTGGTAAATTTTTTAACTTGATCGGTGGTACTGGTGCGACACACCCTCCGGTACCACAGGGGTGAACATCCACAAATAACTCAATAGATGGTTTTGAATTCAATATCATCTATTGATTCTCATAAATTAAGAGACATTTATGCACAACACAATCCATTGGCATACAAAAAACCATTGTCTATCAACATTACCATTAAAATTTAACAAACTTCTGGAAATTAACTATTTGCATTAAAGCTGTAAAAAATGTTTAACTGTTGCATAAAAATTGTAAAAAAAATCAAATTTCTAGTCTTAAGCAGAAAATCCGACTTCAATTTTCCAACCTTTACAATGAGGAGAAATTTCTAACTTATAGAAAGAATTAAACACTAATTTCTCCTTTCAAAAATCATGATCCACCAATCGGGGCCCAAATCCACAATTATAGGGGGCTCTTCCAATTGAGTATGAGTCCTCATTTTTTTTGAAATTGACGAGTTTGAAAAAGCACGCCTCATTTCTTCTTGGTCAAAATTGAATGGGAGTTGTTGCATGCTGATCATTGTGCCCAATTCTTGGATTTCCAAAATTGATCTGGAGCTAACTGTTCGTCAAAAACTAATTTGGATTTGTTGCTATCCATAGGGTTCCTAGAAATGGTTAACAATATTTGACTTTATCCTTTTCAAAAGATATAATATTCTTCCTTTCTACTTGATTGTCTTAGCTTCTTTAGCTTCTTTGACTTGTTTGAAATATTCATCAACATTGCTAAAAACCTGTTGCAACGTCTCATCTTCAGGTGTATCCACCCATTCCACCCTAAACATTTCCCTTTCAAACTCCTTGGTGGTGGCAACATACATATCTAGTTTCCATCAACTTGTCTAGAAGAGGCCCTTCATCATCATATCCTTCCTTTATCATCTTTTTTAGCCTGCTGTTCCATTGATCTTTCATCTCTTGTAAGGAAATCAAATTAGGATATGATGAAACCTCTTTGCCAATTACTTTAACAACAAACCCCTTAACAACCTTTTTCTCGTCAAATAAATCTTGTTGAGCATGTTGCAATATCCTTCTATGCTCCATGAGAACCTCTATTTTGAAGATTAAAATGTTCATACATTTATCAATATAGTTGAAGTCTTGATCCTCTAAGATGGAATACTCAATTAAATTTTCCTTAGGTACCTTCTTCAAAATCCTCAACTTTTGCATATACTCAACATATTTATCTTCTTCCACTCCTAGTTGCCGAGTATATTTCTCTAGAGACTTGATCAATTGATCAACTCACTGTCATGACTTATTATTTAATTAGTTTAATAATTAAGTGACTTAAAAAATATAATAATAAAATAATAAAATTAACTTGAAGAATAAAAATAATATTGTTCTAGAAGCTTCTTGAAAAGGAATTGAGAAATCTATTTAATAAGTTGTTGGCTAAGCATTTGGGCACACTTGATTTGAGAATTCATTACTCATTACCTACATCGTAATAAGATGAAGCTTGAATGCTTTGTTCACTTGAGGGTTTGAAGACTCTAGAGTGCCAAGTTCAGTTGTGAAAGATCAACCCTAGTTGGAAGTGTTGAGAAATCCATCCAGAGTTTCTACATTATGCTTCATCGAAGAGATTATCAATTGCAATAGCTATTGTATTATTGCAATTTTGAATATAGAGCTGATTGGGTGCAATAGTTGGTTTATTATTGCATCAAAAGGTTGTAGCAGCTGATGTATTGTTGCAAATTCAAGGGATTCATTGTTTCATATAATAATGATTAGAGGTTGACTGCAAATTATTTGTCTTAATATCAAACTACTGTAGCTCATGCATTTTCAGTCATTGTACTCAGTTGAAAGTTGCAATAAGGAGTAGTGAATTTTTTGCACATGAACTATTTGATAGAATGACTCCTTGTTGCCAATGATCTTCACATGGGAAGTTTGCATGATAGGTGTTTGTCAAAATTCCTAGAGTGCTATAACTGTATGTTTACAATTACTTTAGTCATACCATTGCATTGGAAAGTCGGATATATATTTGCATTGCTTTGAAGTACATTGATAAATCATTAGAGACCATCTATTACATATCCATCATCATTGAAAATCAAAAAATACAAAATAAACATCAAAACAACAACTGGTCAAGTGTGTATAAGAAGTGTTTGATGAAATGTCCAAGTGCTGCGATTGAAAAAATTATACTAGAATTAGCTAGTGACATTATAGTGGTATCAGAGCTAATAATTTTGCCATACTGCTGGGTAGATTGGATTTGTTTCATATAATCAATTGCAGATAAGAGATTTCAGTTGGGTTTCATGGCTACTTCTAGCAATTTAGAGGAAGCTTTGAATGAAGAAATGATTCGACATCAAGATAAACAATTGAAAAGAATGGAATTTTGGAATAAAGAATGGGAAAAAAGATGGGAAAATTTGGAAAATTGGAACAAATAACAAGAGGCCAACAAGATTCTTCATGAGAGGTTGAAGTTTATTGGTGAAAAGATGAAATTCTTACCGCAGGTCAAAGTATCTCTTTTTAACATTTTGGAAGAGGCTGAAAGTTGTTTATGTACGATGGAACCTTATCAAGCAATACGTAAGGCTATGCTGCCTTTGGTTCACTCCTGGGGTAAGTCAAAAATTTTGAAACATCAAGATAAGGAGGTTAAACTTGAAATTTTTACTTGTATCATTGAAATAATGAGGATTATAGCTCCACAAGAACCTTATGAAAGTGGAAAGATGAGACAGGTTATGCAGTTGATGATTGAAAGCTTTTAGGGGATACGTGACATCAAAAACCCTACTTTCAATAAAAGGGTTAAGATTCTGGACACAATGGTAGGGTTATGATCATGTGTTATCATGTTTGATTATGATGGTCTTATCCTCCAGTTATTCGATTGTTTCATATAAGGAATCAGGAAAAGACATTCAGACAGTGTGAAGACAAGTATGTTCACTATCTTGTTCATGATCCTTGATGAGAATGAGGATGTTTGTAAATAGTTGCAATCTAAACTGTTAATCATTTGGAGAAAAGAGCAACATGTTTCAACCACAACATATGATCTCGTAAGAAGATTGGTTGAACAAAAGATTAAGAAGTTTAAGGAACAACTAACTACAAAAGAGTTAATCGCTTTTGGCTTACAAGTTCCATATTGTCTACAGGTATATAGCAGCCCATCATCTAGTGGAGTAGCTGAGTTGGATGATGAGTACATAGAACAAACCGAGCCCTCTTGTGTTGAGAAACTTAATCAGGGCATTGGGGATATTTCTACCGGTGGAATTAGTAATGTCCTAATTTCAAATCAGAATGAATTTTTGCAGGACTTGGCAAAATAAGATAGGTGTGTGACTCAAGCACTTCATGAACAATTAGATGCTTATTCATGTGAAGAAGAAGCTAATCATACACCCCATAGTCTGCATAGTTGGAGGAACCAGTTGAAGTTGAACAAGGATGAGATTGTGGCAGCCCTATCTCATCATGACAAAATGCACAAGATGATTGAAAATCACCTTTGGACGGTTCAGTTAGAGAGAAGACAAAGGGGACATGAAGCAGAGTCTTCTCATGATTTCTTGTAGGAAGTCAAAGAAGGTATGGGAATAATGAAGATAAATTATTTACACCTTCTTTCAGATCGTGACCACCCACCTTCTTAAACTCATTGAGATCTATTTAGATGCTTTAATGAGGAAAGAAGAGGAAGTTGATCATCTCTCTCATGAGCTTCAAGTCACCAATGATTCCTTGAGGATGACCCAAATAGCTCTTCAGGAGTCAGAGATCCATGTTGATGAGCTTTGCTTAGAGTTGAGTTTGGCCTGATATTTATCATGTATAACAGAGACTCCATCTTCTATGTAGCCAGTATACAGGAGGAGGATAGCAGTGTGAGATCACCTAGTGTTCACACTTAGGATACAGGTGTAGGATTAGTCAGTGATGGATGCAGTACTCTCGAGAGGAGTTTTCTTGAGCTTTCGATTAATTCTAGTCTATTTTTTAGAGTTAGGCATGTGGATGGGTGTATTCTAGCTACACCTTGTGTTCTACCTCATACTTCATTGAGTTTTGATAGTACTACTTTTATAGCAACAACAATTGAGGTGGATATATGGAGTTGGGATTGTCACCTTGGTGCTAGGGGATGGATTGATGATGAGTTTTTATTATCCCTTGGTAGTCGTGATACCTTTTTCTCTATCATGGACTTAATTAGCAGGCTACATGGTGCTATCCTTATTCATACTGGCAGCTTGACAAGCGTTGATATATGTTTCTATGCACCTAGGTTGGGCATCTTCCTCATCTGTAGGAGACCACTCAATGTGGATTGGGATGTTAAGGACATAGACACATCAGACTTGGCTACAGTTTTGGGAATCATTAGAGATTTGTGCACCAGGTTCTACTTTGGTACTTTGGAGGCTGACATGGGACAATTTTATCAGGACATGGTTTCCTCTAGATCTTTCACATTGGGCTTGGATGATGATCCAGTCTCTGTCCAAGTAGTATATGGCATTCATGATGATAATATTCTCACTCCTGAAAGTGAGTTAGGACACTTGCAGTTGCTTTGTGGGAGAGGTCTTGATGATGTTGTTGCAAGACAAACTCATCCTATTGTGAGTTGTGAGTCTTCTTCTAATGATGAATGGGGTACACATGACTACTCTAGTTGTCCATTGGTGTAGTCAAGCAAGTTTCATCTCGATTGAGTCATGAGGTGTGCCCATCAATTCTCTTTCAGCTCACATGTACAAGATTTAATGATGAAATTGATGACACAAAGAGATGGGTTGAATAGGGAGTGTTCTGGTTCACTCTGGTATGATACATTTACATCTACAAGTGATGAGTCCAAGTCTGGTGAGTCTTCTACTTTGTTCTCTCTTGCTAAATGCTTCTTGATTTAGGACTTAGAGACTTGCTACATTTTAGTGTTAGGGGGTATAAGAGTGGCATGACGAAAATCACTAGGTTTAGGCTTTCCAATGGCATAAATGCATGAGGTTCATCACCATAGTTCTGGGATGGTAGAGTTCACTGGTCAACAGTTGGTAGAGATCCCTGTACACAATTTATATAGAGATGATTTTCACATTTGGGACCCATGAGTTAACTTGTCGAGTAGTTGGTTTCACAGAGTGAGTTTCCAGTTAATTCTAGTCTATGATTCAAGGTTAAGCATGCAGACAGGTGTATTCTAGCTATACCTTATGTTCTACCTCATACTTTATTGAGTGTTGATGGTACTATTTTGATGGCAACAATAGTTGAGGTGGATAGATGGAATTGCGATTGTCACCTTGGTGTTAGGGGACAAATTGATGATGATTTTTTATCATCCCTTGGCAGTAGTGATACCCTTTTCTCTATCATGGACTTGATTAGTAGGCTACATGATGTTGTCCTTATTCATATAGGTAGCTTGACAGGCATTTTTATATGTTTTTATGCACCTAGGTTAGGAAAATTCCTCATTTGCAAGAGACCACTTCATGTGGATTGGGATGTTAAGGACACAGGCACATCAGACTTGGCTGCACGTTCGATAATCATTAGAGATTTGAGCACCAGGTTCTACTTCGATACTCTGGAGGCTAACATGGGATATTTTTATCAAAAGGAGATAATTTCCTCTAGGTCTTACACATTGGGTTTGGATGATGATCCAATGTCTCTCTAGGTAGTAGATGGAATTCATGATGATAATCTTCTCACTCCTGAAAGTGAGTCAGGAAACTTGTAGTTGCTTTGTGGGAGAGGTCTTGATGATGTTGTTGCAAGACCAACTCATCCTATTGTGAGTTGTGAGTCTTCTTCTAATTATGGATGGGGTACACACGACTACTCTAGTTGTCCATTGGTGCAGTTAGGGGAGTTTAATCTCAATTGCATCATGAGGTGTGCCCATCAATTCTCTTTTAGCTGACATGTACAGGATTTGATGATGACATTGATGACATAAAGAGATGGGTTGAATAAGGAGTGTTCTGGTTCACTCTGGTATGATACATTTTCTTCTACAGGTGACGAGTCCAAGTTTGGCGAGTCTTCTACTTTGTTCTCTCCTGCTGAATGCTTCTTGATTCACGACTTAGAGATGCTACATCTTGGTTTTAGGGGATATCAGAGTGGCACAACAGAACGCACTAGGTTTTGGCTTTCCAATGACATGGATGCATGAGGTTCATCATCACAATTATGGGATGGCAGAGTTCACTACTCAACAATTGGTAGAGATCCCTATGCATAATTTATATAGAGATAATTTTCAGATTTGGGACCCAGGAGTTAACTTATCGGGCAGTTGGTTTGATAGAGTGACAGGGCTTGACAGTGATAGGGGCTTCAACTGTATACATGAGTTGATAGTTGGATTTCTTTTCAATATCATTTGGGATCCAAGTGGTTGGTGGACAAGCACAAATGAGTTGACATTTGGGGACCAGATGATGTGGAAGTTGAGTTGGATTGGTAGTTGCGGATTGCTTGAGGACAAGAAATATTTGCGAAGGGAGGACTGTCATGTCCTCGAATTTGAGGTATATTAAATTAATTACTTATTAAGTTATTCCAATAAAATATAATATCAAAAGGGATGACTTATTATTTAATTAATTTAATAATAAAGTGACTTAAGTGACTTAAAAATAAAATAATAAAAGTGACTTGAAGAATAAAATAATATTCTTCTAGAAGCTTCTTGAAAAGGCATTGAGAAATCTATTTAAGAAGCCGTTGGCTAAGAATTTGGGCACACTTGATTTGGGAATTCATTACTCATTACCTGCATGGTAAGAAGTTGAAGCTTGAATTCTTTATTTGTTCGAGGGTTTGAAGACTCTAGAATGCTAGGTTTGGTTGTGAAAGATCAACCCTAGCTGGAAATGTTGAGAAATCTAGGGCTTCTACATTGTGCTTTATCGAAGAGATTATCAATTGCAATAGCTATTGTATTATTATAATTATGAATATAGAGCTGATTGGGTGCAATAGATGGTTTATTATTGCATCAAATGGTTGTAGCAGTTGATGTATTGTTGCAACTTCAAGGGATTTATTGTTGTTGACTTAGTTTGGAAAATTTAAAGGCCATAGGCCAAATTTGGTGAATTTTGTAAAAGAAATATAAGTTGATTTAAAGATCAATATTCATAGATAATCTCCAGCTTGGGGAAATTTGATATTGGTAGGTATTCTTGGCCCATCTAATTATCCATTGAAATCGATTTTGTTGTTGGAGGACAAGTTTGATTTGGATATTAAATCCTTTGGTGCATATTCAACTTGAGTTTAAAAATACTTTGAGACTTAACATAGCTTGAGGAAATCGTGACTACATAAGTCAAAAAGAGACTAAAAGACAAATCGTAGGTTTTTTTTGTTTACAAAAAAAGATAAAAGTTTTCAGTAGAAAAAAGTCACACCAAACAAGATATATCACGGGAGTTGCTTGATAAGATGAAGGAGAAATATTTGATACAAGGAAAAGTTGTATTTTGAGAAAGCCCAATTTTATAAGAATGATTCAAGTTTGCTTTATTTGAAAGCTTCAGGTGATTAAGCAATTCAATGTTATTCTTGAGTTAGAAATTGAGGTGTTGGGAAAAGACAAATTTTAAGGGATTCACATGAGTTAATTATTGACAAGAATACAAGGCTCTCACGAGGCACGATTTATTGAGATGAAAGATTTAATAAATTAAGGGGACGACGATATTATTAGAGAAGATGTTTTTATTGATAAAGACATAATATTGTAAACTAGGCAATACAGATTCAATTTTGTAGTTGAGTGCAAATAGAAAATTGTCCTAGTCTGCAAAGGAATCACACTTGACTAACGAGGATAAGTGTTTCTTTGGACATGATAATATGATGGTTGCAGAAGGCATCGATCAAGCTTAAAGTGTCTACATCTATCAGATTTGGAGTCTTTGTCTGGAGAAGGCACTGCAAGTCTGCTTGTGAGGAGAATTTTGATGCTTCTTCATTGCTTCCTGTAGCTTTATTTGGATCATATACTAGGTTCTCCACTTTATGATTTTGCATAAGTTTGATAAGTTTGCATTGTAAAGTCTAGGTTTGATCACTATCATAAAACAATGATACTTCATTTTAATTACTATCATTGAATTGCATGAGAGCTACATCATTTATCCACTATCATATCAGTCATTTCACTTACATTAGTATTTTGAAGAGGTCTCTCAAGCTTTCATTGCAATTGCACCTATTTGGAGAAAGAATATTAGAATGAGTTCTCAATCACTTGTAAATCAGTCAAGCATATAATAATGATTAGAGGTTGGCTGAATATTGTTTGTCTTAATACCAAACTACTATAGTTCGTGCATTTTTAGACATTGTACTCAATTGAAAGTTGCAATAAGGAGTAGTGGAATGTTTGCACATGGATTTTTTGATAGAATGACTCCTTTTTGTAGATGATCTTCACATGGGAAGTTTGCATGATAGATGTTTGTCAAAATTCCTAGAGTGATGTAACTGCACATTTACAATTAGTTTAGTCATACCATTGCATTTGAAAGTTAGATATACATTTGTATTACTTTGAAGCACATTGATAAATAATTAGAGACCATCTATTGCATATTCATCACCATTCACAATCAAAAAATACAAAAGAAACATCAAAACAACAACTGGTCAAGTGTGTATAAGAAGTGTTTGACGAAATGTCTAAGTGATGCGATTGAAAAAATTATACCAGAATTAGCTAGAGACATTACAGTGGTATCAAAGCTATGAATTTTTCCAGCCTATTGGGTAGATTGGATTTGTTTCAGCTAATCAATTACAGATCAGAAATTTTAGTTGGGTTCCATGGCTACTTCTAGCAAGTTAGAGGAAGCTTTGATGGAAGCAGTGATTCAACATCAGGATAAAATGCTGAAAAGAATGGAATTATGGAATAAAGAATGGGAAAAAGGATTGGAAAATTTGGAAAAGTGGAAAAAAGAACAAGAGGCCAACAAGATTCTTCATGAGAGGTTGAAGTTTATTGGTGAAAAGATTAAATTCTTACCGTAGGTCAAAGTATCTCTTCTTAACATTTTGGAAGAGGCTGAAATTTGTTTGTGTACGATGGGACAATCACCTTCTCAAGAAACACGTAAGGTTATGTTGCCTTTGGTTCACTCCTTGAGTAATTTATAACTTTTGCAACATCAAGATAAGGAGGTTAGACTTGCAGTTGTCACTTGTATCAGTGAAATCATGAGGATTATAGCTCCACAAGAACCTTATGAAAGTGGAAAAATGAGACAGGTTATGCGGTTGATGATTGAAAGATTTCAGGGGATACGTGACATCAAAATACCTACTTTCAATAAGAGGGTTAAGATTCTAGACACAATGGAAGGGTTACAATAATGTGTTATCATGTTTGATTATGATGGTCTTATCCTCTAGTTATTCAACTGTTTCATATTAGGTTTTAGGAAAAGACATTCATACAGAGTGAAGACAAGTATATTCACTATCTTGTTTGTGATCCTTGATGAGAATGAGGATGTTTTCAAATAGTTGCAATATGAACTGTTAATCATTTGGAGAAAATAGCAACATGTTTCAACCACATCATATGATCTCGTAAGAAGATTGGTTGAACAAAAGATTGAGAATTTCAAGGAACAACTGACTACAAAAGAGTTAATCACTTTTGGCTTACAGGTTCTATCTTCTCTATAGGTATATAGTAGCCCATCATCCAGTGGAGCAGTTGAGTTGGGTGATGAGTACATAGAATAGCTTGATCCCTCTTATGTTGAGACACTTAATTAGGGAATTGGGGATATTTCTACAAGTGGAATTAGTGCTTTCCTAATTCCAAATTAGAATGAATGTTTGTAGGACTTGGTAGAAGAAGATAGTTGGGTGACTCAAGCACTTCATGAATAATCAGATGCTTATTCATGTGAAGAAGAAGCTAATCATATGCCCCATAGTCCACACAATTGGAGGAATTGGTTGAAGTTGAATGAGGATGAGATTGTGTAAGCCTTATATCATCATGAAAAAATACACAAGATGATTGAAAATCACCTTTGGACGGTTCAGTTTGAGAGAAGACAAAAGCGAGATGAAGCAGAGTCTTCTTATGATTGCTTGTAGGAAGTCAAAGAAGGTATGGGAAGAATGAAGAAAAATTATTTACACCTTCTTTTAGATCATGACCAACTTCTCAACCTCATTGAGATATATTCAGATGCTTTGATGAGGAAAGAAGAGGAAGTTGACCAGCTCTCTGACAAGCTTCAGGTCACCAACGATTCCTAGAGGATGACCTAGATAGCTCTTCAGGATTCAAAGATCAATGTTGATGAGCTTTGCTTAGAGTTGAGTTTGGACTGATATTTATCATGTACAACATAGACTCAATCTTCTATGGCATTGTATATGTTTCTATGCACCTAGGTTTGGAATCTTCCTCATCTGAAGGAGACCAATCAGTGTGGATTGGGATGTTAAGGACATAGACACATCAAACTTGGCTGCATGTTCAAGAATCATTAGAGATTTTAGCACTAGGTTCTACTTTGGTACTCTGGGGGCTGAAATGGGATATTTTTATTAGAAGGACATGGTTTCCTCTAGGTCCTACACATTGGGCTTGGATGATGATCCAATCTCTCTCCAGGTAGTAGATAGCATTCATGATGATAATCTTCTTACTCCTGAAAATGAGTTAGGACACTTGCAGTTGATTTGTGGGAGAGGTCTTGATGATGTTGTTTCAAGACCAACTCATCATATTGTGAGTTGTGAGTCTTCTTCTGATGATGGATGGGGTACACATGACTACTCTGGTTGTCCATTGGCACAGTTAGGGGAGTTTCATCTCCATTGCATCATGAGGTGTTCCCATCAGTTCTCTTTCAGCTCACATGTACAAGATTTTTTGATGACATTGATGACATAGACAGATGTGTTGAATAGGGAGTGTTTTGGTTCACTTTGGTATGATACATTTGTTGGAATCAAGGAACACTGAGAGGGGGGGTGAATCAATGTTTTGCACTTTTTCACTTTATTAATCTAATTGTTAAAGCACTTATAATATTCAACCAAAAGAAATATGCATGAACATAAGACAAACAACCACAACACCATAACACAAGGATTTTTATGTGGAAACCCTGTTAGGGGAAAAACCACGGTGGAAGGCCAATCCACAATATGAGTATACTCAGAAATAAGTATTTACAAAATGGGAATGCACTTGCATTCAGGCACACTACCTAGAGCTCACTGCTCAAAATAGAAAGGCTCACTGCCTTACAAAACATTCAGATTAAATCCATCTGAAGAATTAAACTGAGAAAGTAACATCTGCTAATGCCTAATTACAGTTCCAGTTTAAGCTCAACAATTAAATTCTTGACCTTCTATCTGATTCTTCTCTTCTGCTCTGCTCTTCTTCAATTCACATAACAAATCCTTTTATGCACAAGTGAAACTATGCATAATCGCTCTACAACCCTTCTGATATTCACAGCTCGCATCAACACACTTCACATCTATATCAAAATGATATAATCGATCACTTATATATATCCACAACTAAAGATTTAATTGTTATAAGTTGGCTTCAACAAAATATAAAAAATATTTACAAACAGTCAGCTCAATCCATAATCAATTCTCAATGCACACCAACGAAAGTCAGCCACAACATAGTGATGACCAAAATCAACATGTTCAAACACAAAAACACGTAAACAATTGCCCCTCAAATATCCACAATGGCTACATTCACCAAGTCGGCCTTCATGCACTGTTAAACAAAAAATTAATCAACCAAATCTTCTAACTCGCACACGGATTGATACAAGGCTCTAAGATTCAAGAGTAACAAAGATCATATTCCAAACAACCTTCCCTGAGATCCATAACTAAAAATAATAACAAAAAATTACATGTGAATCGATGAACACAATTCTGTCGGATGCTTTGTTCTAGCTTGACAATTAATCACAAAAAATTGATTTGACTTTGGGTATGATCAAATGATGACGTGTGGATCAAATCACTGACTAGGGTTTCCATCAATGACAACACCAAATGACATTTACAATGTCTCTTGCCAATAATATTTTTTTCTATAGGTGATGAATCCAAGTTTGGTGAGTCTTCTACTTTGTTCTCTCCTGTTGAATGCTTCTTGATTCAGGACTTAGAGACTTGCTACATTTTGGTGTTAGGCGGTATCAGAGTGGCACAAAAAAAATCACTAGGTTTTAGCTTTCCAATGACATGGATGCACGAGGTTCATCACCGTATTTTTGGGATGGAAAATTTCACTAGTCAACAATTGGTAGAGATCCATGTGCACAATTTATATAGAGATGATTTTTAGATTTGGGACCCAGGAGTTAACTTGTCGGGTAGTTGGTTTCATAGAGTGACAAGGCTTGACAGTGACATGGGCTTTAGTTGTATACATGAGTTGTTGGTTGGAGTTCTTTTTCAAGATCATTTGGGATCTAGGTGGTTAGTGGACAGGCATAGATGAGTTGACATTTGGGGATCAAATGATGTGGCAGTTGTGGATTTCTTGAGGGAAAGCAATGTTTGGGAAGGGAGGACTATCATGTCCCCGAATTGGACGTATATTAAATTATTTATTTATTAAGTTATTCTAATAAAATATAATATCAAAAGGGATGACTTATTATTTAATTAATTTAATAATAAGGTGACTTAAGTGACTTAAAAATAAAATAATAAAAGTCACTTGAAGAATAAAATAATATTCTTCTATAAGCTTCTTGAAAAGGCATTGAGAAATCTATTTAAGAAGTTGTTGGCTAAGCATTTGGGCACACTTGATTTGGGAATTCATTACTCATTACTTGCATGGTAAGAAGCTGAAGCTTGAATTCTTTTCTCGGTCAAGGGTTTGAAGACTCTAGAGTGCCAGGTTCGGTTATGAAAGATCAACCCTAGTTGGAAGTGTTGAGAAATCCATCCAAGGTTTCTACATTGTGCTTCATCGAAGAGATTAACAATTGCAATAGTTTTTGTATTATTGTAATTCTAAATATAGAGTTGATTGGGTGCAATAAATGGTTTATTATTACATCAAAAGGTTGTAGCAACTGATGTATTGTTGCAACTTCAAGGGATTCATTGTTGCTGTCTTAGTTTGGAAAATTTAATGGTCATAGGCCAAATTTGGTGAAATTTGTAAAAGAAAGATTAGTTGATTTAAAGATCAATATTCATAGATAATCTCGAGCTTGGGGAAATTCGATATTGGCAGGTATTCTTGGCCCATCTGATTATCCATTAAAATCAATTTTGTTGCTAGAGGAAAATTTTGATTTGGATATTAAATCCTTTGGTGCATATTCGGCTTAGTTGACAAATAAATGAGACTCATACGCAGCTTGAGGAAATTGTGGCTACATAAGTCAAAAAGAGACTAGAAGACAAATCGTAGGTTTTGTTGTTTGTAGAAAAAGATAAAAGTTGTCAATAGCAAAAACTTGCACCAAACAAGATATATCACAGGAGTTGCTTGATAAGACGAAGGAAAGAGAAATATTTGATACAAGGAAAATTTGTATTTTGAGGAAGCCCGATTTTATAAGAATGATTTAAGTTTTCTTTATTTGAAAGCTTCAGGTGATTAAGCAATTCAATGTTATTCTTAAGTCAAAAATTGAGGTGCTGGGAAAAAACAAGAAGTATTCAGATAAAGAAAATTATTAAGGGAGTCACATGATTTGATTATTGACGAGAATACAAGGCTCTCACTAGGCGTGATTTATTGAGACATAATATTTATTAAATGAAGGGGAAGATGATATTATTGGAGAATATGTTTTTATTGAGAAAGACATAATATTGTAAGCTAGGAAATATAGATTCTATTTTGTAGTTGAGTGCAAATAGAAATTCGTCCTAGCCTGGAAAGGAGTCACACTTCACTAAGGAGGGAAGGCACTAGTTTGGAGGTCATAATATGATGGTTGTAGGAGGCATCGATCAAGCTTAAAGTGTCTACATCTATCAACTTTGGCGTCTCTATCTAGAGAAGGCGTTGCCAAATTGCTTGCAAGGGGAAGTTCAATGCTTCTTCACTGCTGCCTACAGCTTTCTTTGGTGTCATATACCAATTTCTCCACTCTATGATTCTACATAAGTTTGATAAGTTTGCATTATAAAGTCTAGGTTTGGTCGATGTCATAAAACAATGATACTTCATTGTAATTACTATCATTGAATTGCATGAGAGCAACATCATTTAGCCACTATCATATTAGTCATGTCACTTGCATTAGTATTGTGAAGAAGTATCTCAAGCTTTCATTGTAATTTCCCGTATTTGGAGAAAGAATATCATAATGAGTTCTCAATCACTTGTAAATCAGTCGAGCATATAATAATGATTAGAGGTTGACTACAAATTATTTGTCTTAATATCAAACTACTATAGCTCATGCATTTTCGATCATTATACTCAGTTGAAATTTGCAATAAGGAGTAGTGGAATGTTTGCACATGAACTGTTTGATAGAATGAATCCTTACTATAGATGATCTTCACATGGGAATTTTTCATGATAGGTGTTTTTCAAAATTCCTAAAGTGTTGTAACTGCATATTTACAATTAGTTTAGTCATACCATTGCATTGGAAAGTCAAATATACATTTGCATTGGTTTGAAGTACATTGATAAATCATTAGAGACCATCTATTGCATATTCATCATCATTCACAATCAAAAAATAGAAAATAAACATCAAAACAAAAATTGGTCAAGTGTGTAGAAGAAGTGTTTGATGAAATGTCCAAGTGCTGCAATTGAAAAAATTATACCAGAATTAGCTAGGAACATTACACTCACTTACCTCTATATAACTCTTAGAACCAGCAGTGAAAAGTTCCTCTACCTCCTTCTTAAGAACACCAACCTAGTTGTCCATTATCTAAGCCTTTCTTTTCATCTTGATTAGCTCATCAACTTCCTTTCGGCTCATTAGGACATGAACTTTTGATGGTGTTGGTTGTTCGGCAGTAGAGGTGGTGAGTTCCTTTAGAAATATTCTCATTTTCCCCACTTGAGCCTTGAGCTCATCCTTGGCCTGCTTGTCCTTGATTAATCTTGACTTTGTTGTTGTGGCCACAATGTCAATAAGGTTCATTTACTAATTTCTTGTCTACTTACCCAGATTGATAGTACTCACTTGATAATTTGAAGCTTGCAACTCCCTATCATCTTTATCAGCTACTGGAGTTGCAATGTATGCCACCAAGTCATCATCATTAGTGAGCCTTGTGGAATGAGTAGCTCGAGGCTTCTTCTTGGGTTTCACTTTATCTACATCCTTTACCATATCATCCTATGTCATTGGTTGGGCTTGAACTTGTTTCCTTTTCTCCATATTCAACTTTAACCATGTAGGGACAGTTAGCTGAGGTGTTACCTATTGAGTACTGGGAGGTGTTGATGAGGGAGGTGTAGAGGAGATTATTACCACTATTTGCTCAGAAGAAGTCCTTTGTTTCTCTTATTTCTCTTTGAGCAATCTCTCTTGCTCTAACCTCTCATTTTGAGCTCTTATCTCTTCCAAATTCTTCATCTCTAACTTCTTCTATGTAACTTCTTCTTCATCCCTTAGTTTTTATTATTCTAGTTCCATTGCACGAGCTTCATCTTCTACTACCTTATCCATTTTAGCTTTCTTTTGTGCTTCTACAGTCTCTTTCTCTTGAGCTAGCTCTTCATCCTTTCTTATCTATTCCTCTTCTTCAATAGCTAGCTCTTCAATAGCTTGTCTTTGAGCACTTTATAATATTTCCTTTTTCTCTTCCTCTATTAAGACATTGCTCATTTCAACCTCATTCCAAAGGCTTCCTTGCTTGAACCCAACATCCTCTACTCTAGCTTCTTCCCTCTCAAGATACTCTTCACGAAGTGGAGTTTCCTCAAATTCCGAGGGAACAGTTGATTCTATCACATAAATTATCAAGGGCCTGTCTTCTCAAACAATTTGTGTTTCTGTAATTGATGGTGCAGTGGGAGGGGTATCCTCAGTTTGCATAGGAACAACAAAAGGACCCTCTTGGGCAGTTTTGTCTCTAGGGTACACTGTAGCCAAAGGTTGAACACCAAGACCTGCAACAACCCCTATAGCAATAGAAACATAAGTGACTTTAGCTTGTGCTAAGGCTTCAGTAACCTTCTTCATCGAGATTTCTTCTCCTAATAGGGAAAGTTCTTCTATAGTTGTAACAACCTTCTTCAACCTCTTATACTGCCTTGTTTTTCATTGAGGAAGTGGGCTCACTGCTGGAATGTTTCTTCCTCAAGGCCTTAACTCTTGGTTTCTTGAGACTGAGGTTAAGCCATTTGAGACTCCTCTTGACAACTACTTGTGAAATTTTATTGATTTACATTTCCTCTTTGTCCATCCAGTTAATTGAATCTAAGTCCTTTGTAGCCACTCGATCCATTTCATACCAAGGATGAAGAGTGATTCCATCATCTGAAGTCCCTTCTTTAATCCTAAATTTTTTCATTTGGCGGATGGTCAGTCTTTCATATCCTCTTCTTCTTACTTCAAAATGATCTTGCAAATTTTCCCAAAAGTCCTCAAGAAGTGGTTCATGGAAGGGAAATAATGAAGCATATAGACCATTCATTTTTCCCTTTGGATCAAAGTCCTTTCTTGGTGTATGAAGCTTTAAATTCAAAGATTGAAACTCTTCTGTGGATGACTTAGCTGCTATAGAGGAAGAACAAGAATAATACCCCAATTAGATTGGGAATGAGTGGCAGTTGGTCTTATGTTTATCAGAAAACTTCATATTTACCTCAACAACTTGATGAGAAAATTCCATTAAATCCACCTATCACCACAACACCTTGGTAATCTGAAGCTTTTCATATCCAAACAACCTAATATAAGTGGATTTTGGGTGTTGGATAAACCAACTTCCCCATTCTTGAATGAACTCCATGGCTTCCCTTGACAACCTGAAGCCAACATCTCTGGTAAACTGATTAATAACAACATATAAAAATGTATCATTAACTCTTTTAAAATGTCTTTATGTTGCCTTCAGCTCCAATTGATCATAGTGTTCCCACACCTTCTTCTGATATGGACCATCCTTAAGTGATCCCACAATAGTCAACCTCAAAAAATTTCCCATTCTTGAAGCACAATAAATTACATAGGAAGACATGTAGAATTCTTGGTTTCTTTACTTTAATCAACTGATTATGAATATTGTCTAAGATTATCTATCCCCAATCCAAATGTTGTTTTCCATCCAGAATTAATTGGATAAATGGGAACATCTAGTTCTCAAAGGCATGAGAATCCTATTTTCCAAATTCCCTAGCTAGCAAGGTGATCATGTCCCCCTATGTCCTCAGAGAAATTAGACCTCTTGGGCTTAGGTGGCATTTTATTTGCTGACTTCTTTTTTGTTTTAAGCCATCTTTTGTTGATAATTTTTTTATTTCCTTCCTCATCTATTGTCCATCATTTCAATGCATCCAATTCAGACATGATTTTAAGATTGGGGTGGGGAGGAGGATCAAATACTAGACTAATCATCCATGGGGTCAAGTCTATGATCTCATTTCCCCATGAATCAATACACTTCCTCTGATTTGGATTGTAGGCCTGTGCAACAGTTGGTATGAATTCTAGGTATTGTACAACAATAGGGAATGTGGTCACATGTGCCAACCCAAAATATACAATCTTCTTGGCCCTTGGGGAAGCATCTTTTGAAAAAAGTATCATCGTGAAATTGTTTCAAGTCAATGTGACCAACTAGTGTATTTGTAATCCTCATGACCTCAAAACCAAATTTGGATGGCACTAGAATCCCCTAGAACTTGTATTTCATAGTGATGGGAACCTGATCTAGCTTTAAAACTTTAGTTTTTGTTCCCTTTTGTACATCTTTAGCAGCAACCTCTTCCTCTGAATCAAAAATTTATTAATACCTGGACAATAGTGTCATTCATCAAAGAAAGAGAAGAAATGTGAGGGGGTAAATCATCATATTCATTCATATAAAATCCTCATTCATTCAATAAATTTCCCATTCATAAGTTAATCTTGTGTTTTCTAGTCTCAGGTTTGAGGTAGAACCAAGAACTTAATCACTTTAAACTAAACAATAGACCATGTCAAAGGTCGGGATCGGGGAATAATTTGAACAAGACCCTAAGATAAAATTCCTACACTTTATCAAACATCAAAATCGGGAATGCAATCAATACTCATACTTCCTCAAAATGTGCATCAAGATGAAAGTGGACTTAAAAACCTTCATTGACAAAAATTTAAAATTCAATTCAAGGTTCGATTCCGCAATGTATTCAAAAATTAGGATCGTGAATTCACCATGCATTGATACTTCATAAAATGGAATTGATTCAGGGTTCCCTCCAAGTTCTAATCCCGTTGAGTTATAGGAAGTCAGAATCAGGATACAGTTTGAGACTAGCCTCCAATCAAGTGAACAAATTTAAGTATCACTCTGAGTTTTGATCTCGATGAGATATCAAAAGTCAGAATCAGGATGTGATTTGGAACTAGATCTTTTGGAAATTGAGTGGGCATGAGTCAGTTCTGAGTTTCAATCTCGACGTTGCATCGGAATGTGGAATCAAGATTGCATCCAACACTAGGACATAAAACTATGTCAAGGGTTCAATTTCCCTTCGAAGTCCAATCCTGATGATTATATCGGGATTAGAATCAAGACAAAAGTAGACAATTTAACAAAAAACCTTGAACACCATACAGCTAAGATCCAAACTTTGATTCTGATGAAAGATCGAAAATCAACACCGAGATCTTGATAAGACCTAGACCTAGGTGATGGTAATAGGGGAAGTTTGAGTTTCAGAACTCGATTCAGGTAGGAATGTGGGAACCAGGATTAGAAAAAACACTAGTCATGAAGGAAATCAAATAAATCTAACAATATTTTCAAACATGCCTTAGGGATCGGGATCAAGAGATTTTCAAAACCCTAATATAGACCAATTCAAAAGTTAAAACCATATGGTGATTTCATTTGAGAATCGGATGCGGGAACTTTAGGGTTTGAACTCTCAGTTTGTAACGGTCAAAAATTAAAAGTTCATTGAAATTTGAAACATAATAGACCTAAGTAGTACGGACAACCTAGCTAAACTAGGGCATGGCGAGAACATAAAACTCACATAAGAAACACAAAGCAAACAATAGATAAAAATGAAGACAAACCCAAAAGAGAAGAAATGATGACACACCAAAGGGTGCCAAGAAAATGAGAAAAATAGACCAGAAAAGAAAGAAACAAGAATCAAGAATGTGTGATGCGAACCAACAAAAGAAACCGACGCGCTAAACAAAAACATGCGCACCAAAAATGAAAGGAAAATGAATGAGAAAACACCTACCTCAAGCAATGTAATAGGAAATCCGACAACATGGCCAGAAATCCTCAAGCACGATCTCAATTCCAAACCATTTTCTCCTCTCTGGTTTGCTCCATCAACATAAAAAAGGAATAATGAGAAAAAATCAAGGAGCGACAAGAATAAAAAATCATTCGCCTATGTGAGAAAGTGCCCATCAATGCAGGATAGTTCAGGCCTCGGGATCAAGGTAGAGTTCATAAATGAGCCGTCATGAAAATAGAAGATAGGCAGGAGTCAGGATCAAGAAGTCACCATGGCACCTGAACTTTCAATGAGTGCAAAGTTTCGAAAAAGTATTGAAATCCAAACCCTGACAAACAAGAAGGACAGATGCGAGAATTAGGATCGAGATGGAAACTGGAACAAGAACTTTGGAAAAGTTATTAAATCTGGTTCTGATCCAATATTCGATTTTGAAACACACAAGAAAAAAAACAAAAAGGTTGGGAATCGGAGTTGGGATGAAAATGGAGCAAGAAATTTGGAAAAGTTCTTAGTTGTAGTTTTGTTCCAAATTCCAATTTCAACAAACCAAAAGCACACAAGGAAGAAAAGAAGAGTTGGGATTGGGAAGGAACACGATAAATTACACTTTAAAGGGTGCAAGGTAACGATTTCGATCCAATACCCAAATATGACAGAAACAAAAACACAAGGCAAAATGTGGGGATCGAGATCGAGATGAAAATGGGAACTTGAACTTTGGAAAAGTATTAAGTGCCAGTGAAAGTCCTAAACCCGAACCTAAAAAACAAAGGAAAACAAAGACTTGGGAGAAAAAGACAACTCCCAAAACCCGAACAAGAACACCAAAGACAAAAACAACAACGGGGGACCCATTTTGACCAAAAACAAAATGGGGTGGTTATGTAAGGCATAAAAAGTACAAGGCTAGATTGGTGGCCAAGGGCTACTCCCAAAGAGAGGGATTTGATTTCGATGAAATATTCTCTCCTATTGCTAAGCTAACTTCTATTAGATTCCTATTATCTATTGTTGTTGCTTATGATTTTGAAATAGAGCAAATGGATGTTAAAATTGCTTTCTTACATGGGAATCGTGAGGAAGAAATTTATATGCGATATCCTGATGGTTTTGTTGTGAAAGGAAAAGAACACTTGGTTTGCAGGTTAAAGAGATCTTTATATGGTTTGAAACAATCACCTAGGATTGTGTACCAGAATTTTGATGCATTTTCATTAAAGTTTGGTTTTGTTAGAAGCGAGGAGGATCATTGTGTTTGTATTAAGGTTGTTAATCATCAAATATTAATCATTGTCTTGTATGTTGATGACATGTTTATGGGTAACAACAAGGTGATGATTAGGGAGCTTAATACTCAATTTTCAGGCACATTTGATATGAGGGATTTGGGGGTTGCTAGATATATTATTGGGATGGAGATTAGTAGAGATCAGGTACATAAAAAGATTTGGTTAAGTCAGAGTAAGCATGTTGACACTATTTTGCAGAGATTTAAAATGCAGGACTATAAACTAGTAAATATTCCATTTCCAATTGGTACTAAGTTGAGTTTATACATGTGTCCTGATTTTGATGATGATATTGAAGAGATGTCTAATGTTCCTTATGCTAGTGTCGTTGGTAGTTTAATGTATGCAATGGTTTGTACTAGACCAAATATAGCTCAAGTAGTGGGAGTTCTAAGCAGGTTTATGTCTAACCATGGTAAAGAGCATTGGAATTTTGTTAAAAGGGTGTTTAGGTAGTTGAGAGGTACCTCTAATTATTGTTTGGTTTATCATGGTACTAATAATGTGGATAAGTCATTGGACATATAGGTTTTTGTTGATATGAATTGGGTAGGTGACTTGGATAGTCGAAGGTCCACTAGTGGCTATGTTTTTACTTTTTTTGGAGGTTTAGTGAGTTGGATGAGTAAAATACAACCTATAGTTTCATTTTCCACCAAAGTATATGGCTTCTACTCATGATTCTAAGGAGGCTGTTTGGTTACAAAGACTTAGTTTTGGTATTGGTTTTTATTGTAGGACAATGAGGATCAGATGTGATAGTTAGAGTGCCACATGTTTGGCTAAGAATCCTATGTATCATGCCCGTACTAAGCATGTTGATGTTCAATATCACTTTGTGTGAGAAATGGTTGAGAATGGATATGTCTTGATTGAAATAGTTGAAACTTTGGATAATGTTATAGATTCTCTCATAAATCTAGCAACCACAAATAAGTTTTCTTGGTTCAAGAAGGCCATGGGCCTTGATCATTTTACTTAATTTCATGTTGATGTATCTCTATGGGTGTAATTTACAATGTATGATGTCAAGTGGGAGAATGTTAGGATTTAGGTGACATGAAACTTGTAAATCCTTTAATTAATTTTTTTCCTAATGCCTTTAATAAATTACTCATAAGAGGTGAAATCATTTAACCAATGGTGATGAAAGAGCTCATGTAAAGACAAACTTACGGTTACTATTTATCTTCTAGGAGAAGGACAAAATAGCTAGGTGTCCCATTTGGAATCTCCCATTTTTGGAGGGTTATTACATCCGTCATATGTTGTAGGAGTATCCATGAAATATATGACACAAACGTAAGTTGCTATGACAATAATGACAACATTTATGATAAAATTTATGACAAATTCCTTCCCTAGGTGCCCATGCATGAGAGATGCCTTATGACAGCTGTAAGAGCATCTATAAATTACTATTTTGGGTGGATTTGGTGGTTTCAAGGAGGTAGGCATTGGGTTTATCTAGGTGGTTTTACTTCTTGTTGTTTAGTGATACCATAGTGGTTTTCATCCCCTCAAGTTTCTATAAATTGGGGCCTTGAGCTAGAGTTATTCATTGAGTAGTGCAGGTAACAGGGCGTTGTCTAATTCTACAGAGTTATTCAGAGAAGTGTATTATTGTTGTAATATCTCTTGGATAAGTAATATACTTGCCTCTCTCTTTTTATGGTGGACTTTTTCCCTTAGTGGTTTCTCAACATAAATTTGGTGGCATGTGTTATGGTTTTCTATTTCTTGTTTTAATTATGCAATCACATAAGTTTAAGGGATAATATTTAGATTTAGATTTGTAATTACAGTTGGTTAAAGTTTTCATTGCAAGCTTTCTTCACCTTGTTTTATAACATTCTTCACTAAACAAATGACACTCTAATTTCCATAGCCAATTATAACCTATTTTCACTCAAATCTAATAATTGAGTAAAATTTGTGTAACCACATATCCTCTTTACAAGCATGTATCATAACCATGTATTTTACTTCTATAATAGACAATACAATTATAGGTTACAACTTATTCATCCAATTGATAACTCCTTTAAAAAAACAAACTCATAACATCTAATATACATCATATTGTCCAAATCATCAACCCAATCTAAAATAACAAAGCCCTCTATATCAAACATCTTACCAACATCATCAATCCAACGATAAAAAATAAAATAATTAGAAGTACCTTACAAGTATTTGAAAATCCTTTTCACATAAATACACTGCTCTCTATATTATGAGTTCCATTATACTATATGGTTGATAGTATTAGTAGGGTGCACATGCTTTATAAGTCACCCATAGGTAACATTAAATAAAGGTGGATGCATATGATTTATAAGTCATTCCACTAGTTAGTTGGAATAAAGTAATTATCCCACATACATGGGATGGTAGGATTTTCCTTTGAGAATAAATTATATATTATAAACTTCCCAAATGAAAGGAATATTGAATATTCATAATTGAAATTGGGATTCCCCCCTTGAAGTGGTGTTGTGAGGATAATCAAATTATTTTGTTTCTCTTATTTTTCCATATTTTGTGTTTTATTTTATCTTGAATGCTTATTAAAAGTGGTACAAAATATTTCTCTAGGGTCATTTCAAAAAATTTAGCATTTTGGACGACTAATATTTTGGTAGAATACTCCAAAAAAAAATTATTGTGTGGTCATGGAAGGGAAGGTTCAAGATGACATGTAAAAGGTGGTAGGTGATCTTATTTTGTACAAAGAAATAATTTACCTTGTCCTAGAATCAAGAATGAAGGAGAAAATATTGAGATCCATCCATGATACATTATTGGTAGGACATCTAGGTCATTTTAAAACATACAAATAGGTCAGAGAGAGATTCCCTTGGAAATGACTAAAGGATAATGTCTTGCAACATGTTAGAGAATACTTGAATTATTAGTAGAACAAGTCAAATCACACCTTCCCAATAGGCTTCTATAGCCTCTATCGATTCTTGAGAATAAATATGAGAGAGTTTCTATGGATTTTATTATAAGACTTCTATGAGTGTAGGGAAAATATTGTATATTTGTGGTGGTTGATAGACTAACTAAGTATTCTTACTTATTTTCTATAAATTTTGTGTATAAAGCTCCCTAGGTTGCATAATTGTTCTTTAGTGAGGTGTTCAAATTACATGGTTTACCCAAGAATAAAGTAAGTGATTGGGACACTATATTTTTTAGTATGTTATGCTAAGAAATATTCAGGTTAATAGGTATCAAACTAACTCCAATCATTGGTTACCATCCCTAAATAGATGGATAGATAGAAATTATTGACAAATGGGTGGAGGGATATCTATTTACCTATGTTTTAGGGAAAAAAGGTTTGGGTCAGGTGGTTGTATTTGGGTAAGCATTGATACAATACCACCCATCATATGTCTATTAGTATGAATCCTTTAAGAGATTTGTATGGATATTATGCTATATATTTTGTCAACTTTTCTATTGTTGACAATAGGGTACCAAAGGCCAAATGTTGGGCACATGAGAGTCAATATATCCTAAAATCATTGAAATATAACCTTCATTAGGTACAAAATAAGAAAAATATTTATGTGAATAGGCATAGAGTGGAGTGGTATTTTGATATTGGTGACTTTTTTCTTATGATTGTAGCCCTACAGGTAATCATCTTTGAAGAAGAGTGGGGAAGAAAAGTTAAAGCCTCAATTTTATGGACCGTACAAGGTTGTGGCGAGGATAGGATAATTTTCCCGTGAATTGGAATTTATAGACAAAAGGAGGATCCACAGTGTATTCAATTTTTCATACCTCAAAAAGGAAATTGGGCAGTTTATTACACCTTCTCGGGAGCTACCACCATTAGATGAGGAGGGGAAATTAATTCTAGTACTTGAGGCTATTCTGGATGTCAAGGGGAGAAACTTAAGAAACATAACTTGCATTAAGGAATTCTTTATTTGATGGAAGGATTTTCTTCTAAAATATGCCACATGGGAAGGAGAATGGGTTGTTCAACATACAAATATGTAATTGTTTGATTACAAGTAATTTTGAGGAGGACTGTAATGCCCCCTTCTCATGAGTAAGTATCAATAGAGAACCTTAACCTATTTAATTCCCATAGAATAATCAAGATGTTGTTAGGGTAATATTTAACTAATTAGATTAAGTTCTCTTAAATTATTATTTTATGATCAATTTTGATTTAATCAATTATTTGATAGAAAGTGAACATTTAAATATAAAGTGAATTTTTCGAGGCCCAAAAGTAAATTAAAAAAATAAAAGTTATTACTTTATGAGACAAACTAAAAAAAATATTGAAAGTTTAAAAGTGATATAAAATGGGAGTGTAAAGGGAAATTTCACATCTTTTGGTCATTTTAATTTTTTATTGTGAAGTTTGGACTATGTTCAACGTGAAACCCTGGGATAAAAACCCTAAGGGTAATTGGCTTCTAAGAGAACATTCTTCCTATTCAATTGGGGTAGATTTAGATAGGATTAACAATTCTACTAAATGTTCATGGTGTAAGAGATTGAATTGAAGCAATTTATCTTTCTACGTTTATAGAGCTTCCAATTAACAAATTTATAGAATTTTTGTAGGAAAATAATAGATTTGTAAGAGAAAATTAATTTGTGTTATGCTAGTCCTTCTATATTCAATTTCTATATTTCTAATGTTGGTCACTACCTAAAAGAGGATTTCATAAATGATGAATATTACATTGACTATTATTTGTGAGAATATAGTGTGTGAAAATAGCCAACCACAACTTGTATAAAAGAGGCATTTGAATTTAGAAGGGTGTTGGAAGATATAAAGTTCGTGGAGTCAAAGAAAAGGCTTTCACATAAGTCATGAGGAGTTTCCTATAACATTCCCATTGTTCTGCCTAGTAATTTTACTATGTTTTAACCTTAAGTAAATAAATTATGATGTCAACACTTAGCAATAAAAAATTTCTTTTCATAAACAAGAATAATATGCACATTTGAAATAAACATCATTCCAAACTTTCCCAATGTATTATAACAAATTATTACAACTTTCCAATGTATTGTTTTCATATTACATAATTTCATGATAACATTTCACATTTATAATTTTCCATAGAAATAGATAGACAATTACATACATGGCTCCTATGACCTTACTGGAATTAGATATACGAATGGTCCAGGTGCCCTCCATCAAATCTTGGTCGCCAACTAATGAGGAGAAGCATCACTCAAGTGCTTTTCTGCCAACCATGGACTTAATGTGGTCCCCCACACATCTACCTAACTAGTAAGATGGTCATCCCTTCGACGAAGATAGTGGTTTGGTAACCTCATAATAATAATAACCTTCCCTGAGCTTGGTGTTGTGTCCTACATATCTAGATCTACCATACATTGGTTACAACCTGCGTATACGACATTCCCTGCCTAGTATGCAAACTTGGATCACAATGAACTAACAGTGTAAATAGTGGAAACTTACACTACTTTGGCCAAAGTATTCATCTTGCCCAATTTAGGATGGATTTCACATTCTCACCAAACTTCCTATCTCACTTTGTATTGACCATTCATATTCTATGCATATTTTACCCCCTTTCACCATGGATTATTATAACCCCAAGAATAACCTATTATCCTGTTATGTTTACTATGACACTTCTAGTAAAGTAATTCAAAGTAACTCTATAAATCAACTTCACAAATAAAGAATTAACTATATAAGATTAACTTAATATAGTACATAATATTAATACAAACACCATTCCATAATATGGAGTATATACAAACATTTAAATAATTGAATTCCCAAGACTAGATTCATCAAGAATCTTTCACTTAACCAAAAAAGAAGATGTTCAATACATAATAAAACAACTAAACTTATTTTCCAAGCAAGACAAACAAATTCATATAATCTTTTTAAAACATGAAATGCATAATGGAGTAGAAATCAACATGCCTATATATACAAAGCTCCAATTGATCAAACTGTATTCCTAGCTACTTCACCAAATCAACTTGTAACTTCTCAACTCTCCCTCTTACTCTCTCCAAAAAATATCTCAAACACTAAAAACTTAGAAAAGCAGCAAAATATCAACTCAAAAAATTAGCAGCAAGAATGCATAATGTGTCCCATATGATGGAGGAAGCTCCTCTATTTATATAAAATCTTGAGCAACTTCTAGCTAAAAACAAGCTCACAAACATGCCACTTCTCAAGAAAAAGAATCAACTCAACAATTTAAATGAAAGGTGGCAGATTCAAAAATAATGACTCAAGGAAAACATTCAGCCAACCGCCTTTTCCTTTTGACAACAAGGTTATTTACTTAGAAATGAAAGGTTAATGTTTCCATAGATTGACTCCTCTCAGCTAGCTTAACACTTGACTTATTCTATAATTCCATTTTTTCATTATACGCTGGAGAAGAATTACATAGCATACTTCTAAATGGTATGCAAGTTCATAATTTAGCTCCACATAAACTCACGTGCCCCTATTCTAGTGTTTATAGTTTGAATGACCAAGTCAAATATCATTTACACATTTTATAAACCACTTTGCATTTATAGATTTGGCTAAGTCTTTGAGATAACATTTCATAAACTTGGTTCTCTTTATCCCACATGCTTTACCCATGTGTTTCCTTTGTGTGCATTTAAACAACATTTTGATTCATTATGCAATGTTATTTATCAATGTGCTAACTATATTCACAATACTATCCTTTTATTTACTACACTATATATTATTTCATATATATATTGCACTATGTACTATGTGCTAATAAACATTTCAAGCGCTATTTAAAATCATTGATATATATTTAATATATATATATATATATTTTTTCGTAAGGGGGGAATGACGAAGCATACAGAAAAAAAAAAGAATGAATAAAATAAAATCTTAATTCAAAACAAGATTAAGATCCCATACCCATTACTCATGAAATGAAGCTTTTAAACTAATGAAATCCTAAGATGACACAATGAATTCAAACTTAAAAACCTTTACCATCCCATGTCAAAGTTGTATTTGCATTTGATGTCGAATTGTGTTTTTGTATCAATACAAAGCTTCCATTATGCATTGCAAACGCTTCAATGTGTGTGTAATGTCAAACTAGAATATGATGATAATTTGTAATGTGCTCAAGAGAGAATTGTGCAACACTTCGCTTATGTAAATTCTAGATGATTTGTGAGAAGGTTGAAGGTTATTTAATAGATTTCACACTTTGAGATGAATGATCAAGATTTTTTAGTAGAAGATCTTGATCAACGGTTTAAAACCATTGAGAGGAATTAGATGGGAAGAATCGATGCTTTTAGATTGCATAACTTGTGTGATTGATGAAAACAAGTTGAGTATTCAGTGGAATTGAGAAAATCAAGTTGAGTTATTGATGGGATTGAAGAATAGATGGATTAGTTAGGAAATGGATAAATCAATTAGGAAATAGATAAATCAGTTAGCTAATCAGAGTGAGCAATCAATGGTCGTGATTTGCTCAATCACAAAAGGGGTGAGAATAATTGATTAAATGAATATTTAATTAACATTTTTGAGTTTGAATGTGCAAGTCATGTTTGAATTTAACAAATAAAGTTATATTTGTTTTTTGACTATGTTTGAATGATGTTTCGAATAATTAATTTAATTATTCAGGTTTAGGGGAAAGTGATTTAATTAAACTATTAAGTAATAATAACTTAATTGATTTAGGAGAATAGGGTAGATTAGCGACATAATTAAATATTTGATGTTATTTAATTAATTAGGAGGAATAAAGTTAGGTAAATGATGAATATAGTGAATTAATTAAATAATTTAAGATTATTCAATTAATAGAGGAAATTAGGGTTTTTGATGTAAATGATGTGAAATGTAGTGATATTAAATGATAATGATGTCGATGATGGAAAAATGTCATTTAGAATGTGTGATATGTGTTAGGTCATTTTTACATGTCCTCATTTTGCCCCTCTTTGAGACAAAGTACTGGTTGCTTTGTTTCAAATAATTCGATGTTAAGATCAATATTTGAAAAAATTTATATGCCCCACTATGCCCCAACGGTCAGTGGAAAGATAGTATAATGTTGGGCTGCCCCCTTGAGAGGTTGGCAAAAAAAAGTTATTTTTAGGTTGGGATTGTGACAAGGTTTAATTATAGTTCAAATGCGTAGAGGGAAAAAATAGGTCATAGGGCCTTTGTTTATAGTTCAGATGTTCCCGAGAGCTCATAATTTAAGCCTAGGAGGGTTTCTTGGGTAAAAAATTAGGGCTTAGGGGGTAAAAATAGGGAATTAGGGTTCATTTTACCTCATTTTCATTCTTAGCCCTTAGTAAATTCTTGCCTCTAGAGATATCATTTTGGCGATTGTTGATTCGTGATGCCAAGATTTTCACATGGCCCACATCATGGAGAGGTGGTTTGTGAGTTTGGGAGGCCCACTGGCATGGGTATTGCGGTATGTATCTTCTCCTTTCCTATTTTTGTCTTGTCATTTTAAAGTAATTAATGCTAGAATTTTTTTTTAGCTATAGCGTTAATTTAATGAAATTTTCGCTTTTACATCATTCTTACCGTTATTGATGTTTTTTATTATACCACTTTTGCTTAATCTGCTTTCTATTGTTTAACTTCTCACTATTGCTTAAGGTGTGAATGCTTTTGATTTTTTCTTTTGCCTAAAATGTTCGCTATTGTCTTTCTTTGTATGAAATAGCTGATATTGTGAATCTTGTGCACTTTTGAGAAACTTGGTCACTTTTGTCATTTGTACCGCTATTGAATTTTTGAATGCTATTGCCAAAAATAGGGTCGCTATTGAATTTATTGACCTCTTTTGTAAAAAAAGTAACCACTATTGTCAATTTTGAAAGTTTTATCTAGTTTGTTCACAACCTTAGTTTCGTTTTGTGTTTTTGTAGCAAATTCTTAACGTCATGGGTTGAATTTTCTCAAGCGGTTCTCAAACCACTTTACTCTAGAGAGTGATGATCGCATCAATTATTTAACCTGATTACTGGTTTTTGTGAGCTTGAGTGAGATGTCCTAGATGTTGTGGGACTACGACACATATGCTACATGTCGCCTATTAGATGCCATAGGGTGATGATGACCACCCTCGTGGAGAGATTGCACTTTGAGTCATCGTCCTTTCATTTGCTGATCGGTGAGGCCACCATTACCTTGGAGGATGTTTGGAGGATTCTTCGTATTCCCATTCATGGAGAGCTTGTTACTTATGATGTTATACAAGGTACCCATGCTATGCGGTGAGTTATCTTTGTTAGGCATCTTCGGGTGGTGGAGTCAGAGATAGACTTGTCTCCATTTATTGATAATGGAGATCTTGTATCTTTGGTTCTATGTGGTTTGATTTTAGGGCTTATAGTGCTTGATCAAGGAGGTAGGAAGTTTCTAGTTGGTTGGGGATTTTTCATCAAGTAGATGTTTGAGCATGGCACGAGGTATGCATGGGGCCCTTACCTCCTTGCACATTTATACAAAGATATGCATGAGGTTGCTTATTAGGGAGGAAATTCTATCTTTTTTGGTGTTACTTTGTTGCATGTATGGGTCTGGGAGCACATCCCAGTGACTAGACCTGATGGTGCCATGGATCAGGATCCAAATGATCCATATTTCTACAGATACTTTGACTTTTTTCACTACACCGGGCTTGGCCAGTTATCCCATTAGCATCATGTTATTGATAATATATCCGCTTTTGTTTGGAGGCCATGGTTAACCTGTGAGGCCTGACATGATGATTAGGAGTAGCTTTTATACTATTAGTAGACACATTGGTTGATCGACTGTGATGGTTTTCTCCTTGAGTGTTACCTACCAAAGCGGGTCCATTATTTTACAGTACGATAGACATGATTTCCAGATGACTATAATGCTTTCTTTGGGAGGACCTTCTGAGAGGTTAGGGTGTGGGGGCAACATGCTTCCACTATAGATGTTGTAGTAGAGTTTCATCATCTTGCTCTATTTGGATAGGCATGGCCCGTAAGACCGAAAAACCCATGGACTACATGCGATTATGATCAATGGTGGGCTCGTCAGGTTTCTCTTCGGATTACAGATCCTGTTGGTGTTGGGCCATCCATAAGGAGAGTTGGTGTCAATGATCATAGGAGCAAGTGACAATGGCTTAGGATCATTGTTTAGCAAATGGAGAGAGATGGAAAGGATGGATAATAGGACCAACAAGATAGACAATAGCTTGATCCTATGCAGCAAGATCAACTAGTAGCGTAGGGTCCTCCTCCTCCACCTAGGGATGTAACACCGACAACACATATTTCTCAGTTCACCATGGAGAGGGATACAAAGATTGGACAAAGGTAGGCTCTTGAGGCACAGGTTCCAGCATTGACTGCTAAGAGAAATGGGCTCCGCCAAGAGAGAGATGAGCTCAGGAAAGATATTTTTATAGAATGATAGTAGAGAGTAGCTATAAATATTTCAGTAGCCTCGTATATCCCCATTGTGCAATATTAGGCGGAGCGAGTGCAATTACTACAGAGGTGCACATATTATCATATGATTAATGAGGCTTTCATTCCTAGGGCACAATGATGACCTCGTTTAGGAGAGATGAGCATTTAGGTAGGTGTAAAGTAAGGTGATCATTCAGTCAGGCCCTGATCGACCTTTGGTCATGCCAGATCCATCTCCCCATCAAAGCTAGGAGCATAAGAGATCTCCACCTTGGGATGGCCAGTAGGGCCAAGTTTTCTTGATCTTTATGATGTATATGTTTCACCAAAAAGTGTAGCCTTGACACTTTTTCACTCATTTGGGCCTTTTCCCTTGGATTTTGGCTTGATTTTGCTTTGATCTGATACTATAATGTGGCATTAGGCCTTGAACGCTTGTAAATCAACAATAACCTAACGGTGTTTTAAAAAGGTGTTGTGAAGTGTTGTAACACATCTTCCCACTTTTCTTAGACCCTTTCAACACAATTCACCTAAACAACCCCTTTTTACCCCTTTTCAAGCCTTGTGCCAGAGTGTTGTAATGCATTTTCAAACTTTCCTAGGCTTGTCATCAACAAATTCACCCTTCCTTATGATAAATTGGTCCCTCAATGTACTTTTAGGCCCGACTTAAGTGTGTTTTGGGAGATAAGCCTGATAATCAACATTAAACACCACTTAATTCCTGACCACCACTTGAATTTGTCCAAGTGGACTAGGTTGCCACCTTGGGCGACCTAGTCCCTTTAGGCATAAAATTCAAAATTAAAACAAAATTCTAATAGGAATTTGCCTCCAAAACCCTAAGTTCAGCCTATAATGTGTTATTTTTGGGAAATTAGGGCATAGAATGTATAAATAAGGGTTCTCACCTTCATTTCCCCTAACATCATTTTTCATCTTCACAAGCACCCTTGCACTCAATATTCTCAAGCAAGCATTCAAGCACAAGAAACTTCAAGTAACCTCCATTGGAGCTGGTTCTTGCATGTTCCAAACATCTTAAACAAGTTTTTGGTGAGTGTTTACAATTTTTTGTTGTTCAATAATCATCCCTTTCATTTCTATTTCATTTGGGTTTGATTACCAACATGGGGTTTGACTAAGGCAAACCCCTATTCTCTAACCCTAATCTTTTCTTCTCTTTGCATGTGTACTTTGCAAGTTTGTATGAAAATTATTCAAAGAGGAAAGTACTAAAAGGGCATCATCATTCCATCCACAACATTCCAAGTCAACAAAACCCTAGGAGGAGCTAAAAGACAACTTGTAGTTCATTTTCTGAAGATTCAGACATGGGCCTCTGTCAGAAATAGAAGTGCAAGTGGGGACCTACAAATTCCAACCACTAAACTCTTGAAAGCACCAGGAGGACTAGGTTTCCATCATTGGTGACCTTGTCCTTGTACCAGGCCTAAAAAGAGGTTTTTGTGTTTCTAGATACCCTTTTACAAGAAACCCGTTCTAGCAAAGTTTCTCGGGAAGAGGACCAGATCGCACATTCTGGTGTAATTGTCCAAGTGATCATTTCCAGTAGATTCTAGAAGATTCTAGAGCTTCTCTTCTATAACTTTCAGTTCCTAGGTGCACCATTTTTGTCTCTTCTAGTTTATTTCCAGTTTGCATGCATTTAGGTCATTTAGTTTACTTTGCATATAGTTTACATTTACATTTAGTTTACATTTTATAGTTAGTTTGCTTTATTACATTACAACACTTAGACACATCCTAACACACACAACACAACCCCTATCTTTGAATGAACTCACCCAAAAATCATATCCTTAGGTGAAAGAGATCCATTCTTCCATCCAACCCCTAGGTGAAAAACCCTAGGGGCCTAATTGGGGAATCCTCTTTTCCTTCTTGACTATATCTTTTTGGTGGTTTGTTTTGGTGAACTTTTCCTTAGAACACTTCTTAACTTCTATTTTTGCATCCTAGAAAAAAATTGCATTCACATTGCATTAGGGTTTTACATTGTGTTGCATTCTAGGGTTTTTACACTTGCATTAGTGAAAAGCTCATGTAGCTTGCATTTTCGCATATATGTTTTAATTGAAAATTTCTAAAATTATGCATTTTCATCTTAGGATTACATCATATAGCCTAAAACACATCAAAACCAATCAAAAAAATTTAAAATTTTGAAAAAATCCCTATTGGGACTAATTCGCCATTATGGGCGACCTATTCCCAATTCACATTTTTAATTTCCTGTTACAGCATCACAAACCTCATTTATGTGCTTCCTAGACCTCCTAGTACCATATACTATAAGTCTGGAAAGTTATGAGAACATAGGTTTTATGCTTCTAACTCAAAATCATCAATTTAGGGTGGTCATTTTTGATATACCTTCATTATTAGATCGGCAAAATACTTACATTTCTAAAATTGTGCATAACTTTGATAAAATTACTTTTCAGTTTTGCTTACACAATGTTTCTCTTCATAAAACTTTGCTTAAGTTTGATAAAAGTACTTTTCATTCTTTCATATGCATTGTCTACATTCTTAAAACTTAACATACATTGGATAAAAATGTTTTGTATTTTTGCATATACATTGTTCATATTGCTGAAACATTGCATGACATGGTAAAAAATTCTTTTTATTTTTGTTCAAACAATGTTAGTTTCATATATATCTAGATATGCTAAGAAACCTTCCCTACCCTCTCCCTATGAGAGCATTTTAGTGATAGAGAATACAACCTTGGAAATTCCTAACGATCATATTAGTTCTCCTCCTAATATCTCTCCTACGGGCGAAGAAGATATTTTGGTGTTCGAAGAACCAATCAATGAGCATTATGAGAATTCTAGTTGTTTCTCTCATTTTACCTCTCTCAACAAACAAGCCAACACAACCATGAGGGATCATGACAATAAAATTTATTCTTCCCCTAGTATCTCTCCTAATTTTGAAGAAGATACTTTGCTGGTAGAAAATACAATCGATGAAAGTCATGAGTATCTTAGTTGTCCCCCTTCTCCTAGGGAACCCCTTATTAAACAAGACAATTCACCCATTGATCATTCTCCTACTTGCGATAGAGTCCATTTAGAAGAATCCACCTTTGAATGTCAAGAACATTTAGTTGGAAATTCTCCTAAGAACTCTACTCCTAGGGAGAATATCATGGTGCAAGAAAATATGAACATTGACACATATCCTTTAAACACTAAACCTTCCCTAGGTGAAGATAATAAAATTCCATTAGAATCCCCTTCACTAATAAATTATACAAATAAATACAAGATTATCGAGGTTATGATGACACAAGTGGGATCTCCTTTAAATAGTGAGCCTCCTACATCACTTCCCACTACTGAGTCACACAAACAACTACAAGAGTTCTTGAATTACATGATGCAATCTAATCATAAAAATGTTTTGCAACCACTAAGTTGTAACTTAGTGACTCAAACATATAGGGGATCACACATCACTCCTACGCCATTACCCTCTTCTCAACTTAGAGTCCCTAGTGTTGATGATCTTAAAAAGACTCCTGCTAATCTATATGTATGAAAACTCATTCAAATATCACCTATATACAAGTTTCTATTTCAAGAAATGTTGCAAATATAGATGGATGAGATCCAATCTTACATAAAAACAAACAATATCACATCCTCCTCTTTTCCCATGCAAGTAACCCAATCTGAAATCACATTCCCTAAACATGAATTACCCCCACTTGAGATTCCAAACAAGAATAATCCCTTGATGATAAAGGTAATCACTAATGAAACTTTAGTTAGGCACACTCTCATAGATAATGGAGAAAAAATTAATGTTTTTAGCATGAACCTCCTCAAAAAACTTGGCATGGAAAAGAAGCTCATTCAACTTAATGATGTTCATATTTGTGGCTTTGACAATGTTAATAGGCAACCACTAGGGATGATCACATTACCTATTGAGGTCAGACCTGTAGTGTTGCCTACCTCTATCCATATCATGCAAGGACCCCTTGCATACAATCTTCTCCTAGGGAGACCATGGATTCATGCCATGAAAGGAGTCCCATATACCCTTCACCGTACAATGAAATTTGAGTACAATAATAAGATATACACAATTGGTGCATATGAACGAAGCTATGAATCAACTAATCACAACATTTCCAACTTCCCTAATCCTTTCATTCCTAGATCAAAACTATTTGAGTTGATGCTAATCCTTCGCCTACAAGAAAAATCTTTCGTGATCATTGGGGGTCATTATATTCTACACCTCCTTTCAATAAAATTTCCAAAATCTCACCCTCTTGGTCCAAAGAGTCATATACAAATGGTTCATTTTCATATACAAGTTCTAGTAACGATTGGGATCTTACACCTCCCTTTAATGGAGAGTGTGAAATCTCACCTATTTTATATGCTCAACTTGGTTCTACATCAACAACATTACCCCATGGTGGTAATGGGGGCTATATAACTCCCATCCCTCATGAAGGGACAACACATAACACTAAAAAGGATTTGTGTTCTTGTACAAAAACCAATCCTTATTCGAAGCACACAACCCCTTCATTTAACTTGGAAGATTGTTATGGTATCAGGTACAATCTCCCTCCTACACATGGATACAATGTACACATGTCACAAACTGACATATCATACTCTTTCAAGAATGATTTAGGGTTACCTCCCTTCTCTCCATTTCCTTCAAAACTAAACTTCAACCATCTCACAGAGTGTGGTGCCCTTCCTTGTGTTAAGGCACCTAATTCCTCTCCTTGATACGTACCTTCATCCTCTTCCACTCACCTTTTTCCTACACTAAGTGGGGGCAAGGGGTTCGTTAGCCTTGTCCTCGTATGTCACTTGTCGATTGTCTCTTGTGGCTACTCGTCAACCTCTCATGAACATATACAAGAAAGCTTGGGATGTGGACCATATGTCTTAATTTTACTCACATGTGACATACTATCCTTCCATGACACAACCTTACTCGAAAACATATCATTTGGCATAGGAATTTCCAAGTTGGCTCGCATTTTGCTACTTTAAAGAAATTTCTCAGAGTATGGTGTTTCACAATTCCTTTAAAGTGGGGGCATACACTAGCACTATCTCTCTTTGCATTTTTATTTTTCTTTGTTCCTAGTGCAGCCTTATTACTTTGTATGATGTGTTTCTCACTTTGTGGATGACATTGGGTATAATGTCCTTCATGAAAGTGACATATCTTAGCATATTACATTACTCTTAGTGGCCTGATGCGATACACTGCATCCCCTAAGTTGTGAATTTTCTATTCTTTGGTTGATCCTCTCTTGGAGACATTAGACACAATGTTCCCTAAGTCAAAGACCTCACATGAACTAAATACGACTCCTTTGAACATCCCTTTTCTATTTTACCTTTTTGCATTCTACATGCTGCATTTTTGCATACATGGCCACCTTGCATAACATAGCTTGCATGCCTGTGGTGCCATCTTGCATTTTTTCATGAGTTATAAACATCTAAGGCTTTTCTTGTCTCATGAACTGCAAAATCTTGTCTTTTGTGGCACCTTATCAAAGTTATCAGGAAGTATAATTTTGATATGGTTGAGCGGGAAACCCAACTAGCGGCATGACTTTCCCCATAACCACCTTTGCATGTGTGTGAGTGCATACCAACTGGGTGTATGTTTCTCACCCTTTTGGGCCTTCTCACCTAACAGACAACCGAAAGTCTCATCGTCCCAGAGTGAGCACACTTTCCTTTCAGACAAACAACCTAGATTTGATCCGACTTTCTCTCTCTTCACTCTTTCACATCACTCCTTGTGTGATATTTTGTGCTTAAGTTTGGTTTTCCATGGGATCTTGATCCTGGGGGCTTGATCATCCCTCTTGATCATAGTCATCTCACCTTACTAGCATAAATACATTGGATCCCTCTCGACATGCATGATTCGGCTACTTTAGTGTGAGTTTGAAGCAAGTTCATCCTCTCACTAAATTTGGGGCAAATTTGTTGCCAAAAAGTGTAGCCTTGAAACTCTTTCACTCATTTGGGCCTTTTCCCTTATATTTTGGCTTGATTTTGTTTTGATTTGATACTATAATGTGGCATTAGGCCTTGAACGCTTGAAAAATCAACAATAACCTAATGATGTTTTACAAAGGTGTTGTGAAGTGTTGTAACACATCTTCCCACTTTTCTAAGACCCTTTCAATGCAATTCACCTAAACAACCCCTTTTTATCCCTTTTCAAGCCTTGTGCCAGAGTGTTGTAAAGTGTTGTAATGCATTTTCACACTTTCCTAGGTTTGTCATCAATAAATTCACCCTTCCTTATGATAAATTGGTCCCTTAATATACTTTTAGGCCTGAATTAAGTGTGTTTCAGGACATAAGCCTGATAATCAACATTAAACACCACTTAATTCCCAACCACCACTTGAATTTGTCCAAGTGGACTAGGTCGCCACCTTGGGTGACCTAGTCCCTTTAGGCATAAAATTCAAAATTAAAACAAAATTCTAACGGGAATTTGCCTCCAAAACCCTAAGGTCGGCCTATCATGTGTTATTTTTGGGGAATTAGGGCATAGAATGTATAAATAATGGTTCTCACTTTCATTCCCCTAACATCATTTTTCATCTTCACAAGCACTCTTGCACTCAATCTTCTCAAGCAAGCATTCAAGCACAAGAAACTTCAAGAAACCTCCATTGGAGTTGGTTCTTGCATGTTGTAGACATATTCAACAAGGGTTTGGTGAGTGTTTACATTTGTTTGTTTTTTAATCATCTTCCCTTTCATTTCCATTTCATTTGGGTTTGATTACCAACATGGGGTTTGACTAAGGCAAACCCGTATTCTCTAACCCTAATCTTTTCTTCTCTTTGCATGTGTGCTTTGCAAGTTTGTATGTAGATTATTCAAAGAGGAAAGTACTAAAAGGGTGTCATCATTCCATCCACAACACTCCAAGTCAAAAAAACCCTAGGAGGAGCTAAAAGATAACTTGCAAGTCATTTTTTGAAGATTCAGACATGGGTCTCTGTCAGAAATAAAAGTGCAAGTGGGGACCTATAGATTCCAACCTCAAAATTCCTGAAAGCACCAGGAGGACTAGGTCGCCATCATTGGTGACCTTGTCCCTATACTAGGCCTAAAAAGAGGTTTTTGTGTTTCTGGATACCCTTTTACCAGAAACCCATTCAAAGTTTCTCGGGAAGACAACTAGGTCGCCCATTTTGGCGTAAGTGTCCGAATGATCATTTCCAACAGATTCCAAAAGATTCCAGAGCTTCTCTTCTATAACTTTTAATTCCCAGGTGCACCATTTTTGTCTCTTTGAGTTTCTTTCCAGTTTGCGTGCATTTAGGTCATTTAGTTTACTTTGCATATAGTTTACATTTACATTTAGTTTACATTTCATAGCTAGTTTTCTTTATTACATTACAACACTTAGACACATCCTAACACACACAACACAACCCCTATCTTTGAATGAACTCACCCAAAAATCATATCATTAGGTGAAAGAGAGTCATTCTTCCATCCAAGCCCCTAGGTGAAAAACCCTAGGGGCCTAATTGGGGAATCCTCTTTCCCTTCTTGGCTATATCTTTTTGGTGGTTCGGTATATTATATCAGAGACTTCATGTAGACGTGATTTTTTGTATATACATTCATTGGCCCACCTGAGGCCTTGTATATATGTATTATTTTGTATATGATATCACACATGTTACTTGATGATGTATATGACATTCTCAGGTTTGATGATATATGAGATATACCATGTTTCGATTCGACTTTATTATGTGTTATGAGATGATTATGGATGATGATGTATACATGCTTATGTTTTTTACTTTTTTGATATATGCATATGAGGTGGATGGATGGATGATTTATATATCTATATGATTATTTACGATAGGTGATGATTTATTATATATATGATGGATGATGATATATTACATATGTGATGGATGATTATACATGATGCATGATGTTTTTATCATTTTACTATGGTCATGATATGTATTGAAAAATTTGTGGATGCACGATGTATGTTGTACTAATGATATTGTGATGTAGGATGGAGCTATTAGTTTAGAAGAAGTGTGATGATTTAGAGA
The DNA here is from genome assembly GCA_007115665.2 of Sequoiadendron giganteum. Lineage (NCBI taxonomy): Eukaryota > Viridiplantae > Streptophyta > Pinopsida > Cupressales > Cupressaceae > Sequoiadendron > Sequoiadendron giganteum. The sequence continues at coordinate 313,073,688 of CM021110.1, forward strand.
TGGATAAAAATATGATGTTAGTTATTGATGAGTTTGGTTTTTCTTTCATAGAGGTTTCGTATCTTTTAACAATCCTTTTTGATGTAGAAAATAGACATGATGCACCAGTGTATTAAGAACCAAGGTGGCTTTGTATCCATTGTGTGGACTTTGACTCGGACCACAAAGATTATTCTTATTGATACCAGACATACAAAAACCCTGTTAGAGTGCATGGGTGAGAAGTTTCAAGCCATTTCAAATCAGTTACATAAAGAGGTATGGAATACCTAACATGCAACCACTACACAAAATGTCTCAAAATGACTTCCACACACCAAACAAAAGCAAGTATTCATTGTGGTAGTATCACAAAAACATCTAACAAACATAATAAATAGAAATTATTAGTTAATTCCATGATTACTTCTTCTCTAAATCCTTATGAACATCCTCGAGAGGTCCTTGGAATGTGGTATTAAGACAAATAAAAAAAATAAACAATGTTGTAGTATCACTTGCCATAGTTGTTTTGATGTTGCATGATGAAATCCATTGATGACATTTATTATATGAACATTGTATCCGTTAAGACTCATGTTTAGGATTGATGATATGATTTTCAAATAGGTATGGTAGTCTATACTTAGGCATTGCTTTCACTTGATAGTTATCTAGTCATTTCAACCTTCACTTTGGAATTTTTGATTTTGATGTTTTTTTTGTTTGTTGATTGCATTGTCAAAGGGTGAGGGTGATGATTGTTTTTTTGTGAATGGAACATTTATTGCGAGTAAGTGATAGATGGAGATATGATTTTTTTGTAATATTTTGAGTTTATCTTATGGTGTTTTTTGAAAGGAAGTTAGGTGAGTGGAAAAAAAATCCTACACTAATCTAAGTAGGGGAGAGTTACAAAATTTTGTTTTAACACCTTATTTTGTTACAATGAGTGAAGCACATAGAGAATAAAGGAATAGAACAACAAGTACACAAGAAACAACATACACAAAATTTACGTGGGGAAAACCCTTTTGGGTAAAAATCCCACCCTCCAAAAGGACAATACGTCTACATTACTTCAAAGAGGAGTTACAATAAAACCCAAGTAAAAAGCTTCTACACAAGTGCTTCAACATGAATGCCTATTTTGGAGTTAAACTGACAACACTTCATTACCTACAAACAAAACTATGCATTCTACAATGCAAGGCACTCAATATATAGAGTGATACAAGCTTCAAGAAGAATCTAGAAGGAGAGGGGCATCTAAATCGACATGGCACAATATCCCATGCCATAGGCATGAATTTGGACACATGTAACATATTCCCTTACACCCGCTTACAATGGTCAAACATGCAAATATTCCTTCCTCAAGCTTGGGCACCTAGAATAGACTAAAAATAGCTTATGATAGATGCCTTACACATTTTACAACTATCATAGAATCTGTCATAGATGACAACACTTACAACTATAAGAGAATCTATCAGCATTGACCAATAATACCTGATTCTCTTACAGTCTGTCATAACCCAACTTGGTGCCAACTTTCACCCATGCATGAAGATGCCTTATGATGCATCATAGAATTTTTCATAGGTCAAAAATCCCAAAGTGGGATGCCTATGTCCACTTGGGATGATTATGTGTCATCTAGTCACTTCCAATGAGGATGCCACCCAGCCGATGGCTCCCAATTTGTGACATGACACCATAGGAAATTAAATAATATAAATTAATACAATAATACATCAATTAAATCAATATTAGGACTCTAAGGTTGAGACACCCTAATCCAAACATTCTCCCACTTGTCGAAGACCTACCGAGAGTCATATGGAATCATTTGCTCAGGGCCCCAAGGCCCATGGAATTGGAACACCATCTGAACTTCTTTATGCTCATTGGTTTTGTCAGTGCATCTGAAACATTTACCAAAGTGTCAACCTTCTCCAAATTCACCTTTCCATCCTCTACCATATCATGAACAAAATGATACTGTACATCAATGTGCTTTGTTCTAGCATGGAAGGTAGGATTCTTTGCTAGGAAAATCACACTTTGACTATCACAACAAACAGTAATTTGTCTTGCATCTAAACCAATATCATAACAAAATCTCTTAAGCTAAATGGCTTTCTTACAAGTATGAGTTACTGACATATACTCTACCTCTGTCGTGGACAAAGTGACTACATCTTTTCGCTTACTTATCCAACTGATAGCACTGCCAAACATCATAAACATATAACCACTAGTGGATCTTTTGTTGCCAATGTCACCTATCCAATCTGAATCCACATATCCTCAAATGCTCACAAAATTCGAAGGTCTAGTAGGATAACCATAAAAACACAAGGCATACTCAGAAGTACCCTGTAAATACTTGAACACTCTCTTAATCGCATCCCAATGCACCCATCTAGGATTAGCCATAAAATAACTAAGGACTCCCATTTCTTGGGCAATGTTTGGTCTTGTACACACCATCACATACATCAGAGTGCCAATTGGACTCACATATGGTACTCTAGTCATGTCATCCATCTTAGTAGGATATTTTGGACAATCTTTCATAGAAAGCTTTGTCCCTTGCATCACAAGAACAACTAATTGTCTGCAATCTACCATGATGAATCTCTCCAACACTGAGTTCACATACTTGCTCTGGCTTAACCAAAGATTTTTGTTAGCTATGTCTCTCATTATTTCCATTCCCATAATGTACCTAGTTGCACCTAGGTCTTTCATCTCAAACTGTGCTGACAACTGAAACTTCAAATCTAAAATCATACTTTTACCATTCCCAATAAACAACATATCATCTACGTATAGGACAATAATGAGAATGTGACCATTATTAGTTTTAAAGAATACATAATGGTCACATTTAGATCTTTGAAATCCCAATGACAACACATAGGTATCAAACTTCTGATACCACATTCTAGGAGAATGCTTCAAACCATAAAGAGACTTTTTTAGTTTGCAAACCAAATTTTCTTTACCTTTCTCAATGAAATGCTCGGGCTATGAAATGTAAATCTCTTCCTCGAAATCACCATGAAGGAACAGTATCCTCACATCCATCTATTTCACTTCTAATTTATATGTAGTTGTAAGTGACAACAAAATCTAGATAGATGCCTGCTTTGCTACAAGAGAATATATCCCCATAATTAATTCCCTCCACCTGAGAAAACCCCTTAGTGACCAATTGTGCCTTATACATCTCAAAATTTCCATTAGGACCACACTTTTTATTGAAAACCCATTTACAACCAACAGTTTGCATCCAACAAGCAAAGGGACTAGATCCCAAGTCTTGTTTTTCTTTAAAGAATCCATCTCTTCATCCATGGCTTGCATCCATGAATTTGAATCACTCATACCCATTTCCTCTCTAACCATCCTAGGCTCATTAGTGTTTGTAATCAAAGAAAATATGCAACTGGAATCCAATAATGAATAACCAAATCTTTCAAGTTGCCACCTAACTCATGTAGACCTCCAAAGGTTGAGGTTGAGGTTCTCCTTCTTCTTTAGAACTTTCAAATCTAGTTGAGCTCTACTCATCATCGGGTCCAATAGGAGTACTTAATTCTTCTTTCTTCAAAGTAGGTGGAATCTAAACTACCTCCTTATTTTGTTTCTCCTCTTTTCCTAGTTGTTTCTCAATAGTAGAAGGTTTCATCTCTCTAAAGATCACACCTCTGCTATAGAGAACCTTCTAAACCTTTGAATCCCAAAGCTTGTAACCTTTCACACCAAAAACCATAACCGATAAAGATACACTTAGCAACCTTGTTCTCCAACTTAGACCTCTTCTCAATCAGAAAATCAGTGTAAGCTTCACAACCAAATACTATGAGATGTCTCATCGAAGGCTTTTTACTAAACCATGCCTCCATTTGTGTTTTTTCCAAAAAGCACTAATGTAGGAGATCTATTGATAAAATAACATGTAGTGGCTACCACTTCAGCCAAAAATTTTTGTTCAAGGCTAGCACCACTCAACATACTCCTAGCCCTCTCCATCAATGTTTTCTTCATTCTCTCTGCAACTCTATTTTTCTGTGGAGTGTAGCGAGTTGTCTTATGTATCTCAATCTTGTGCTCTTTACAAAACTTTTCAAACTCTATGGAATAAAAATCACCACCATTATCAGTTCACAAACACTTAATCTTTCTACTATTCTAATTTTCTACCAAGGTCTTAAACTACTTAAACCAACTAAAGACTTCAACTTTCCTTCTGAGAAGATAAATGAATGTCCTACTATAATCATCTATAAAATAAATAAAATATTCATATTTTGATAACAAAGGAACATTCATAGGATAAAAAACATCTAAATGAACATAGTCCAAAACCCTAGAAGACTTGTGAGAACTAGAGTAAAAGGAAACAAGATTTTGTTTTCTATATACACAATTTTAATAAAATTCAAACTTGAGATTACAATCATCAAGGCCTTCAATCAGGCTCTTGTTTTTAAAGGTTCTAAGACCCTTCTCACCAATGTAACCAAGTTGTTGGTGCCATAACATTGTCTTCTCTATACGATGCTTCATTTCCATAGAATGAGAACCCTTAGGTACCAAAAATGCACGACCATCAGATGTAGCTCCAACAAACTTCTTCTCTACATGATTTGATGGTGAGAATGAAGAATCCAAAGATCTCTTCTTTGGTACATTAGAAGAAATATTGCATTGTACAGTGCATACATCAAACTAAAATAGAGTGCCAATACGAACTCCCTTAGCCAAAACCATAGCTCCTCTTGTCATCTTACATCCTCCACCAAAGAAAACAACATGCACTCCCAAATAATTTAGTTTACTTACAGAAAGTGGGTTTCATGCAAAACTTGGTATGTGCAAAACACCATTAATCCCCTTCACTTGTCCATTAGAAAATCTACTTTTGAGTCTTCCACGACCAACAATCTTCAGGTGAGATTCATCACCTAGGTACACCTCTCCGCCATTCTGCTTCTCATACTTAGAGAACCAATATCTATGAGAGGTCATGTGAAAGGATGAACATGAATCTATCAACCACATATCATTTGATGCATGGGCTTGCAAGGCTGCAATAAATGATTCTCCATCATCTTGAGATGATTTCTCGGATTCAAAATCAAAGAAACACTTCTTTTTTTTCTTCTTCTCCTTCTTGTAATCTTTTCAAATGTGACCAGTTTCCCCACAGTTCCAACATTTTTCCTTGGAATTCTTACCAGGAGACTTAGATCTCCCTGAAGAATTTGACTTAGATTTCTTGTCTTTCTTTTTGCCTCTCTCCTTTGGTCTACCATGAACTGCAAGAGCCTCCTTGGCCTTCTCATAAGACTTCCTTCACATCTCTTCAGATAATAATGAGGCAACAAGTCTATCCATCTTGAAGGTGGAAGTAGTTCTTCCAATAGCCATTACCAAGTGATCCCAAGAGTCCGACAATGAACAAAAAAGGACCATGCAACAGTCTTGTTCATCAATCTTGTCTCGAAAAAAACCCAGTTGAGCAACCAACATGTTAAAAGAGTTTAGGTGATCTGTCACGGATCCTCCATCTTCCATTTTTAGAGAATGCATCTTCTTTCTTGGGAAAATATTGTTTACTAGGGATTTAACCTGATAGACATCACCAAGCTTCTTCCACAGAGAAGCAAAAGTTTTCTCTTCATGGACATTAAGGAGGACTAAATCGGCCAATAGAGTCTAATAAGACCCTTGGATTTCCTATCCATGAGATCCCAATCCTCTTGTTTCATGCCTTGTGGCATGGTTCCAAAAAATGCAAGTCATAGATCATGGTCTATGAGTATGTCTTCCATTTTGAGCTTCCAAAGTTCAAAATTACTGCCATTGAACTTCCCCATCTCTTTCCTACAACAAGGTAAAAAAACACAAATTTCTACAAAACTCCCACTGAAACAAAGATCAACTCTAAAAAACCTTCTAACCCAATAAAGGAATCAAGGCTGGCCAGGCTCTGATACCAATTGAAAGGAAGCCAACTGAATGAAAACAACTTCTTGCACTAATCTAAGTAGGGGAGAGTTAAAAAAATTCCTTTTAACACCTTATTTTGTTACAATAAGAGAAGCACATAGAGAATAAAGGAATAGAACAATAAGTACACAAGATACAACATACACCAGACATACATGGGGAAAACCCTTTCGGGTAAAAAAACCCACCCTCCAAAAGCATAATACTTCTATATTACTTCAAATATGAGTTACAATACAACCCAAGTACAAAGTTTCTACACAAGTGCTTCAACATGAACACCTGTTTTGGAGTTAACCCGATAGCACTTTGTTACCTGCAAACAAAACTGCATTCTATAGTGCAAGGCACTCAATATATAGAGTGATACAAGCTTCAAGAAACATCTATAAGGAGAGGGGCATCCAAATCCACATGGTACAATACCCAACACCATAGGCATGCATTTGGACACATGTAACATATTCCTTTACACCCCTTTACAATGATCAAACATGCAAATATTCCTTCCTTAAGATTGGGCGCCTAGATTATACTAAAAATAGCTTATGAAAGATGCCTTACACATCTTACAATTGTCAAAGAATCTTTCATAGCTGACAACACTTACAACTATAAGAGAATCTATCATAAGTGACCAAGAATACTTGATTCTCTTATAGCTTGTCATAAACCAACTTGGGCGCCAACTTTCACCCATGCATGAAGATGCCAAATGACACACCATAGAATCTGTCATAGGTCAAAGATTCCAAAGTGGGATGCGTATGTCCACTTAGGATGATAATGTGTCATCCAATCACTTCCAATGGGGATGCCACCCAACCGGTGGGTCCCAATTTGTGACATGACACCATAGGCAATTAAATAATATAAATTAATATAATAATACATCAATTAAATCAATATTAGGACTCTAAGGTTGAGACACCCTAATCCCATTTTTTTTTTTGTTTTCAAGAAATTTAGAAACAAATAGGGGGACCTAAAGGGACTGAACTAGTGCCTCAAGGGTTGATAAGAGATTAGCCTTGCCTATGTGACAAGCGCAGAGACATCGTAGTTCGACTGTATGATTGACATTATTTTTAGAGTTTTCTATATTTTATTGTAGACACCTAAAAATGTCCTAACTCATGCACTAGCATTTTGGCACTCATATTCATCTATTAATTAAGTGATTTAAAATTGTTTAATTAATTCATCATCAAACAACATCGAACATCATTGAACAACATTGAACAACATCGAACAACATTGAACAACATCAAATAGCATCTAACAACATCAAACAACATCAAACAACATTGAACAACATCGAATAACATTGAACAACATCAAACAACATCAAATAACATTGGACAACATCGAACAACATCGAACAACATCTCAAAATTATCTCGTAACATCTCGAAATGACTCAAAATTATCTCGTAATATCTTGGAATGACTCAAAATTGTCCCGTAACATCTCAAAATGACTTGAAATTGTCCCATAACATCTTAGAATGACTCAAAATTGTCCCGAAACATCTCGTAACATCTTGAAACCATCCCGTAATGTCTCAGAACATCTCAAAATTATCTTGAAACATCCTATAACATCTTGAAACCATCCTGTAATATCTTGGATCATCTTGAAATCATCCTGCAATGTTCCCACATTGTACCACATCAAGAAAACATCAAAAACCCTAATTCCTCTATTTATTTATTTTTTTAATTTTTATTTATTAGACTGCAGGAATCGGGTAGCACGACCCCCTATTAACTGCAGTGCGCCTGGTACAATTTTTAACGTGATCGGCGGTGTTGGCGTGACACACCCTCCAGTACCACGGGGGTGGGGGAGACTAGAACTCATGACCAACCTCCCGCAACAGGAAAGATTTAGCCAACAAAGCTAGGGCCCCAACCCCACTTCTTTAAAGACTATAGGAATCGAGTAGCACGGCCCCCTATAAACTATAGTGCATCTAGTAAACTTTTTAACGTGACCGGCGGCACTGGCGCGACACACCCTTCGGTACCACGGGGGTGGGGGAGACTAGACCTCATGGCCAACCTCTTGCAACATGAAAGATTTAGCCAACTGAGCTAGGGCCCCAACCCCTAGACCTAATTCCTCCATTAATTAAATAATACAACATTATTTAATTAATTCACTTTTTCATCCTTTCAAATAAGTTAAATAAATTTCACTTATTTAATAAAGTTTTGAATACCCTAAATTCCTCTATTGATTAAATAAAACAACATTATTTGATTAATCCACGTTTCATCATTTCGACCAATTAAATAAATCATATTTATTTAATAAGGTCCTAATCTCAATTTATTTCTTCCTGATTGATTAAATAATGCCAATTATTTAATTACGTCACTAAATCACCTTATTCCTCTAAGTGGATTAAATTATTAAATAATAATTTAATTACGACACTTTCCCTCCAAAATTTGAATAATTAAATCAAACTATTCAAATCAATTATCAAAAATCAAACCAAACTAATGCAACTTTGTTTGTAAAAGTCAAACTTGATTTTCACGTTCAACTCCAAAAAGGAATTAATTAATTAAATCAACTAATTCATATTCCTCACCCACTTTCTAATTAAGAAAATTATGATTGCTAACTGAGCAATCTAATCTATTAACTAATTAATCCAGATTATTAACTGAACAATCTAATCTATTAATTGATCAATGACAATTCCTAACTAAGCCATCAAATTCCTAACTAAGCCATCACATTCCTAATTAAGCCATCAACATCTTGACCGATCAATATAATTTTTTTAACTAATCAATCACATCCTTGACTGGCCAATCTATTTCTCAATCACCCAAATTGTGTAATCAACTTTGCACAATTTTCTTATGTCTAAATCCTCTCAACACACTCCAACCATTGATCTAGATATTCTTCAACACGATCTTTATCATCCATTTCAAATCACATCTTCTATATAACAAACCCCTTTCCTCACAAATAAGGATCAGAGAATCCCCATACATTGAGAAATGAAGTGTTGTCAAGAACACAATTGATAGAGCTTCACCATTTCTACGATCAACCAAACACAACAGTCACTCATCAAGCTTTTGCACACAAACTTTGGAGGCTTCACGGTTATAAGAACAACCCAATAGCAGGTGAATACACTCCACTATGGGATGGTAAGACTATGTTATTCATGTACATTCAATACTATAATCATAAATTCGCTTATGCATGTTATGATAACTTAGTTTCATTTCGTATATGTAGGTTTAGATCTTAATTTAATATGTTTAATCTTAGTTTAGATGCTTGGATTTGGCATGTTTCGATCCATCTTCTAGTCTAACATTCTCCCCCTCACACATTCCAGCACACCCAGTGGGACACTTGTCCCCTCCTCTAACGTTCGTCTGAGTCATTTTTGAAGCTGCAGGTCTCAAAAATGCAATTGACAGTGTTTTCACGCACTTGCCTAGAAAACCTGCATGCTGGACTGTCAAGAAAACCATGCTATTATCTAAAAATTGTGCTATTGTCATGGGAATGGCACGATTATTTAAAACCTAGGCATTTTATTTTTCACAGTGTTAGTTTTTGTTGTCTGATTTGAGCATCTATTTCTAGAACTGAGCAGTTGTATTTTTTTTGTGCGTTTGCATCTTTTTTTCTTGAGCAGTTGTTCTGACAGACAAGTGCATGGATCCTGCACTATTGTAATGGGGTTTTCCACTAACTTTTGTTTGTTTTTTGGATGTGTAAATAGGTATTGATAGATCTGATGTAGGATTAAAGTAAAATTAACATGTTTTTTGTAGGGAAGACAGTCGGTCCTACTTTTTTTAGATTTTCATTTTATTAACTTGGGAATTTGAATTTGGTTCTCTAAGACAAACAAACACAAACTCACTTTTGATTTAGTATTTAAAATTGAACAAATTCACGTTTTCTTAGCTTAGGAATTTGAATTTGGTGCTCTAAAATGAACAAACACAAACTCACTTTTGGTTTAGTGTTTAAAAGTTAACCAATTTCCTATTTTCTTAACTTAGGAATCTGAATTTGGTGCTCTAAAATGAACAAACACAAACTCACTTTTGATTTAGTGTTTAAAAATGAACCATTTTCATGTTTTCTTAACTTAGGAACTTTAAATTTGGTGCATAAAAAGAGCACAAACGATTTCCATTTGTTGATGCACACACGATTTTCATTTGTTGACCTATTAGAGACGAGGATTGTTTTTTTAGAAACACCCAAAATTGGAGCTTAAAATGAACAAGTTATTTCTTTTATATTGCACCATTGCGATTTTTGAATGATATCTTGAATACTTCCTATTGGTGCAAGTAAAAAGATTTTTTTTTTTTATGTTATTCACATATTTATGGGGATAACACCACTTGAGGTGTTTAAAATGAATCAATTCTCTATGGATTGTTCACTGTGCATTCATTGATTGGCAAAGCTGAATTGTTTTATCTTCTCTCCTCACACCTTTTGGCAATCTTGGGTGAGCAAAAGAACATTTTTGAGCATTGCACTTTATTTTTTCAAGTTTAACTTAAAGAGGGGGCTTGTCTTGAGATACATCTCGCACTGGAGAACTCATTTCAAGGTCTTGAAGCACATTTACTGGCAGGCTATATTAAAGGTTGTGAAATCATAAGAAAGTAGCTTCAAGTCGTGCTAACAATAGGCTACACCTAATCCCATTCCTTAAGTGGAATGGGAATAGTTAAAGAGCCTTAAGTGGCTAGCGGGTGAGTGTCATATTTCCACATTCATAGTTACCACTAAGAACCAAATTATTTTAGAGGCCACCCTATTATCCAAAAACATTCTTTGAAAGTGGTGCATCAGAATTTACTTCCGAGAAGTTAGTTTCCATGTCTGATTATAGGCCCGCGCCATAAGTTGCATGTAAAATCATCTCTTCGAAGCATGAGGTAAGCTTACCTAAGAGAATGGTGTCTATCCCCTAGGGTTGTAATTGATAGTTTATGTTAAACTTACCCATTACATTCAAAACAATTTGACATCAAATTTTGTGATTGGTTTAAAGAAAAATAACACATTAAAAAAAAACACTGAATGATATGGTTGAACCACAAACCCTTTGATTTAGTGCATACCTGTGAAAGAAACCTTATGTTTGCACCCTTTTGAAAGGATCTTTCCTTAATTTTTTTTCGAACATTCTAGCTTTAATTTCAGAGTACATTAATCAAAGTAAATATTTGGGAACTATGGCTTGGGTGTTGTGATTTCACAACCCAAGTTATAGACATGAAGGTCACATAAGTCCATGCTTGCTGAGTCAATCCAAGTGTTGTTTTATCACTTGCCATACTTCAAACATGAAGAAAATTTTGAGAGAGAGTTGTTTATAAGATCATTGTTCAAACCAAAACAATTAGAAATCCAAAAGATTGGATAGTTCCACATCTATTATTTCCATCCTACCTATTTGAAAATAAAATCAAACAAACCATTAAGGTCATTCCTCCACTTAGACATCCATGATATCAATACTTACTTGGGACTCACATATAGTACATGTAAGCTTTCCCACAACATATCCTCTAGACAAGGAAGTGGAATATAGACCTTAGTTCTTCAACATTTTGATTTCCAAAAAGTAGTGTCATTCCAAAATAGCACTCAAACCCTAGGGTATTGAGCTTCAAAAAAACCATCCCATAACACCATCAAAATTTATGACCATTTGGTGAACAACTGCCCCAGTTCAACAACCAGATCTTATAGAACCAATCCTTCAGCCTAGTCTCACATATATCAAAGGTAAAAAAATTGACATCATAAGCAACTTGAGAACTTTGATTTTCCAAGATAATGAAACACCCTACCAGTTTCTCACTACATCAATTGTCTTAGACGAAGAGGAAGAAAAAGTTGGCATAGCAACAAAGAGACCCATATTAACACCACCCACATGGCAATAAATATCCCCTTCATGATCTCACACAAGGTCAAAATCCCTAAGAGAGTCCACAAGTCATCATTTTAGACTTAGGCATCTTAGTCCAAAAGCTCTCAAGAAACACCTTTGGGAACTTCACGAAACTAGAACTAGGTTGGTATACAACTTCTACAAATGTGCTTCAAGGAACAATCCAAAATTTTATTCCTTCTACTATTGTTAGAATCCTAGTCTATTCCAACAGTTCCAATATCTCACATAATCCATAGGACAAACAAGGGTTCTTTAGGATTTGAGTCACCTAGAAAGTACACCACTTTCCCATAGGGGGCCCAAGTTGTTTATGACAACCATGAGATCACAAAATAGGAAGAAAATGGAAGCAAGCAAGAACACCACCGGTATACCACCAACATATTCCATGAATAATAGAAGTGGCCCATGAGGATATAAACCAAGTGACCTTTTGATAGGATATTTAGTATCAAAACATCCCCAAAATATGTTGATCTATTACCAAAATCACTCTTATCAAGGGTCACAACATCAACTAGGGCAACAACATCAAGGGTTTCAAAACCCCCATCAAGGAATAAGTCCAAAACATCAAATTTCCCTAAATAAAATTGAGAGATATCTTGAGGAACTTAAACAAAATCGAAATCTGACGTATCGCCAACGCCATGTGCAAATTCTAAACATTACATATCCACAACCAATGGAAATCATTCCAGAAACACCTCAATATCCACATCAACAACACTCCCAATATTAGTAGTATCAAGGAGTTTCACAACACCAAGGCATACCTCAAGTGCAATACAAAAATGTACCTCAAACACAATATCAAGGAGTTCCACAAAATCAAGAGCAAAACAATCAAGAAAAGCCACAGAGGAAATATTACCAACCAATAAGGAAATTCACCCCTTTGGGAGAAAATTTAGAGGTAATCATGCACAAACTAGTACAATAAGAACTTATCAAAATCAATGACAGTCCAACTTATGGTTTACCAAACTTCAAATTCGCTTGGTATAACCAATACAAATGATGCGAGTTCTACAAAATCAAGGGTCACCCCATGAATAGATGTGCTACACTCAAGAACCTCATCCAAGACCTCATTGATCAGGGATAAATAGCTATTAAAAATGACATTCAAGGGCCATCTACCAATGATAACAATGATAATGTATCAACCTCAAAAGTTGAATGTAATGATCAAGAGCTATCTATCACCAATCACATTGATAATGTCTCTACATCATCCAGTGAGCAAGAGGACATACATCAAGAATTTAGTTTCAAGCACGATCAAAATCAAGCACCAAAGTCTAGTAATGACCCAGTCCAAGATATATTGGTACCATCCGACCTCATGGTGGTACATATTAAAGATCAAGAGACTCTTAATCCAACACTTATACCCAATGCAGAAAATCTAGGCCAAGATTCATTACCCATATCTCCACATTTTGAGAAAAGCCAAGGATCCTTTACAAGTAATCCCTTCTTTGAAATTGATCCATGTCAAGAATGTGATCTAAAGCATGCCAAAGATGATACCACACAAAGTCAAGATCAAGAAACCTTACCATCAAAATACTACAATGACATTGTAGATATCTTCCAAGACATCCAAGGTTTTTCAAAAGAAGAACAAATCCATATATCGAGCACACATACATCTACCCATGAGATGCTTAATCCTAATAGACATGTAGATTGTCTTCATCTAAGACAAGAGTCTCATACTCTTGATATCATTACCAAAGAAAAAGAGTCCCATACTCTTAACATTTGTACATAATAAAATCAAGACATAGCCGAAGCTAGAGACATATCAGAAAGGGATCATGAAGAAAACATACATAATTTGCGAATCAGAAACATCCTGTGGAGACATATCATAAATGGATCATAAATAAGACTTATATATAAGTTGTGAATTAGAAAAATCCTATGAAGACATATCAAAAATGAATCATGAGGAAGACTTTTGCATGGATAGTAAATCAGAAACACCTCTTGAAGAAGCATTAAAATCTAATATTTCACAAGATCAGACCAAAGATATCAACCGGGAAAGAATCCCACATCTGAAGGATCCTATTAGTGAGGAAGCTACCATATTTGAAGATCCAAAGCAGAGCAAAGAAGGACTAACACCTTGTTTCCAATGTGAGACATATCCCATTGTAGATAAATTCTCTCAATGGATTTAGTATCAAGACAGAGGATTGGGCCTACATGAACATAGTATCCTAGAACTAGTGTAGATTATTGGAAATCCTAAGATCCAAGGTCGTGGATATTCAAAGGAATCTAAACATATCAGGGATACCTCCATAATACTAGGGGAAACTTCATCCAATGCAAGCATCAACATAAAGAGCACGAAGATTCCTTATGGTGAAATTGATACCAACTCTACAACTAGCCATATCATGAATCACCATCCACATATATTTCCATCCTCTGATTGGGGCCAACGACAAAAGAAAAATCTATATCAAAGAAAGGAACAAGTCATTGAAGCAAAATAATTAGCAAAGAAAAATGGACAAGAAAATTTTAAATGGATACAAAACAAAAAGCAAGAAAATCATCCGTATCAAACTCCATTACTCAAAGAAACTATGTGGAAAAATAAAAAAGGGATGTTCATCCATCAAAAAAGTCTAGCAATGCAAAAGAAAGCTTCAAGAGAGAATGAAAAGGTATATCAAGACATTGGTCCCAATCGAATCTCCATATCCACCGATCATTGCTCATCATCCCAAGTTTGGAGGGTCAAAGGTTCCAAATTGTCGACCAATCCATCTAAATGCAATTTTCCATCCATGATATACAAATATCACATTGACCATGTGTTGGCAACAACTCTTTATCATAAGGACTCTAAGGGAACTCTATCACGATGTGCGCATCAAGGAAAGGTTAACTCTGATATCGACAAAGAAGACAAGAATTATCAAGGGTTACATTCAAGCGTTTGTATCCTAGCAAAACAATTCCTCCAAGCAGGATATCATTGGCACGTCATGAAAACAACAACAACTATATTAGTACCAATAGTATCTACATCAGCACCACCAGGTGGTCCAACATGAGCCAAAAAATTGTCACCATGATGAAAACCTGGTAAATAGGCATCTTGTGTGATATCTTAAAAAATAAGAAAAAAAATCAATCAAGATAAATAATCAAGAAAAAAATTGTCCTCCAGTGAAAAGCACTGTGGTGGCGCTTTGGACAAGTACCATGATGATAACCTAGAAATAGGTGTTATGTGTAGAATCGAGCATCTACATGCACCATTTCAGGTAGAAGCATCTCAACTTATCCATAATTAACCAAAGCCATTGTATCCAAATCCAACTTATCTTGATCTTGACAAATGTTTGATATACATTTTACAATTGCTTACGGAAAACATATTGACAAGGTTCATTCTCATTGATCCTATCCTATCCAGCATTATCTAAGCAATAAAGGCATTTTCCAAAGGGCATACTCTATCCAAACATGTTATCCTATCACAAGATAATCCATCACCTACATTGCTAGACACTGGGGGAAAATGCTTGCATCTTGCTTCAGAATAAATCTTGATCTATGTCTTCTAGATCATGTTGTGATCTAGGCATTTATCCCAACAACAAGGTGTACCACTAATGCACTATCAGGGTAACCTTCAAAACAATTCATCCCAACAACGTGTACCACCAACGCACTACCAAGGTAACCTTCAAAGATGAAGACAACATGATTATTCCTTCATTTAAATTTTTTAAGATATCAACAGTTACTTGAACCCCATGCTAGTTCAAGTAAGCTTTTCTGCAACATATCCTCTAGAAAAACAAAGTGAAGTATCAATCTAAGTTTTCTACATCTCATACCCTAGGAAAGAGGGTAAAAATCCACCAAAAACAAGGTATACCCACCAACACACCACCAAGGTAACCTTCAAAATAGTTCGTCCCAAAAACACGGTATACCACCAATGCACTATCAGGGTAACCTTTGAAACAATTCGTCCCAACAACAAGGTGTACCACCATTGCACTACCAAGGTAACCCTCAAAGATGACGACAACATGGATTATTCCTTCACTCAAAAATTATAAGATATCTACAATTGCTTGAACCCTATAGCTAGTTCAAAGTAAGATTTTCCACAACACATCCTCAAGAAAAGCAAAGTGAAGTATCAATCCAAGTTTTCAACATCTTATACCCTAGGAAAAATGGTAAAAATCCAAAAAAATGAAAAAAAGAGAGATAAAAAATACAAAAAAAAAGAAAAAGCAAGAAATAAAATGTCCTTTGAGTGAAAACCACTTTGTGGTGCTCCTAGAATAGGTACCATAGTGAAAACCTAGAAAACAGGCGCTATGTGTGAATAAAACATGCATCATTATCTACCAGCACTTGTTCACAACATCCACCCATTCATTTCATAAATCATGTATCCAACCATGGCTTGTCACTAATTAAGGTAAGTCATTCTATTGGGGGAAAATTTCCAAAGCTTGTCATGGATTAGATCAAGTAGCATTCAATCATGGTCATAAAACAACAAAAGTAAAAAATACATATAAACGTACATCATCATATATCACCATCACATAAACATAAAATGAGGTTGAACCGAAGAAGGTATATCTCATATATCATCGTCAAAAGGGAATTTCATAAATACATCATCCATAGTGACACAAGTGTGATAGGATAATAGAAAATCATAACATATATATGATGTCTCGACTAGAACAATGAATATATATAACACACATATCTACAAAATTCCTCTGCACCATGAAACAACATGAAGATCAAGTACCAAAAATAGTAAGACCCCAACAGGATGGACGAAACACTACTGACCACCAAAAATATCTAGTTGTCTCACAGACTAATCACCTACACTTGCACCTGTACCACCACCACCATCACTCACAACACTCGGCTCCCCAAACCGTGGATGCAGAGAGGCCCTAGGAAAAATAGTATCATATAAGCTCTGATAATAGGTGGATGTCTGTAGATACCAATCTTGTTCAGCTCACATACTATAACGCTCTACCTAGAGAATATCTCTCTCTGTTGTCAGTAATAGTACTTGAGCCTCTGCAACAAGTCGTCTACCAATCTCGCTCTCTCGCTCTGCCCAAAGAGTATCTCTCTCTACTGTCAGTAAAACTACTTGAGCCTTTGTAACATGTTGTCTACCAATTGTGCTCTCTTGCTCAGCCCTTAGAGTGTCTACCAAAGCCTCTATAGCCTATCATCATGCAATCTCTACATCTCTGGCCAGAGTCATCTGAGCTAGCAATATATCAACATCCCTAGCTAGTGGAGGAGGACTCAGAACCTATCTTTGACCCTGTGCAGGAAGCACCCGCTCATCCTAAATATCATGTGCCTCATCATGTCAAGCTTGATCCAATTGATCTACGAGAACCTCAACGAATTGTCACTCCATGCGATGACCTATAATACCTGCTCTGCCCACAATGGGATCACCTCCAGGATCAGTAAGCCTCAAAGGCTTGCGTCATGCCCACCACTCCTCATAATCGCGAGTAGTACCTGGATCTACCACACCAATCGGCCAACCCAAACTGATTGGGGCAAGTTCTCCAAACTTGACAATCACAGTATCTACATCAAACTGGAGACCCCATACACGAACCTCCTGAAAAGTCCGACCAAATTGAGCCTCATACGCATCAGGAACTTGCCCCTGTCTCTTAACTGGCGAAAAACTCGGTCTGGTAGATAACACTCTATCATAGATGACAAATGGCCAATCAACCAACAGGTCTAGCGATAATACACATGCTAATCAACATCCTTTGGCCAAACCTCACAACTCATATAAGGTCTCCACACAAAACTAGGCATCTCATCAAACACACAGTGCCAATAATGCAGGTTCCCAAGAAAGGTGTAATGCATAAAGTCCCCATAACAATAAGAGTATGGATCATTCGGAGAATGATCTTGAATCCTGTCTGGGCAAGTCACTACAATATGCTCCCACACCCAAACATGCAAAAGTGACACACCTGCAAACATAGACTTCCTGCCTCGATACACCACCTTGTGCATATCTCGGTAAAGATGAGAAAGAAAAAAGCACGCCAGACGTATCTCGTACCATGCTCTAGCATACTCTCAATACATGTCCCTTATCCCACAACAAACTGTCAACCTCATCTATCAAGAACAACCAATCCTAATACCAGGCCACAAAGGACAAGAAAGATAGGATTTGCATTGTCAGAAAACTCAGATAAGTCAACCTCTAAATCATGAACATCAATGTGTGCCACACCTAACAAATGTTGCATAGCACAGGCACCTCGTCGAACCTGGTATGTAACAAGCTCACCATGAATAGGAAGATGAAGAATCCTCCACACATCCTCAAGAGTAATGGTAGCCTTCCCTGTAGGAAAATTAAAGGATGACGTCTTAGAGTGCCACCTCTCCACAAGAGCAGTCATCAGCGTCCTATGGGTCCAAATCATAGGAATGTAACAAATATAATATAATCCCATGACGTCAAGGAAGTCCTGCTCCAGTGCACCAAAATGGGCAATTAGATCGAATAAGTGATGGGAACATCTCTCTCTCGTCACAAGTGGTCAGAGACTCACCTGCAAATCGTTATAAACCCGGATGTTAGGTTTTCACTCTTAACATGCAAAACAACACCAAACAACATTTACGATGACAAACAAACACATGCCAGGGTTTAGAACAAAGAATAAAAGAAAACGACAAAAGGAGAAGTCAACTACTAGGTTATGGGATAAATGCTCAACAAAAACTAGACAAGAGCACTGTTTTCAGACAATAGCATAGTTTTAGGTCAAAAGCATGAAACAGGGGTGTAGTTTTTAAACAATAGCACAATTTCAAGACAAAAGCACAGAAATAAGGGCGCAAGTTTAGAACAATAGCGTTGTTTTAGAACAAGAGCGATGTTTTCAGACAATAGCGGAGTTTCAGGACAAAAGCATAAAACAACAACACAGTTTTCAGATAATAGCGTAGTTTTCAAGCAATTGCATAGTTTTCACAATACAAAAGCATCAAAACCGATGCAACTATGTAGGAATCTCAAAAATAGTGCTATTGACTGACAGGACTTCACACATGCATAACAAGAAAAAAAACATGATGAAAACAAAAGGCGAGAAGGTACATACTGGGCCACCATTTCCTGAAGGCCATCCATACTCCTGAACAAGCTTAGAACAATATGAGGCTCCTTGAATCCTTTCCATAGCTCCTCGACAATCGACAAAACAAAAACATTCAGATAACTTGAAAACACAAAAAAAATAACATCAAATAAACATCAAAAAGCACAAAAACAATTGAAGAAGCTCAAAAATCCTATTTCCTCCATCACCTATCCATAATAAAGGTTCATCCATAATAAACAGATTGTCACACTCACTCTTTGACAAAATAGACAAACAAACAAAGCAACATCAAAAGCTAGAACTTTCAAGCAAACAATCGCAAAGATTTAAACGCAAGAAGACCAAAAACAAAGTCAAGTATAACTTCCTATTTATTGATAATTCCCAACAACATCCAGAGATATGTCTTAATGGATCCGTTCGTACGATAGACATGGTCAACATCGGATAATAGTCCCATAATAGATAGAGCAAGTGATACAACAACTTTGTTTTTTATCTTTTTGTAGTCTTATCTTTTCGATTTACATTATTGACTCATTCCTAGGATCTCTCAAGGATGTCCATAAGGATTTAGAGAGGAAGGAATGAGGGCAATTAAGCATCATTTTTGGTTTTCTGTTTGTTGGATATTTTTTTAAAACTACCATGGTGAATACTTGCTTTTTTGAGTGTATGAAAGTTGTGTTGAAACAATTTGTGTAGCAATTTCATGTTAGGTATTTCATACCTCTTTGTGTAAATGGTCTGAAATTTGTGTAGCAGTTGTATGTTAGGTACTTCACACCTCTCTATGTAAATGGTCCAAAATTGATGTAGCATTTTCATGTTAGGTGTCCTATACCTCTCTATGTGACTAGTTCGAAAAGTTTTTAACACAACCCAACTATATATTTTAAACAAAGTTTCCATATGTCTGGTATGAACAAGAATACTCCTTGTTTGTAAAGTCAAATTCCACGAAATGGATACAAAGTCACCTTGGTCATTACTACCCTGGTGCATCATATCTGTTTGCTATATCAAACAAGATTGTTCAAACTATGAAGCCTCCAAGTAAAGCAAAATCAACTCATCAATGACATCACATTCTTACTAACATTTTCTTCTAATATCATCCACTTTCTTCTATCTTCTCAATCTTACTAACATTTTCTTCTAGTCAAACATTTCTTCAATCATTCCTTGCACTTAAGGCATCACATCAGTTTATCAAAAAATTGGTTCATTATCTAGAATTTTCATCAAATTTCTCGAGGGGGAACCATCCATGCTATCCTTCTGGGGCATACCGAGGCAATGTTCTTTGAAACAAAGCAACCAATACTTTGTATCAAAGAGGGGCAAAATGTAGAGACCTAAAAATGTCCTAGCTCATGAACTAGCATTTTGGCACTCATATTCATCTATTAATTAAGTGATTTAACATTGTTTAATTAATTCATCATCAAACAATATCGAGCAACATCAAACAACATCGAACATCATCGAACAACATCGAACAACATCAAACAACATCAAACAACATCAAATAGAATCAAACAGTATCAAACAACATCAAACAACAACAAAAAACATTGAACAACATCGAACAACATCAAAGAACATCAAACAACATCCTGTAACATCTCAAAATTGTCCTGTAACATCTCAGAATGACTCAATATTGTCTCATAATATCTCGAAATGACTCGGAATTGTCCCATAATATCTCATAATGACTCAAAATTGTCTCATAACATCTTGAAATGACTCGAAATTGTATCAAAACATCCCATAACATTTCAAAACCATCTTGTAATGTCTCAGAACATCTCTGAATGACTCAAAATTATCCTGAAACATCATATAACATCTCTAAACCATCCCATAATGTCTCAAATCATCTCAGAATCATCCTGAAATGTTCCCAGATTGCACCACATCAAAAAGCCTAATTCCTCTATTAATTGAATAATATAACATTATTTAATTAAATCACTTTTTCATCATTTCAGATAAGTTAAATAAATTTCACTTATTTAATAAAGTCCTGAATACCCTAAATTCCTCTATTGATTAAATAAAATAACATTATTTGATTAATCCACATTTCATCATTTCGACCAATTAAATAGATTACATTTATTTAATAAGGTCCTAGTCTCAATTTATTTCATCCTAATTGATTAAATAACTCCAATTATTTAATTATGTCACTAAATCACCTCATTCCTCTAAGTGGATTAAATTATTAAATAATAATTTAATTACAACACTTTCCCTCCAAAATTTGAATGATTAAATCAAACTATTCAAATCAATTATCAAAAATCAAATCAAACTAATGCAACTTTGTTTGCAAAAGTCAAACTTGATTTTCATGTTCAACTCCAAAAAAGGAATTAATTAATTAAATTGATTAATTCATATTCCTCACCCTCTTTGTGATTGAGCAAATTACGATTGCTGGTTGAGCAATCTAATCTATTAACTGATCAATCCAAATTGTTAACTGAACAATCTAATCTATTAATTGATCAATCACAATTCCTAAGCCATCAAATTCCTAACTAATCCATCACATTCCTAACTAAGCCATCAAAATCTTGACTGATCAATCTAAATCTGTTAACTGATCAATCAAATCCTTGACTAGCCAATCTATTTCTCAATCACCCAAATTATGCAATCAACTTTGCATATTTTTCTCATGTCTAAATCCTCTCAACACATTTTGACCGTTGATCTCGATATTCTTCAACACGATCTTGATCGTCCATTTCAAATCACATTTTCTATATAGAAAATTCCTTTCCTCACAAATAAGGATCGGAGAATCCACATACATTGAGCAACGAAGTGTTGTCAAAAAAACCATTCATAGAGCTTCACCATTTCTTCGATCAACCAAACACAACAGCCACTTATCAAGCTTTTTCACATGAACTTTGGAGGCTTCATGGTGATAAGAACAACCCAACATCAAGCTAATACACTCCACTACGAGATGGTAAGACTGTGTTATTCATGTAAATTCAATATTGTAATCATAGATTTGTTTATGCATGCTAGGATAGCTTAGTTTCATTTCGTATGTATAGGTTTAGATCTTAGTTTAGATGCTTGGATTTGGCATGTTTCGATCCGTCTTTCGGTCTAACGTTCTCCCCCTCACACATTTATGAATGTTTTGGGATTTTGATAAGATATTTAAATGTTTTTATTTTTTCTTTGGGGACTAACCTAGGGCCTCAATGGCTCATCAGTTATGATGGCCTTACCTACGTTATCCACGTAGAGGTTTGTAGTTCACTTGTTTGATAAGAACATGTTTTTGAATTTTCTATTTTTTGATTGTTTTTTAATTTTTTAATTTTTGATTAAGTTAAAAGATCATGACAGACACCTAAGGGGACTAACCTAAGGCCTCAAGGGTTAATAAAATATTATCCTTTCCTACGTTATACATGCAGAGACCACGTAGTTTGATTGGTGTTGAATCAAAGCATAACATGTTTTTGGAATTTTGATGTTTTTGACTTTGTTTGTTTTCCTAGATGTTTTTTATTTAGATAGTTTTTTTACCACGATGGGATTTACAAGGATCCAATCCACTACCAATTTTAGGAAGTTCCCCTAGTTTGAGATAAGATTACCTTCATTAGGAGAGATGGATTTTGATGGTACAACTATGTTCAACACTTGATCAATTATTGAGCCATGGTTGGATACATGTTTTACTTTGGGATGAATGGGTGGATGCTTTAGATAGTATTGATATATAAAGATGTAGGTCTTATTCAAATGTAGCGTCAGTTTCCCAGGTTTTCACTATGATACTTGTCCTAGAATCGCCACAAAGTGGTTTTCACTTAAAGAATGTTTTATTTCGCTTTATTGTTTTTCTTCCTTTTTGATTTTTTTGCTTTTTTAGATTTTTTGCTGAGATAATCTGATGTGTTCAAGTACAATTTTTTTTAAGATGGATGTTGTTTAGTGGTTTGGCTAAAGGTTCTCCTTCAGGAGTAGACAATTTATAAGATCCAAAACCATATCTTTCTATGACAATGAAAGGACCTAACCAGTTTGGTTCAAACTTCCCCTCCCCATCTTGATTTAGTTCGTTCTTTTGATTCTCTTTTAGTACTAGGTCACCAAATTGAAAGTGTTTATTTTTTATCTTTTTGTTGTAGCTTTGTTTGAGCTGATTCTGATAAAACTAGAGATGGTTTAATGCACTCAATTGTATTTTATCTAAGAGTTCCAACTCATTCAATTTGGACACCCGATATTCCTCATTGTTGACCGGGCCTTTCAGGGATACTCACAGTGAGAGGATTTCAAATTTAATAGGTAAGACTGCCTCTGATCCATAGACCAAGGAAAAAGGTGTGGCACTTGTAGGTGTATGAATGTTGGTTCGGTAAGCCCATAGGGATGGGTTTAGTTGCAAATGCCAATCATGATCGACGTCATTAACAGTCTTTTTCAGTATTTTCAAAATGGTTTTATTGGACGCTTCAACTTGGCCATTTCCTTGGGGATAGTAGGGCACTGAGAATTGTTGTTGGATAGAAAAATTGGAACAAATCTCACAGACATCTTATTTTTTGAACAGGGTTTCAATGTTTGTTATGATGGTTTGGGGAATTCCATATCGACAGATTAGATAACTCAAGATAAACTTGGATGTTTATTTCCCTATGATGTATGTTAATGGAATTTCTTCTATCCACTTTGTGAAGTATTCAGTTGCGGTAATAATGAACTTATGCCCATTAGATGAAGTAGGAGAGATCTTACCTATCAAGTCTAATCCCCACTGTTAGAAAGGCAATGGTGTCGTTATAGGTCTTAATTCCTGTGTCAGTGAATGGACAAGATCATTGTACTATTGACATTGACAATATCTTTTTGAGAAATGAATGCATTCTTGTTCCATTGAGGGCCAATAGTACCTTGTTCTCAATGATTTATGTACTAGATTAGGTCCACTAGTGCGAGAAAGGCAATGGTGTCATTATAGGTCTCAATTCCTATGTTAGTGAATGAACAAGATCATTGTATTGTTGACATTAGCAGTATCTTTTTGAGAAATGAATGCATTCTTGTTCCATTGAGGGCCAATAGTACCTTGTTCTCAATGATTTATGTACTAGATTAGGTCCACTAGTGCGAGACCCACAAATACCTTCATGCACTTCTTATAAAGAGGTTTGTGCTTCTTCCACATTGAAACATTAAAGTAATGTTCCATCTAGACTTCATTTGTATAGGGTATCTCCTAAGATAGTGAATCGAGAGGTTCTATAGATAAAGGTCTTCTTTTGGCTTGTTGTTAATTCAAGAGGTATGATACCATGCTAGATACAGTCAAATATATCTTGGTACCATGGTGAGTTAGCAAAAACAACATCACAAACCAGTTCTGATTCTAGGATATCGAATGTCGATATAAGGAGTTGCTCCACAAGGAATTCATATTTTGAAATGTTTTGTGGAATGTCGAGGAGTGATCTGATTGTAGACATAGCATCGACTGCTTTGTTATTGATCCTGGGAACTTGTTCAAAGGTGATGATGATGAAGTACTATTTGAAACTATCCACCATTCTTTTATATGGCATTATCTTGTCATCCTTTGTTTGATATCAATCATTCATCTACCTGATGACTAGTTGGGAGTCCCCATAAACCTGTAGCTCCTTTATCCTCCATTCTATGGCCTTCTTCAGTCTTGTGATTAGTGCTTCATATTCAGATATGTTATTGGTACACAAAAAAGCAATCCTATAAGCCTTAGGTATACTATCTCCCTATGGTGTAAGAAATAAGATACCTACTCTTGAGTTGTGTTGAGTGTGTGACCCATCAAAATACAAGCTCCAACAATTTGTTTGTTCTGTTAGCGATATGTGTTCATCTGAGAATTCTATTGTTAAAGGATGGTGATCATCCATAGGTACTTTTGTTAGTTGATCTGCTATGATTCATCCTTTGATATATTTTATGTCGTTGTACTCTATGTCAAACTTGCTAAGTATCATTACCCACTTAGTGATCCTCCCTGTTAGAGCTTCTTTCGCTAATAGATACTTTAGGGGGTCTAATTTTGATATCAATTTTACTTTTTTGTTTAACATATAGTGTCTCAAATTTTGTGCCACAAAGATGATAGATATACATTCTCTTTCTATGGGTGAATAGTTTAAAATATAACCCACCCATGTTTGGCTAATATAATAGACTGCTTTTTCTTTGTTAATGTCATCTAGTTGTGCTAACAGAGCTCCTAATGCTGCTTGTGTTGTAGATACATAGAGGATCATTGCCTTGTCTTGAATTGGTGGCATTAATACTGGTGGAGTGAGTAAGTACTCCTTGACCCATTGGAAATCCTGATCACATCTACCATCCCACTTGAATGTGATGTCCTTGTGTAGCAAATGGGTGAATGGATGGAACTTGTATGCCAACTATTTAATGAACCACTTGATGGACTATAGTTTTCCTTGAGGAATTCTTAGCTACATTTCAATGTTCATGGAGGCATGTATAATATATCTTTTACCTTGGCGGGATCTACCTCAATGCCTCTTCTTTATAATATGTAACCCAACAATTTTCCAAAAGTCACACCGAAGATGCACTTCTTTGGGTTGAGCCTCAAGTTGTACTGTTCTAGCTTGTCAAATACTTTTTCTAGGTTGGTCAAATGGTCTTCTCTCTTAATGGATTTTTCTAGTATGTCATCTACATAATCTTCCATAGTGGTATGCAAAATATCATGAAAGATGGTGGTCATTGCTCATTGATAGGTTACCCCTACATTCTTTAGACCGAATGGCATGATGTTCCAACAAAAGGTTCCCCACACACAAGTGAATGTTGTTTTATGTTGGTCCTCAGGGGATATTTTTATATGATTGTACTCAAATAATTTTTCCATCAGTGATAGCATTTCATGCTCTGCAGTTAGATCTACGATCATGTCGATGCTAGGTAGAGGGAAGTCATCCTTTGAAAAAGCTTTATTTAAATCCTAGAAGTCTATGCAGATCCTTATGCCCCTAGTGGGCTTTGATACTGGTACTAGATTAGACACCCATTCGGGATAGTCAATGGGTTTGATGAAGCCCACATCTAATAGTTTTTTAAGTTCTACTTTGACCAAAAGTGATATCTATGGATGCATCTTCTGTAGATTTTTCTTGATAGGTTTAGCTCCAGGGAATACAACTAAGTGATGTACAACCAATGCTAGATCTAGCCCTGACATCTCTGCATATGTTCATACAAAATTTATTTTTCTTTCATTGATGAATACTGAGAAATTCACCTTTTCTTTAGGATCAAGTGATGTTGCATGGTATGTTATCTTTGGCATTTTTGCTGTGCCAACATTGATGGGTTCAACGTCTTCAACTAGGAGTGCTGATTTATCTTGATATTCTACAGTAGGGAGATTGAATCCTCCATCTTTGGGTTCCTTAGAGAGGTTTTCACCCTCAAATGCATCTTTTTTCTTTCTCTTTTCTATATTCAATAAAGCCACTTTGTGGTTTTCCTTAGGGGATCTTCTTTTGATTTTTAATTTTTTTGGTTTATTTTTGCGACTGGAGGATGCATATCCCCCCCAAAATATGCTCTTTTCTCTAGTTCCATTTCAAAACCTACTTTATGATCTCCTTGGGGTATGTTCGTTTGAAGTCCCATGAACTCCACAATAGCCTCATCATTTTGGAATGTGTCTAAAACTAGTGTATGATGCTATTAGTCCCAATCTATTAATCATGGATAATGCAAGGATATTTTGTAATGGGTATTTGCAAAGCTTATGGAAGTTGTTACTAGGTTAGGGACATTGGTATTTTTAAGGTTCCATAAAGTATCTAAGTTGTATTCACTAGATTCACATGAATCCCACTTGTATTCATTGGAATCTGTCTCGATATGGTCATCAACAAATATAGAGTCAAAAGTGAGGGTGTTAACGTTGAGGTTTTCAAACATGTATTGGACAGACATGTAGTTTTCTAGACGTTGACAAGTATCTGGTGTCTCATTAGTGGTAGAAGTAGCTCCTTCCTCATAAGAAGTGTAGTCAGTAGTCGAGGTAATCACGTTAGATGAATCGTAACCCATTCCAAGATTCTTTGAGCATTTTTTCATAGTGATTGGTTCTCTTCTACCTTGTACATGTAGACCTAGACCATGTTGTCTAGTGAATCCCATGTTATTCGCTAGTTGATACCCTTTTCTCTTTTCATCAATAGGAAGGGGAGATGGTGGTTGTTCCCATCCTTCTTTCTAGATCCATTGAGATAAATCTTCTTCGCATACTTCCTCATCTTTCATGTCACCCCACTTGGTGAAGATGGTGGGTTTAACTACCATTGTGATAGTTTGTACATGTGTGATCTCTTTCAGTCCTCCATATTTATTTGGCGTAGGAGGAAGCATTCTAATACAAAAAGATTGGTTGAAATGGTATTCCCCACAACCCCTTTTAAGTACTTGGATCTTAGTATCATATTTAGGTAGCTCAGTTGAAGATGGTGCCGTGGAGGATGAGGGTAGTGATGATGGGTCTATGTATGAGGAGTGAAATGATATATCATTTCTAGGTATTTGTTGGATCTTTCTATATTTTTCCTCCAATTTAGCACAGTAATGAAAAGGCTCGGGGTCAACATATATGGTAATTCCCTTATTTTCATGAGGAAATTTTAGACATTGATGGAATATAGATGGTATTTCTTTCAAAGCATGGATCCATGGTCAACCCAAGAGAAGGTTGTATGGAAGCTCGAGATCCAACACTTGACATGCAGTTTCTATTATTGTTGGTCCTATCTAAATGGGTAGCCTGATTGTGCCTTCTGAATTTCACTCCATATCATCATAAGCTTTTATGGTGATGCTCTTGTTTTCATCTATGACATCATTAGAGTATCCCAATTATTTCACAAATTTTAAGATACAAATTTTTAGACCTGCACCATTATCTATGAGTACCCTCTTGACTTTGTGTTTGTGGACACCTAGTTCTAAATACATGGCTTGATTGTGGAAGGATTTTTGTGGAAGGTCTTTCTCAAAAATACAAAATGATGGGTAGATATGATATTACCAACCATGGCTTGAAACTAATTAGCATCAAGGTTATTTGGGACTAATGTTTTGACAAGATATTTCTCCAATATTTCCTTATGCGCTGGCGAAAATTTTAAGAGCTCAAGGATGGAGATTAGGGAAAAACTTTTGTTAAGTTGGTCCATAATGTTATAGTCACTTGATGGATTACTTGTGGCTTTTACTTGGGTTGGTTCTCCTTGGATGGTTACTCTTTCCCTTCGGGTAGTCATGTTACATTTAGGATCTCTACCCCATATAGTTAATGTACATATGGTATGATCATCACAAGAGATATGTCCTAGAATGGTATCCTAACCATAAGAGAAGGTAGCCTTATGGTAATCTTGTTCTTTTCCTTTGTTGTTTCCCCTAGAATGGTTGGGGATTGGATCCTTGTAGATCTTAAGATATTTATTTCTAGGATGAGGTTCGATGTCCACTTCTCCCTTTTCGATTAAGTCTTGCACAATTTTTTTAAGTCTCATGCAGTTATTGGTGGTATGCTCCTTGATTTTGTGAAATTCAAATTTGTCATTTTTCGTTATACCAAGGGGGTTTGGAGTTGGGTTCCTCATAATTTTCTCTATCATTTATCGTGACGAGGTTCTTTTGGACTAGTTTGTGCATAATGACCTCAAGGGTTTCTCCCAAAGGAGTAAATTTCCTTCATGGTTGGTCATATTATCTTGGTGGTCTCCTTTCGTTATCCTATCCTTGATTTTGTTGTTGGTTGTTGGGTTGATTGTTCTAAGGATAACCGAGTTGATTGTTCTATTGATAATTGGGTTGGTTATTTTGTTGATAACCTTGTTGTGTTGTTTGGACCTGATTTTTTGGCATATTGGGAGTTTTCACATTGCGTACAATCTTAGCGTCAACTACTCCATCATTAGTTATATTCTTTTTTTTCGCCCATATTTTGGGTTTGTCAATTGAAATAGAAGATTGATCTTTTGGGTTGTAAACTTTGATTGTCCCTCTTGCAACAAGGGCTCTTTCGATAAGTATACCTTTTTTAATAGTTTCCTTGAAATTGCTTGGGAACAACACTGTGAGGTTGTAATTGATATTTGCATTTATGTTTGAGATAAAGACATCGACAAGTTGTTTCTTTGGAATGATCCACTTAATTTTTCTTGCTTTGTGCCTCCATATTTGTATGTATGAGGCAACGAATCCTCTTGAATTTGTTTAATTTTATAAAGATCTATGATCATAATATCCTATTCTATGTTATACGAGAAGTGGTTGACAACTTATCTAACAATTCATCAAATGTTCTAATACCTGGTGGTAGACGAGAGGACCAGTCTATAGTGGGCCCACTAAGAATCTATGGAAAAGGTCTCATCAAGTAGGTGTCATTTTGTTGTAGTTCCATGCAAGATACTGAAAAATTCACGTACATGTTCAATTGGATCTCCTTTCTCCCTATACTTGTCAAATTTCAGTATTTTGAAGCCTTTGGGGAAAGGTACCATGGATATATTTTGATCAAACAGATATAGACAAATGTCTTGTATAGTATAGCTCTTTTTAGGATTTCCATTTTTTATATCCGATATCCTCTGATTGAGTGTTTGTAGTTGCACATTTATGTTATTGTTTGGTGTGTTTTTTGAGGATTTTGTACATAATAGCTTTATTGTCCCATGCCATTTGTTTAGTCATAAATAGGATATTGTGTAATCATGGGATTATGAGGACCATTTTGTACATAAGGTATGCTAGGTCCTTATTGTGTATAAGGTAGGTTGGGTCCTTGCTGTGTACCCTGATATTGACCTTGAGGTATTCCTTGGTATTGGTTTTGTATTCCTCCTTGTTGTTGATGATGATTTTGATTTTGGGTTTGTTGAAGAAAGTGTTGTTGATTTTGGGGTATACCTTGGTAGTTCATTTGTGGTATCCCTTGTTGTGAATGTTGTGAAAGGTTACCTTGATATTGTGTTGATGGTATGCCTTGCTGTTTCAGATTGTGTTGAAGGGTACCTTGGTATTTCATTAATGGTACACCTTGTTGTTGTGAGTGTTGTTGAAGGGTACCTTGGTATTGCATTGATGGTACACCTTGTTGTTGTTGATTGGGTTGAAGGTTACCTTGGTATTGCATTGATGGTAAACCTTGTTGTTGTGAGTATTGTTGAAGGGTACCTTGGTATTGTGTTGATGGCACACCTTGTTATTGTGAATGTTGTTGAAGGGTACCTTGATAGTTTGTTTGTGGAACAACTTTTTGTTGTTGATTGGGTTAAAGGTTACCTTGGTATTGCATTGATGGCACACCTTGTTTTTGTGAGTGTTGTTGAAGGGTACCTTAGTATTATGTTGATGGTACACCTTGTTTTTGTGAGTGTAGTTGAAGGATACCTTGGTATTGCATTGATGGTACACCTTATTGTTGTTGATTGGGTTGAAGGTTACCTTGATATTGCATTGAGGGCACACCTTGCTGTGGATTTTATGATAATTTCCCATGTTGATTATGTAGGTTGTTGGAAGGGTGAATGTATGAGGTATGTTGTGGAATGTATTGTCCTTGTGATGGGTTTCCACCTTTTGGGTTGATTGGAATGTTTCCCATGTTTTTCATACTATTATGTTGTGGCATGTTTTGGGTTTCACTTCCTTGATACTATTGTGCCACAACTTCTTGTTCAATTTGGGATGGTTGCCTAAAAAATGGGTTATATTTAGGTTTCGTTTGATCATTATTTTGTGAAAAAATGGTGGTATGTTGGGATTTGTGGTTGGTTTCAAAATTTATTTAACTACTATTTGATCTCCTAGTGGAATAAGATTAGGATATTTTAGCATACGAAAAAAAAGGAATGAATCAAACAAAAGCTTAATTCAAAACAAGATTAAGATCCCATACCCATTACTCATGAAATGAAGATTTTAAACTAATGAAATCAAATAACGAAATCCTAAGATGACACAATGAATTCAAACTTAAGAACCTTTACCATCCCATGTTGAAGTTGTATTTGCATTTGATTTCGAATTGTGTTTTTGTATCAATGCAAAGCCTCCATTATGCAATGCAAAAGCTTCAGTGTGTGTGTAATGTCGAACTAGAATATGATGATAATTTGTAATGTGCTCAAGAGAGAATTGTGTAATGCTTCGCTTATGTAAATTATAGATGATTTGCGAGAAGGTTAAAGGTTATTTTATAGATTTCACATTTTGAGATGAATAATCAAGATTTCATAGTAGAAGATCTTGATCAATGGTTCAAAACAATTGAGAGGAATTAGATTGGAAGAATTAGTGCTTTTAGATTGCATAACTTGTGTGATTGATGAAATCAAGTTGAGTTGTTGATGGGATTGAAGAATAGATGGATTAGTTAGGAAATGGATGAATCAATTAGAAAATAGATGAATCAGTTAGCCAATCGGAGTGAGCAATAAGTGGTCGTGATTTTCTCAATCACAAAAGGGGTGAGAATAATTAATTAAATTAATCTTTAATTTTTTTTTTTGAGTTTGAATGTGCAAGTCATGTTTGACTTTAACAAATAAAGTTATATTTGTTTTTTGACTATGTTTGAATGATGTTTTGAATAATTAATTTAATTATTCAGGTTTAGGGGAAACTAATTTAATTAAATTATTAAGTAATAATAATTTAATTGATTTAGGAGAATAGGGTAGATTAGCGAAATAATTAAATATTTGATGTTATTTAATTAATTTGGAGGAATAAAGTTAGGTAAATGATGAATATAGTGAATTAATTAAATAATTTAAGATTATTCAATTAATAGAGGAAATTAAGGTTTTTGATGTAAATGATGTGAAATGTAGTGATATTAAATGATAATGATGTCGATGATGGAAAATGTCATTCAAGATGTGTGATATGTGTTAGGTCATTTTTACATGTCTACAACATTATATATATATATATCATGTTATATATATATATATATCTCAACTTAAATGATTATCAAATGCATTATTTGATATTCGAATACATATACACATATTTACATATTCCACATAATAATAATGGATGCATATATATGTATATACACATATGTATATATATATATGAATATACTCGCATGTACATCTACATTACATAATTACATATGCACATATTAATGTATATATACACATATATATTATTGCCTTGATATTTTAACACATATATTCACAATCGCATTGATCGACATGTATATGTGAGGTCTATATATATGTCACTTCCGTCTAATTGATATTCCCATGCATATGGGTAATCCGTCCATGAGCATACATAGATATGTCTATCTACGTATACTCATGCACATATTTACTCATGTGTACATGAGTTTATCGTAGAAACATACATATATACATATATATACATTTTATGTATATATCTCATCGATTAAATATAAAAACATAAGGAAGAAATCACACATGACAAAGAGACTCAATCACTTAACCTAATCAAAACATTCACAGATAAGACCATAACCTCTTTTAAATCATGCACAGACAAGACTAAAGGTAACTTACCATTTCTCAAGCTATTAACTCAACTTGGAAAAACTAGTTCGTGAGTGTGTGAAAGCTCAGTTAGGTTTATTAAGGGTTACCAAACCAAGTTCTTCTCCTAAGTGATACGTCGCATCTCTTTCAAAGGCTTGAATATGTTCCTACATCCAACTTAGAACATTGTAACAATAGTTAACCGATAATAATACATTCATTTGCATCATATATTTCATAATCAGAATCATTATAAAACATCAAATTGAATCAAACATTTTTTCATCATATTTCCAAGATACATAAAGCATAAATACATTCACTTAAAGCATTTTCACCCAACTTGGTAAAAGTAAATAAGTAGTAACACAACGGGGTGTAACATATCCCCCCTTGTGAATTATCATCCTTGATGATCTTAAGTAGCGAACATAGACATAATCTATAAATATAAACATAACATAATTATTTTTCAAGTATTTTGAAAAAGCATGCAAGACATGAGGAAACTTCTGCTTCATCTCAGCATAATCTTCCTAAGTGGAAAAATATTTTGCATACTGGTCCCACTGGAATTTTCATTGCAAAACCTCTCTATTACATAAGTGAAGCTTACATGTTTCGAGCACCTTGAGAGGCTCAATTGTTACCACTTTGGGTCTTGTACCTGTAAAGCATTCCAATCAATAACATGGTTATCCCCTTGTGCATAATTCTTAAGGTATGAGACATGAAATACATTGTGCATCTTGGCAAGAGCTGGTGGCAAGGAAATTCGATATGCAATAGGGTTTACTTCCTCAAGAACCTCGAAAGGACCTATGTAGCGTGGAGCTAGTTTGGATTTATTTCTAAATTGATAGAACTCTTATGAGGTTTAACTCTCAACAACACCTTTTCCCCTACTACAAAATTTGTTAGGATTCAAGTAGATTGGAGCAATAAACATTAACAATTATATGCAGATTAAATAATCCAAAAATAACAATGAAGAATAACATAAAAGAGATCAACACATAAAGTTTACGTGGTTCAACCAATATGGGCTACATCCATAGAAATTGAGCCACCCAATGATTTTATTATCCAGTACAAAATAGATTACAATCTCATGGATTCCACACACCACAACTTACATCCCAGTCGCTTATAACAAGCCTTTTGGAAGCTTCTAGAATTAGGGTTTTACAAGGTCATTTTTCATTTGACGTGTTAACAATTTTTTTTCAAGGCGATGCCCAGAACCCCATATCTTGTTACGAGTGTACAATATTTGCATGATCAGTCACCACATACCAATAATCTCCAACTTGGAGGCTAATTAGGATCCACACCAAACAATCTCCCAGTTGGAGACTAATCCTAGACAACACCTCTGCACTTGTAGCTCCCACTAGATTATAGGTCTAGCTGGTTTCTTATGTCCACCATTATCATTCATGAACGCCAATGAAAACTAATGAGGAAATTAGTTTCTCTCATGTAACCACCTTTGTCATCATTTTTGTAGGATTCTTACTTGTGTGAATTTTCTCTATTTTCAATTGTCCATCCTCCAAAACTAACTCGATGAAGTGGTATATGAGCTGTATGTGCTTAATTTTTGAATATAGATCTAAATTCCTAGCAAGATGAATGGCACTCTAGTTATCAGTGTACAAAGGGATATCTTCTTATCGATGTCCCAATTCCTCCAGAAAACATTGTAATCAAATCATCTCATTGCTAGCTTTTGTAGCAGCAACATATTCAACTTCAGTGGTTGAAAGTGCAACAACCTTTTGTAGCCTTTAAATCCAACCAATTGCAGTACCTCCTATAGTAAAAAAACACCCTGTAGTACTCCTCCTGCTATCAATATCACTCGCCAGATCAAAGTCAACATATCCTTTTAGAGTAGAATTTTTTCCTCCAAAACATAGTTTCTTTGAAGTAGTACCTCTTAAATATTGGAGAATCCATTTTACCACATTCCAATGTTCCATTCTCGGATTGCTCATATACCTGATCATAACTCCCATTGCATACATCAAGCTACCAGCTGCTGATGTATATGGTATCTTAGATATTTTGTCTTCCTCCTCTTGTGTCTTTGGACAAATCTCCTTAGTCAACTTAAAATGACTAGGAAAAAGTGTACTAGCTTCTTTTGCATTTTGCATGTTAAAATTTTTCAACACCTTCTCTACATACTCACTTCGATACAAAAATAATTTTTTGTTTGTCTAGTCCTGTGTGATCCTCATACCAAGGATTTGTTTTGCTACACCCAAATCCTTCACAACAAATTATTTTTTAAATTTTTGCTTAATTTTATTAATATGCTGCATGTTAGACCTGACAACAAGCATGCCATCAACATAAATCAATAGGATAATATAGCTGCCATTACCCAATTTCTTAAAATAAACACAATAATCAAAATGACATCTTTTGTAACCTTGTCCAGCCATAAAAGTATCAAATTTCAAATACCATTGCCGAGGTGCTTTCTCTAGGCCATACAAACTCTTGTTTAACCTGCACACAAATTCCTCCTTACTCTTGACTTTATATCCCTGTGGTTGCTGCATGTATATTTCCTCTTCCAAATCCCCATGGAGAAATGTTGTTTTCACATCTAGTTTTTCAAGATGCAAGTCTTCCGCAGCCACAAGACTTAGAATAGTTCTAATAGAAGTCATCTTTACAATCAGAGAAAATATTTCATCAAAATCTATACCTTTTTTCTATGCAAAACCTTTTACCACGAGACTGGCCTTTATATTTTCTTGCCTCCATATTCTTCCTTCAACCTATAAACCCATTTATTTGGCAATGCTCTTTTACCTGTAGGTAATTGGACTAAGTCCCAAGTCTAATTCTACAACAAGGAATCCATTTCCTCTTTCATGCCTATCTCCCACTACTTTTTGGTATCTACCTGCATTGCTTCTTCATAACCTTCAGGTTCACTAGAATCAGTTAATAATATAGAATATAATGATGTAGAAAGTATTTTTGGAGGTCTAGTTATCCTTGTAGAACATCTAACATTTGCAGGAGTCTGTGGGATAACTTGTTGCTGAGCATCAAGTACCACTGACATTTTATTTTTTGGAATCTCATCTAAAACTAGTGATCCAATGAGAGTTTTCATCCTCAACATAAGATTCAAGGAAGAACATCTAGGTTCTATCTGGAAAAATTTCATTGTGTAATCTTTAGCATGTACAAATGAGAGCCCAAACCTCCTTTTATATATTTTTGGAGGGAATTTGTAATTTTAAAATTATAATAATTCTTTTTCCCTTAAAAAATCAACTTTTTGAAATAAAAATAACATTTCATGTGCGAAGACCCCCTCAACTAAGCATCTAACTTTTAAATTTTTTATTACCTTTCCAACGGGCTATTACACTAAGTTGTCCATTATTATTTCTTAACATTAGACAAAATTAGTGAAATATTAATTAATTATTCAATAACTCACCCAAGTTGCAAAGACCACTGAAACTGAATCAAAATCAAACTTTGATCACATTGAGATGATACTGAGGATATAAGATGGTGATCGAACCCAACCGAATGACTTACTAAAAATAGATGTGCTCTCCAAGAAGTTTAGAGAACATACATGGAGCTCAGAAACACTTATGAAAGCATCATAACGATCCCTAATGCCAACTAAGCTCAATGCCACCAAAACAATCCAGAAATGTTAAACTTGCATCCTCCAAAAAGTTTGGAGTTCTTCCGAGAACACCTAGAAGCTTATGGGAAAACTTGAAAACTGGTCAAAAGCTCATGGACCAATAATGCGTAAAATGGGGACATTACAAAAAGTTGGAGCCTAGATGGTGACATGAAAATAATTTTGGCTACAAACAGATATTTTTTTTTGGTTTTTTCTCAACTAGTTGATCGTAACTCTATTTTTGAAGGGGGCCCATACATTCATAATCAAGTTGTTCTATTTATTAAGCCACAATACGTAAGTTTTGACCTCGTGGAAGAGCTTCCATCCATGATTCTTGCTATATTTTCCTCCTTAGGCTCCCGATCGAGTTCTAGAGAAGAATTTTTTCAATCCATTATTGTAGTTATAGGGAAACCTATATGACCTTCTCACCATACTCTTGATAGAAGGATATCCACTTTTTCTCAGATTTATGTGGAAATCAATTTAAACAAATGTCTTTCTAATTCTATCAAAATAAATTTTGGAAGTATTAATTGGACTCAAAAAGTTGATTACGAATCACTCCCTTTACAATTTCATACATGTCATGAGTATCTGTATCTTTAGAGAGATTGTCCAAAATTGGGGTCTAAGCCTCCTCAACTCACACTCGAGTCTCAAGCATCCAATTTGAAGGTGAAACGAAAAACCCTAGTTCAAGTCAATGGGTCAAATGCACATGGTTTTATTCTATTAAAGCCTTGTCAAAAGGGCAATCCCTAGAACCATCAATGTTAAGAAGCCTCAAAAGGAATTACAAACAATATATTTGATGTTCTTGAAATTTTTGGGGATATGGTTGTGATGGACCATGAGGAGCCCATAATTGGTCCAAAGATGCAAGGTCTAGACCCAGGTAGTACTATAAATCTTTCTCTTTCTACTCCAATAAATGGTCAATTTTAGATATTAGATGGGGTGAATCTCCCATCTAGTCACTTAGAGGAGGGTTTGAGTCAGCAAGGGGTTTTGAACCTAACTGTTGAGAGGTTGGTTCCCACATCTTTGAATCCGAATAATTCAAAACCAACTAATGGAAACGATGCTTTAGACCTAGGGCATGATATAGAGTCAAATGAGGAAGGGAAAAATAAAGGTCCTCTTGTGTTGGGTATTCACCAAAAGAACATTAAGAAAGAGAGTGCTGACAAGAGGGCTAAAGTAGGAAGGAAAAAGGACCATGAAAACGTTAAATTGATAAGGTATTCTTTGATTGAATCGGGTACCATTAAAACTATGGACACTCATTTATCAACCCCCCCAAATGATTGTTATTTCATAGAATAATAGGGGGTTGAGTAGCATCCCTCGACACAAAGTTTCTCGTGACCTTATCTGTGAACATAGGTAAGATGTTATTTTTATTCAAGAAACTAAAATTTCAATGGAAGACATGAATATTATCTTTGTTAGGATTTGGAAATGGGGTTAGTGTCTATGAATTAGGGCCATAGGTAATGCTAGAGGTTTGGCTTGTTCATGAGATCCTTCTAACATCACTCTTACTTGGTGTTTTGGGAGTAAGAATTAAATTTATTTGGTGGTCTCTTTCTTTGTCTCAGGTGAAACTATATTTCTCACAAATGTGTATACATGCCTATAAATTTTCTAGGGTTTTACTCTAGATTCATATTAGATCTATTCATTCTTTAATTCCTTCCATTCCATAGATTCTAGCTAGAGATTTTAATGATATAGCTAACTTGGACGAGGAAAAATGAGGCTCTATTCATCTTGGCCCATCTTCTAGTTTTTTGAGAGACAAAATTAATTTTCTTAACTTGGTGGATATGGTGCAACAAAATGGAATATTTTTTTGGGTTAATAGAAGATGTGAGGATGCAATATCTAAAATATTGGATAGATTCCTGGTCTCATTTCATTGGTATGATAATTTTTGGATTTCATTTTTCAAAATTTTAGGATGGAGGGATTCTGATCAGTGGTTGATTAAGTTTTCTTCTACTATTTTTTCCTCCCAAAGCATCCCCCTTTTAGGTTTCAACTCATGTGGTTGCATGATTCTGAATTATTCTATTTGATGGAGCAATGGTGGATGGAAGAAAGCCTACCTTTGGGATTTCTATGTATACCTATTTTAAAAGGCTCTAGTTTTTTAAATATAAGCTAAATAAGTGGAATAAAGGATGTTTTGGAAATACCTTTCATGCAAAATTTTCTTTTCAAAAGCAACTTGAGGAATTAACATTCTAGATCAAGGATGAGGGGCTAACATAGGATTTTTTGAAGAAGGAAGCTATTTATTCCCAAGGATTGGCTAAATGAGAGTTGTGGGAAGAGATATTTTGGAAATATAAATCCATGATAGATTGGCTTCAAGAGGGTGATCAAAATACAGCCTTTTTCCATAACTCTATTAAAGATTAGTGAAGCAGGAATGCTATTTCATCACTCTATCAGAGCAAGGTGATCTTTTGTCTTCTTTTTAGGATATCTCTTAAGAATATATTCACCACTTCTATTCTCTTTTTAAAGAGTAGGGTTTCCAGGACTTTAAAGAGGAAAGACATAATCTTGATTGATCCCTTCCTTGGTCTCTAAAGAAATGAATAATTCTCTTATGGCGGATATTTTATTGGGTGAACTTGAAAATATCGTGTTCTAGATGAAGAAGGGAAAGGCTTCTGGACCTAATGGGTTCCCCATATAGTTCTTTCAGTATTTTTGGGAAATCCTAAAGTTTGATTTGTTGGAAGAGGTCACATAATCACAAAAAAATAAGAAAATTATCAAATCCATCAACTTGACTTTTCTAGCTCTCATCCCTAAGAGAGAGGGTGCTTCTTCTTTGGAATTATTTCATCCTATTTCCCTCTACAATATTATATACAAAATAATTACCACAATTATTGCAAGAAAAATATAGGGGATTGCCTTCTCTAATATCTATTGAACAAGGAGGATTTGTGAAAGGTCATTAGATCCTAGATGGTCTTTTGATTGCTACTAAATCCATTCATTCTATGAAATCTTGTAAGGATAAGTCCATATTTATTAAGTTGGAAATGTCTAAGGCTTATGATAGGTTAAAATTGCTTATTTCTTTATGAAATTCTATCTAGTTTTGGATTATTCTCAGGTTGGATAGAATGGCTTATGAGTTGTGTGACCTCAGTTTCTTTTTTGGTCCTAATCAATGGTATTCCTTTATCTCTATTCTTTTCTACCAAGGGTCTCAGACAAGGAGAGCCTTTGTCCCCATATCTATTCATCTTGATGGAAAAGGGTGTTAGTAAACTATTGAACCATCATAGAAAGCGAGAGATAATCAAAGGTTGGTCTTGGAAGTAGAATATTAATGCTCAAAATCACTTGAAATTCTTTGATGATATAACCTTAAGTGTAATTGCCAAAATTAATGAGGTAATCTATTTTCAGAGAGTTCTGGATATTTATTTATTAGCTTCAAGGCAAAAAACCAATGAGAAAAATCTTGTATTTTCTTCTTCAATACTTGTGAGATAATTCATCACATAGTTGTAGGTATTCTTCATTTTCAAATTAGAAGTCTACTGATAGATTACCTAGGAATTCCCCTCTCTACTATCCCTCTTAGAAGAGAACATTGAAAAAACATTTTAGATAAAATTTAGATGATCAAGAGTGAGTCACTGGACACTTTGATGGTTATCTTTTGCAAGTAGAGTGGTTCTTCTAAAATCGATTTTGTAGGCATTACCTATTTACATATTTTTTTAATCTTAGCCACCCATAATAATTTTCTTAAGGATTTTGATAAGTTCTGTCTGGAAAGTTTATTTGGGCAAGAATACTTGATTCTCAAAAGTGGACTATGTTGAGTTGGGATCTTGTTTGTAGGTCCAAGAGAGTAGGAGATCTTGTTCTTCGTCTATCTAATCTTAATTGCCAATCCTTAGCTTCCAAATTATATTAGAGACAGTGTAAGCATCCAGATCATCCTTGGGATAGAATCCTCAACTTTAAATATTTATGTGGGGTGGTTGAGGACATTTTCCCAACAAATCCTTGCTTCAATTTTGGTAGTCAAACTATGCAAATTTTTGGAGGTCCATATGATCTTGCTTCGGGTCTTCAACCCAAAGGTGAGTATTTTGTTGAGTGTGATTATCAGTTTCTAGAGGCCCAAAAAGGAAGAGATTTTGAGTACCCTGGTTAAGAAAGAATTTGGAACAAGATTGGGTGGCCAAAGTGTAATTTATTTTTATTGTTTTTAAGTAAAAATAAGTTCCTTACCTAGGAATTTTTTTTAAAGAATGGATTTCAGGGGCCTTCTAGATGTTTCCTATAAGACAATAATGAAGAAGGAACTAATCACCTTTTTTTTTAGTGTCCATACTCTAAACATTTTTGGTCACAGGTGGAAACTCTGGAACAAACTTGTTACTCATGCCTCTTCCTTATTTGAATTTTGGGCTAACTTGGGTCACCCACTGGCCTCAACTTCCTTTTTGTTGGCTGCTTGCTTGGGGTTTTGGTCCCTCATTTGTCTTATGGAAAATCTGGTTGGAAAGAAATTAGCAAATTTTTCAAAACGTGAGTAAGGAAGCTTCTCAAGTTTGGGAAAACATAAAGAGTATGCTTAAAGAGACCGTTGAGGCCAAATTTGAAGAGGAATGCCCTCTCTCTTCTTTTGATCTATGCATTGCTATTTTTTTAGGCATTTCTTTTTCTCCTTCTTCGTAATTATGATCTAGCTCAATTTTCAAGCTTTCCGAGAAGGTGAATCATTCTGGAAAATAGACTCCCCTAGAGATTTTAGCAAGATCAATAATGATGGGTCCAAAAGGGGTAATTTGAGTCCTATCTAAATTGGTGGTGTTGGTCATGATAAGATTAGTTTTGTTCAATTTTTCTTCTTTCCATGTTACTCATTCAAATAATTAGATGGAATCTTGATATCTCCTCTTTGGTCTTGAAAGAGCTTATGCAATGGGTTGGAAAAAGGTTATTTGTGAAAGCGATTCTATTGTTCTTATCGATCTCTTGAATAATGGAAAATCTTAGGAATGCCTGTGGAGGCTAACTCTGTGGCTAAACAAATTCTTTGTTTAGCTAAAAAATTTGAAATTGTTTCTTTTGTTCATATCCCTAGGGAATGGAATAGAGTGTCTGATTGCTTAGCTAAATGGGCTTTAGCGAGAGGGAGTGATTGGTAGGTTAAAATTGGGGTAGTCTTAACCAAGAAAAATCAAAACTACTTATTCAAATATTTAATGAGGAGAAAAATTAATGATTTAGGGAGCTTAAGATGGATAGTGGTGATTTTGGCCTAATATATGATTCTTGTTTGTATCTAGCTAGATGGTCTAGTAGGATTCCCCTGTCGACCCTTATTTTTCTCTGTATTATGGTTTCTATGGTCACCTGGTTTCCAAATCTCTATTGCTATTGTAACTAAGTTCTAATTAATATGATCTTATTTTTTCTTAAGGGCGTCTTTTTAGACAAAAAATGAAGTCTTCCATTGTGGAAGCATGAGCAAGCAAACAAATTGATAGCTATTGATGATAGGTTATAAATACTAAGATCAAGGAACATACATATAAATAGATGGAAGGATATCATCTTTGATAATGATGTAGAACAAGCATGTAGAGAGTTAGATGGAAGAATATATACTTGGTAAGAATGCACACATTTTATCGTAGAATGCTCCATCAAGAAAGGATCACATAACATAATATGTGTGTTGGTGGACTTGAAGATTATAAGTTAGTCTATGTTTGTCGAGTGTGGTATAAATAACATCAAACTTTCACAGAAAATAACTGATAAAACTCCATCCAATTGAAAGTGTATCAAGTTGCATGATATTATGGAAACAAATCAAGAACCAAGCACTTGCATTTGAACCTAAACACCTATGGGACATACTAATGAATGACTATTTTAGATAGTAGGCTAAATAAAATTTATCATAAATTCTAATTGAAAACATTTGTATTTATTATTATAAACCAAAAAAAGTTAATAATCACTCCACGACATTTATAATATAATTTATCATGTAATAATCATTAAAAGAGATAAAGGAACATATTAACAAGTTCTAATAATCAAATATAGTTAGCAACTATTTTTCAAGTAACCAAACATTATCTAGTCGTTGCTTCTTATTAAGGGATAAATGCTCACATTGGTGTTTATTTTTAGTCACATAAAGTATAACTTGATTGCACCTATAGATTCCAAAGTTAGGATTATGGTTCAAGTCAAATTAGATTAATTGCATAATTCTACTTGTAGTGGACACTATAACCTCTCCTAAAACTATTGTCTAGCAATTTTATTAGCAATATAATCAAGAACCAAGCACTTGCATTGGAACCTAAATAACTATGAAACATACTAATGAATGCCTATTTTAGATAGTAGACTAAATAAGATGCATCACAAATTCTAATTAAAGAAATTTGTGTTTATTATTATAAACCAAAAAAAGTTAATAATCACTCCATGATATTCATAATACAATTTATTATGTAGTAATCTTTAAAAGAGATAAAGGAACATAACAAGTTCTAAAATCAAATATAGTTAGCAACTAATTTTCAAGTAACCAAACATTAACTAGTCGTTGCTTCTTAGTAGAGGGATACATGTTTACATTGGTGTTTTAGTTTTAGT
The DNA here is from genome assembly GCA_007115665.2 of Sequoiadendron giganteum. Taxonomy (NCBI): domain Eukaryota; kingdom Viridiplantae; phylum Streptophyta; class Pinopsida; order Cupressales; family Cupressaceae; genus Sequoiadendron; species Sequoiadendron giganteum. The sequence goes on from CM021110.1 coordinate 313,116,823, forward strand.
CACAGAAAGTGTAACTTGATTGCACCTATAGATTCCAAAGTTAGGATTATTGTTCAAGTCAAATTATATTAATTGTGTAATGTTCTACTTGTGGTCCACTATAACCACTCGTGAAACTATTGTCTAATAATTCTACTAGCAATATAGTTGATTATATAAGAGGATGACATCCCTTGAAATAACATAATAGTCAATCACAATTGCAAGAACAAGAAATTTGAAAAATTGTAAGTACATAAGACACTCTTTACCTTTTAAATGTGACCAGAAACAAAACATTGACATTGTTTATTAAACTTTATTACACACTTGCCCTAACATTTGAGTGAACACATTAAAATTTATCAAACAATCTAAAAATAAACAAAATTCTTTAAAAATTGAGTGAACAAATTTAAAAAAGAACCTTTGCAAGACCAAATCACATTAAAAGAATTTTCCCTCCACAATTAACTTCTAATTAAACGAGAGCCAACCTCAAATATATATATCTATATAATCCACTTTAAAATTATCTAAAAAATTAATCATTGATTTTAAATCTTAAAATAATAAACACATTAAACTTCATAAAACAATCTAAAAATAAACAAAAACTTCTTTTAAAAAAGAATTCCCCCCTACAATTCCAACCTCAAGTATTGAATCTTTCATCTCACTTTCTAATTAAACATGCATTCTAACAAACTAGAATAAGGAACCTCCATGCCCCAAGACCCCTTCAAAGTTGTTAAGTACCACCCTAGCCTAACCGGACGACGGTTACTTAAGACACCCATTCGAATATTTACATAAAATTGAAATGTTACCGTTGAAGCTTGAAACGCCGAAAATAAAACCTACAGAGAAAAAATGGTGCATTTTACTGAACCCTAACCGACGTTGGAGACCATGCTCTCAAAGGCTGGTAGAATTTGCAAATATCTTTGTGAATTTGATTAAAAATAGGATGAATTGAAATCTCCGCATTAAAAGGCGGTGGTGGTGGTGGCAGTGGCAGTGGCGGTTGCGATGGCCATGGAAAGCAGGTGGGCTTTCGTTATGATATTGATTTTGTTCAGACTTGTGTCAGAATGTCAGAGCCAGGATGCACAACTTCTTTCTAAATCCCAAATTGAAGATTGTTCAAAGACCGGGCTTGAAGATTTGGATTGCACTTCCAAGCTCGTACTGGAGATCGTAGTTCCAAGCGGAACGGTACTTTTCCTGTTATTTCAATTTTTACTCCATTTCCCTATGTCCTCTTTAAATATAAATAGTAAATCATTTTTTTGGCGAAGGTTTTTTCTGACAAATAACATTACGCATAACGTCCATGGGAGAATTCTGTCTGTCTGTATATCATTCTGGATGCATTTCATTTTTCTTTATATTTTCTTCATTCCCACGCACGGGTTTCTTTCCACTACTTCTCATATTACATACCTCTATTTGTGGTGCGGCCTCCTTATAGTTTCAATCTGCAATTATATATTTTATTGTTTCTGCCTTGCATAGTCACTTTTCACTAATGCTGTGCACCACCTCCTTTCATTGTTTGTTGCGTAGTATCTTTCCTTCCACAACTCCTCTATGCAATTGTCCTTTGGGCTGTCTTTTTCTATTTATTAACTTTTGCTGTTCTTCTTCCTTCACCCTACGCAACCCATACTCATCTGCATATCTTTCATTCCCCCTCTTAATTGTTGCAGCCTGTTCCTCACTCTATTTTTATTTTTTCCTGCATATTTTTAACTCTGCATACAATCATTCATTCCTCACTCTATTTTTATTTTTTCCTGCATATTTTTAACTCCGCATACAATCATTCATTCCTTTTTCCCTTAGCTGCTCGCCTTCCTCATTTCTTTTCTTCCCTTAGTGTAATTCGTTTTCTCCTGCGTGGCATTTCTTCCTCTTCCTATTGCTGCGACCCTTCATCTTTCCCCAATCTTCTTTTTGCAATTTTTTTAATCCTTATGCCACGGCCTTTTTTTATTTCTGCACAAAGTTTGAAATATTTAAAATGCTAAATGAGATTTTCATTTTATTTACTCCTCTCCCTCTAACTGTGGCCTTCATACACATCTCTGCACAAAGTTTGAAATATTTAAAATGCTAAATGAGATTTTCATTTTATTTACTCCTCTCCCTCCAACTGTAGCCTTCATACATATCTCTTTCACTTACCAGTTAAGGATTGGAGAAAATGAAAAGGCATCAATTGTGGAAGAAGAGGCGACACCTATTTGACATTTTTTTTAATTATTTCCTTATTGCCACTCATGATATTTTCATTGATTCAATTCATTATGTTTTTAAAACTAAATATCTTGTTCACACTCCCACATTGTCGTCAATATAGACATTGAACTTAACATGAAAATTAACCTTTATTGCCTCAATAATCCTGCTCATAAAATTTGGAGATGACTAATTTTACGAATTGATTGCAGGCAAAAAAAACCAAAGTTCTCTGATTAGTGTGAAAACTGGCGTGTAGGCTTGGAATAGTACCCCATGGACCCCTGCAAAAGGATTTTACTCCAACCCTCCAGAATTGTGAGATTTTAAACTTTTCGTAAATTAACAGCTCAAACAGGAAGTTTTAATATCTCCCAAACGATGCATACAAAAACCATGAAATATTTTTCATTAATTCACAAATATCTTCAACCATCTACTTATCAAAGGATTCATCGCCAAACCTCCTATATCTCTCAGAACAATTCTTTCACTGAAATTGCCCTATTACGCGTTGGGACAACTCCACAAAACTGTCACTTTGCAATTCTGACTGCATACAATACTAAGAAATGTCAAATGAAAGCCAAAAATACACCAAAATTGAAATGCAAACTTGAAACTTGTTTTTGGTTGATGCCGATCGCCAATTCGCTTGGATGCTTTTGCATCATGAAGGTTGTACGAGATGAAGACAAGGTTATTGAGATGCTTTTGAGTTGATTTTTTTCTTGTCTTCATGTGAATGTTCTTCAATTACATTTACATTTAGAAGCACTATAGGGCTAGGACAAAACATGGATAACTAGCCTTTAAAGTTTTGGTGTACCAATGTTATAATTCTCCTACCACAAATTTGCAAATAAAACATTTAAAGCAATATAAGAGTTAAGTGAAAATTTTGAAACTTGTTAAAAATTTGAAGTTTTTTGTTTGTAATTTCTAATATTAAGCTAAAAATTAAAGAAATATTTTTTTGATGTGGTTATTGGTTTCTCCTTCAAATGACTTGAGTTGAAGGAAAAAGCCCCCCCTTTGCATTCTTGTAGGCCTCCAACTCATCAATAATTGTGTCTGTAATCTCATCTTCTTGTATCATCCTATTTATGCATGAAACAATGCTTGTGATTACCTCCTCATTAGCCTTATCTGTATCAAAGAAGCAGAACTTTGGGTTAAGGTAATAGGCCAAGGCAAGTATTTTGTAGCGGAGTTGGTTCATCCATTTGTGACTAATGATGTGTCGAATGATCTCATGTTTTCTTTTGTTTCCATCATAGCAATGCAAAATAGTCATTTTGGCCCTATCCATGGCCTCATAAGGTAACCTATTAGCATGCCATCCTCATCCACCAAATGTAGAACTTTGACCAAAATTTTTGCCACCTAAAAAATTGAAAGTACAAGGAAATCAACAAAAAACATAGCAAATAGATAATTCCTTATAAAACATATGTTTGTAATTGCTACTTACCTTGAGTAACTCCTTTACATTGAACGACTCATCAAAATAGTTATTGTGGCCTTCACTTTATATTTTTTGGAATATGGCCATCCAAGAATTGGTCACAAACATCAACTTGAGAGAACGAATTGCAGCGACAATGCTCTAAAATGCAAGGAAGTGGGTGGAAAATTGTGTCAACCTTGGTTTTACAAGCTCTTTGACATTCATGTGATCTCATCACATAAAGGACCCAAGTATGATTTTAGATAAGTTATTTAATTTTTCTAGTGTCTTCAACTGCACTTTTGACCCATCCAATCTTCTCAATGTCCTCTAGCATCAAATCCAAGAAATATGCAACACAAGGAGTCCAAGAAATAATGGCCTCTCCATGATAGTATTGACCACTACTACGTGTGTTGTTGCATTACCCATGGAAATTTGGACAATATTCTCAATCTCAACCTTTTGTATCACCTTGTCCAACAAATTGTACAAAATGTTAGCATTTTTAATTTCATGCGAATCATTAACAAAGTTCAAGAACACTAATATTCTAGTCAAAGCCACTAAAAAGTTAAGGAGAGTCTATATTGGCCATCTATCTAGTCATCTGATAAGATGTTGCAGCCTTTTTTTGGTCATGCTTTTTTCTAATCATCAATCACAAGCTGTGTAATTTTTATGGCTTCCTTCAACAATCACCCTCTCAAATCCTTAGCCAGTAGAGTCCTCAACTCTATTTTGACAACTATCATTACCAACCCTTCCCAAGCCTCGTACTAACAATTGTCATTACCAACCCTTCCCAATATGGGTTCATCACATTGAAGGATAAATTATTGTAATACTAAAAGTTTGTCATTGCCATCCTAACTTCATAGTGTTTCTCTTTATTTCAAGTGGTATCTTAAAGCAAAGGTTGTTTTGTTGGAACATTGTGATGTATAAAGAAATTGAGTGGAGAAGGAAGATTTCTAGATCTCTTAGGAGTCTCACTAGTAGAGGAAAGCAAATGACAAATGCATGGGGCAATAAAAAATTTGTAGATGAATTTGGATTTATATTCATCATTTCTACCAATGCTTCCCTTGTCCTCTTCTTTTCTAGTTTTCTCAAATCAAAATTGGTAATTAGGGCATCCTTTCCTCTCAAGCACCTTTTTACATGCCCTCACATCATGGGGCGATATCAAATTCAGTGAGTCATCAAGTACTTGCAATTTTTTTTCACTCCCAAATATTCACAAGATAAAATCACCAAGAACTTGCACCTTTTTTGGTTTGGTGAGTCTAACGAATTGACTCACTACACCAATAATGCATCAAAAATGTGGGTTATACACTCAAAAAACTCCTCTTTTGGCTTTATAAACATTATTTTTTTACCTTTAAAAAATTATGAAAATTTTGCGTGCCATGAATGTCTTTGTGATTTTGAAGGTCTTCATTTGGGCTACCACTTGACTTGTTGAAGGCATTACCCCTGTACCCTCACCAAACTCATTTGATACATTTTGAAGTTGTATTTTGCATAAAATTTATGTTTTTTAAATTGTTGAGTTTTTTTGAGTTCTCTCCACTCTCCAAGAGTGAGTTTGTGAACTATGTATTAACCTATTGGTTCATCCTATTATAAGAAGTTGACAAAAATTATAGCAGATATTGAAAGGAAGCAAGGTATGCAAAAACACTTCTTAAAATAATCTTAGAGGAGAGTAGTGTACAAATTTAAGGTCTTTAAAATTACAGTAAGGAGAAACATATATAAAACATAAACAAAATTATACCACAACACGTTTACATGGGGAAAACCCTGCCCAATGTATTATTCAATAATCTAAAGATGGTTACAATACACTTACAGAGAAAGCTTTACATGAGTATCACCAACCAAAGAGCGAGAGTAATTTTTAGTATAAAAATACCAGAAATTTATAATCAATACCTCCATCTCAAGCACCCTATAAATAGGAGAAGTAATACAAAAACCATTAAATGATAATAACAAAAGCATGCACTAAAACCACCCAAAAATAATGGTGCCCAAATATCTAGTTAGAAAACCAACACCCAAATCCTAAGATGAGTTCACAAGCTAAAAATAGCATATCCCTTCCACTTATCATAAGTGTCATAATCCAATCACCAACTTGGGAATTCTATTTTGGCTCCATTATCTCCACTTAAAATTGTCTTATGATGTGTTGTTTCATAAGTTTGTCGACAAGTGTAACTCCCTATTATAACTCTTTTTTGTGTCCTAGATGTTTTTACATGTTCAATGTAGGAGATGCAACTTCCAAAGGGCATAAATTTTGATTCAAGAGGCTAATGTGACCCTTATTTTAAAAAAAATGTAGAGCTTGAAAAGATCTATACAGGTATCTTTGGAGAGCCATGCTAAACGACACAATTTTTCTTTTTTTCCCAAAAATAAAGTCGAGAACCTATAAATTGAGTTTTTAACTAACCTATAAATTGAGATTTTATGTTTCATAGTTCAAAAAATGCAATGTTCATATACAAAACATTAAAGAAAAGGCTGAGACTCCTTTCCTAATAGATCTTGTCTTGACATCACTTGGTGTGCCATACAAGGTCTTTCAAGTTGTTTTGCATTGGAATTTCCATTGCTGATTTTAACATAGAAAGAAATCAATAGGATTTTAGAAAAAAATTGTTATGGCAAATATTTATAAGAAAAAATAAAATGAAACAATACGTAGTATGGTTGGGTATTGAGAAAATAAATAAATTGGGCAGCATAATACTCTAGTTTTTTTAGCATTTGTCATTTCAAATTTGAACAAAACCATAGATACATACCTTTGTAAAATACATTCCAAACTCATTTGAAACTTCACTAGGTTTCAAATATGCCTTTGAAAAGTGTTTGAAACCCTTGTCATAGAATATCTTACAAATCTATAGCTTTGATGTTGAAAAGAGATAATAATGAATGAAAAAAATGCTGGGTGCATCTATATTATGTTTACACCTCAATAAAGTTTGACCCAAGAAATCACGATTCTATGAAAAAGACACGATTGTGCTTTTGTAGAAACTTGGGTGATTTTGAGCAAGGCCATAGATAGGACTCAACTCACAAGTTGTGGCAACTCGACATGTATTCTCAGTCAACTCGTGTGTGATACCCCTTCCACAAAATTAAAATCCAATTAAATATTCAAAAATATTATTAAGGCAGTTTGAAATGGGATGCAACTATAAATAGTCACTACAAGACAAGGAATAAGACAAAATGAAAATCATGTCCTAGAATAATAAAGAAAAAATAAATAACAAAAGTAGTTGTAGACCTTTGTCTTAGAAGACAAAAAAAATACCAAATGGAAAAATAAAGAATAATGTTTAATTAATTAATATTATAAAATTATAATTAAAGTTTAATTTTATCAAAAATCAAGGGGCATTATGAAGAGTTATGTTTATGAAGAAATAAATTATACAAGAAAAATTAAAGGGAGAAGGAACCATCATTTTATATACCTTTGTATCCTCTGTGGAGCGTGGACTATCCATTAAAAATATGAGGGTGAAACCCCTCAAGGCCTAAAAATGAAAGGATTTTGCCTAAAAATTAAAGGATGGAAACCTTTTTATTTTTCTTTGCTGAGTTTGTGGAAGAAAACTCTTGACTCAGGTAGATTAGGAGTTATTTACCAAAGACACCCATTATATTAAACTACTGCAAACATAAAGAAAATCAGAAGTACTATCTAGAAAATAATCAGTGATATAATTTTGGGTAGATTTCTGAATATCCAAAGCAATTTAAACAATTTAATTTTGTTTCATATTATTAAATTAACAAGTTAAAAATCAGGAATTCTTATTAATAAACAATTGTGAAAATTTATATTTTATGTGCTAGGGTTTGAATCTAAAGGAATTAAGGAGTGGGTATTACATTGTGAGTCATGCTGATTCTTGGTAAGTCTTAAAACTATGGTTGAGGAGGTCTTGTAGATGCTGGAATTATAGTGCCACCTTCTCCCACCCTTGTCCACTTATGCCTAGATTTGAAAATAAGTGCAAGTATGCACATGAACTTTTGATTGAGAGAAGAATAATATAAAAAATTTCTATTGAAAATAGCACAATTTCAAGCCTTCGAAAAGCTGAAACAAAATAGAAGCTCGAAAGAAATTCCAAATTCTGGTAATGTGACCAAGCCACATGTTTGGATCTTCTAAAAAAAAACGTAGATGACAAGGAGAGAAAAGGCTATGAATCTACTTCCAAACACATCGAAAAGGTTTACTCCATGCTTCTTTTTCAAGATTGCAAAATTAAATTCCTTTGTAAAGATTTAATACATACACTTTTTTCAAGATCACAAAACCATATTTCTTTAAAAAAAATTGATAATTTAGGGTGTCTCCAGCTCAACAAATGCAATCCTATTGCTGAGTTAATCTACGTGAGCTGAAAATAAATCTTGGGCCATGTGAATATCTGATGATGCTCCACTCCCATAGTGATTGGATTAATTGGGATTCGAACTTGCATTGGTTGTCTGTGTCTTTCAATAGCTCAACCAACCAATGCTCGAAGACTAAATTCTTGTAAAATATTAACATAAAAAATTAATTTATAAATTTCTTTATAATATTAACATAAAGATTTTTTTAAATACTTAATTATTGAAAAATATCTTTAATAAACTGTCTTTAAAAATGATTATTGTAATCTTTATTTTTGAATTCTATTAGATTTTTTTTCTTTGTGATAAAATCATAATCTATGGATCCCTACATTTAAAATTGATTGCATCTTTTATTTGAAAATTGAATCACAATCTAAGATCACATATATTAAATGACTGATCTATCCTTTTATATAATTTGGTGATAGGGATGACAATTTATGACAAAAGGGTTTGGAAGGGGATTTGAAAACATGTTACCAAAATTTCAGACTACTAACAAATAAGTTTTCAATTAATTACGATACATGTCAATGGGAAGCTCTGAGGGTTGAAGAAGTGGTCTAACATGGTCCACTATTATGGACAAGCATTTGAATTATCATCTATTAATAGATATCCAACTTAAGTTTATACACATTTCTTTTTTCGTTTGTCCTAGGCAGTCTAAACTAGATTATTTTCTTGGCTCATTTATACATCTTTCTGTTTCAGTCTAAACTAGATAAATTTTCTACTCCTAATACCCTAGGAAATGATTTCCCTACTGATGGAGACGAAGAAACAACACACTTCCAAATTCTCAAAAATCTCAGATTATGCCAGACTCCATAAACGATAAACCGTAATCGACAACTTCATATGTCGATTTAATATCGATTACAATTGCATTCAATGATTTGTTCAAATTTGCAATACAAAACAACTAAACTTTATTATTCAGATTTCATATACATATTACATTTTCCTAGGCAACTCCTTTGCCTATCTCCTTTGTCCAACTTTTCGTCTTCCTTTGTATTCCTCATACTCACAACCTTTGCACATCACCTTCGTCTCGTGTTTCCCATTCCGTTCCTTCATATTCCTGGTCACTATCCCTCTTTGTACTATCACTGACATTACATTTCAATTGCTGCACATTCAATCTTTATTCATCCTTATAATTTTTAATATCCCTGCCACCCTCTCCATGTGGGCTTCCTCTTTGTCCATTTTACTCATATATTTCAAGCTTCTCCCTCAAAACCATTCGTGCCTTATTAGCTACACTCACATTCTCAGCTATCATATGTGCCACCTATTTTATCTGTCTTTTCCTTTACGAGACTTCCAGTCAAGGTTGTGATGTCTATGTGTTTTTTGGTGACATGAACCTTGCTTGTTCGCTGTCTATTCAACTGGGACCTCCTTTGCTTATCGGTCTGCCCTTTACACTTCTAACTAATAAAACGGACCGGCTTCTTTCCCACAACCCGTGGCCTCTTCATAGCTGGTTATAACTTTGTTTTCTGTGTTTTGTTCGATTCTTCTCTAGTAATCAGCATGTCGCCCTTCTCAGATGTTGTCTCCTTGGCACGGCTGCTTGTATCTACTTTGCTATATGACATTGCTCGCTGTCCTTACACCCACGATCCTCCCTTCCATGGCGTTGGTTCTTTGTTTTCACATCACATCATTGATTCTTTCTGTATTGAGTATAGCCTATGTCCCAAAGTTGATGCATTTCCTTACCTCCAATCTACTCTAATGTTTCTTATCTTATCTGGGTTGAGGTGGAGCCTCTCTCCTCGCACTTTGGCTTGGCATCAATGAAAATTCTCTTTTGCAATTTCAAATGCCACACCCTCCCTCTTTTTGCTTGAGCACACTCCTTCCATTGTCTGTCATAGTTTTTATTTCTAAAGAGAAATCATTCATCTTCCCATGCCAGATAGGAGTCTTGAATTTTCATATTCAGAGTCATTTAAATCTCATTCTCCCTAAAATTTTAAAACTTCTAAAGGTATCGACTTATTTTCCTTTGATTAACAAGTCGAACTTCATTAACTCCAACAAGGTTCCTCAATAAAATGACGACCCATATCAATAACGAAACCAAACTTCAAAGGAAAATCGATATATAATGTCATCCAAAGTTGACCACAAAATGGAATTGCCCACAAAAGAACGAAAACAAAACAACAAAACCAAACCGATTTTTTTTTTGTTGATGCAGGTTGCTTGTTTGTTCGGATGCACCTGCATCAGACACGCCGGGTAAGAAATTCGTGAGCATGGGCTCACAAAGGTGGAGTTAGGTGATAAGATTACCCTTTGAGACTGCAAACAACCTCTAGTGAACTCCATCGCTGCTAGCTTGACCTCCTCCGCCAAATACTCTTCCTCTTCTTCCATTCATGCCCTCCTCTGGCATGTCCTCACTGCAACTCTACCCTTGCAACCACCATGTTGCAATTGTACCTCAATCTCATGAAGATTCCACTTCGTCTGTTGTAATCTGTCACAAAAATTCCCTCTACGCTTCTCACTCTCAACCGTTCAGGACTTTGCACACTTACAATGATGCTCTTGATCTTCTCTCGTGCTTTCAACTCTGCGCTTTCCAACCCTCCACCGCTTAGGACTCCACACACCTACAACAATACTTTTGAGCTCCTCAATCGCGCTTCCACTATCCACAGGTTCCGTCACAAGCTGCCTCATGTTCGGCTATCTACTTGTGCCCCAAGAACCTCTTCTCACTTCCCTCTCCACCTATAGGTCTTGGTGGATCCTCTCCACACTCAGGACCACTGGCTCTAATACCAATTGATGGAGACGAAAAAACAACACACTTCCAAATTTTCAAAAATCTCAGATTACGTCAAACTCCATAAATGATAAACACTAAATTGACAACTTTGTTAGTTTTAGGATTAGAAATGAAAGCAATCAGAAAATGCAACACATAAGACAATGAACACCACAAGATACCCTGGGAAAACCCTCCAAACTCGAGGGGAAAAACCCAGCAAATATATCGCTTATATATCTAGGAATAAGAGCAAAAATCTTGCTTACAACTCAGGCCCAACACAAGGTCGAATTTGATACTATGAATAATAGCACCTCACTTAGATGCAAGATACAAATGAATATGCTTCTCCTTGAAATCGCCTTGCTGCTACAGAATGATGATTTGCTGCAACAGGTGCGAACTCCTCTAGGAATGCGAATTATGCTGAATGAACTTGATGTCAAATGAATGAATGAGATCTTGTATATATACATGATTACAATAGGGTTTGCACCTCTTCACAAATGAAGTCGACCTGAATAAGAAAAGACGTCTCATAGAAATTCACGCCTCTTCTAGAAGGTCGACCCATATAATAAATAATTATTAAATATTAAATAATATAAATCATGTTTTATTTTATTCATTTGAGAAGCACCTTTTCTCTCTTCAAATCGAACATATATAAATTGAATAGCCATAGGCTATATTCAATTTATTCTCTTCATGCGAATTCGCAAAGTAGAGGCTCGCGGCTGACCGAAACATCAACACTCCCTCTCAGCTAGGGAGGATACTTCCAGCTGCATAAGACATATCACCTCATCGTGATGTCAAACATCATGGCTACACCCATGTGTGGAAAAAAGGGCTTATCACCTCATCGTGATATTAACCATTATGGCTACACCCATGAATGGTATGTACAAGTGCTCATCACTCAACGTGATGTTATCACCTCACTGTGACATTCACCATGGCTCTCCCAGAGGGTGGAAACAAGGGCTTTCACCTCAAATCTCAAAGAGAAATGCATTATCAAGGGCTTGCACCTCAAATCTCTCTCAAAGAGAAATGCATTAGAGAGGATCATTGATACCAAGACTCCTTCTCAGCTAGGGCTTGATTCTCCACCATACCAAGCTTATCTCGAAAGTACACAAACTTTATCCTAGAGAGAGGCTTGGTGAGAATGTTTGCCATCTGCTCATCAGTGCCGATATACCTCAACTAAATTGCTTTCCTTAATACCATATCTTTGATATAATAGTATTTCATCTCAACATGTTTAGTTCTGTCATGAAACACAGGATTGACAGAAAGCTTCACACAACTCTGGTTATCACAATGAATGATAGTAGGCTCCATTGATTGTCCAAACAATCCTGTAAGGAGCTTTCGAAGCCACACTGCTTCTCGAGCTGCCACACAAGCTGCAGTATACTCAGCCTCAACTGTACTCAGTGCCACAGAAGACTACTTCCTGCTACACCAGGATATCATCGCAGACCCCAAACTGAAGCAACATCCAGAGGTACTCTTCCGATCAGTAACACACCCTGCCCAATCAGAATCATTAAAACCATGCAGCTTCAAATCCACACCTGAAGAATATCTCAACCCATATCCAACTGTGCCACGCAAGTATCTCAGGATATGTTTTGCTGCGACAAGATGTATTTACCTTGGTTCACACATGAATTGATTGAGTGCACTCAGTGCATAGTAGATATCCGATCTAGTGTTGACTAGATACATCAATGAACCAATCAACTGCCTATACATCGTGGGATCCACTAGATCTGACCTGGCTGCAACCTCTTTCAACTTATGTATGTTGGTCTCCATAGGCGTAGACATGGATTTGCAATCCATCATACCAAACCTTTTCAAAATGTCAATGGTATACGTCCCTTGACTTAGAATCATCTCATCTGGCTTCTGCCAAACTTCTAAGCCAAGAAAGTAATGCATGAGACCAAGATTCTTCATTTCAAATTCAGAAGCTAACTCCTTGCATTTGAGAATGAGGTGTTCTTCTCTAGTAATAATTAGATCATCAACATACAAAACCAAGATTAATGCTTCACCATCAATTACCTTGAAGTAGAGGTTAGAGTTAGTATCATTCTTTGAGAAGCCCAAACTTAACAGGTAACGATCAATCCTTTCGTACCAAGCACGAGGAGCATGCTTAAAACCATACAAGGCCTTCTTCAACCTGCAAACATGAGACTCCTTCCCATGTACCTCATCCATCAGGTTGCTCAATATATACCTCTTCCTCGATTACACCATTCAAAAAAGTTGTTTTCACATCCATTTGATGAATCTTCCATCCTCTAGATGCATCAATAGCAATGATGGTCCTGATTGAAGTATAATGAGCCACCGGAGCAAAGGTTTCTTTATAGTCAACTCCCTCTTTTTGTGAAAACCCTCTAGCCACGAATCTAGCCTTGTATTTCTCAATGCTCCCATCAGCCGCATGCTTGATCTTGAAGAGCCATTTAGAAGATACCACAAATTTGCCTTCGGGTCTAGGTACGATGTCCCAAACATCATTTTTGAGAATGGACTGATACTCTTCAGACATAGCATCTTTCCAAACCTGTTGACTAGAAGCTTCCTCAACACTTGAAGGCTCAGACTCAATAATTTGACTCATCAAGGCTACATAACTGGAGAACTTATTAGGTCTCTTACTTTCTCTGAAGGTTCTTCTTAGGGCTGCAAAACTTTCTGCCTCCTGCATTGTTTTCCTGGCTGTGATGTCCCCTTCTAAATAGGCTCTTGGACATCAGTAGATTAGCCTATTATGTCGACCCTCGTAGGCTAATGGTTCTGGATAGAGGGTCACTTGGACGGGCACTTGGTCGTCAAACTTCAGTGTTGATCTCCGGAGCATGGTGGCAGGGTGAATTGTGGCATTTGGCATGATACTGGTGCTTAATTTAATGATATTCACCTTTTATTTCACCATCCTCGGCCTAGGGACCATGTGTTTTAATATAAAGGGGTCACTTCTATTTTTTAGTTACTATTCATTATTAAAGTGGAAAATGTTATAACTTAAGTGAATAGTGTTCACTTTAATGAATAGTGTTTCCTTTGTAAAATTTATAAAAGGCAAGAGTGAAATTCGAATTGCTTCATTAGATGATCATTTTGGCTTGAAAAAAAACTTGGGAGTGAAGCTTGGAGGAAGAAGGAGGCTAGGGTTTCCTTATTTCTTGCAGTGGGTGAGCCTGGTGGGGCTTGGTTGTTTGTTTGGAGCTGCTTGAGGGTGTGAAACACCACCTTAAAGTTGCTGATCTGTTATTTTGCTGCTCTTTTGGAGATCTACGTTGCTGGTTGCAAGTTGTTCGAGCTTGGGTTTGAGTGGTTTGGGTTGCCGTTGTCTCCAATCTCGATTGTTCAAGAGTTGTTCGCATTTTGTGGTATTTTGGAGCTGTTTTTTGGTGTGCTACAGCCAGCCGCATTTTGTGAGGGTTTGATTCATCCAAAGCAAAAGAAACGCCCTTTTTACAAGGCTGCAACTTCACCTAAAGGGGGCACCCTTACCCTAGGAGGCTTCCCATTACGGTTTTTGGTGGGAAAGTTCATCTTCAAAGAGAAATCAGCATTTCATTGGGCGCGGGTACTGTAGCAGGGCACTATTCACAGTGTGTTTTGGCTGTAAGTTAAAATATGACTTATGTAATACTCAACATCGAACTTAATGTAAGTTATATATTGTAAGCGACCTTTATGTAATGAAGGAGCTATATTTAGACATCGAAATGAGTAATGTTTTCAAGTTATTCCATTAGTTTAGTTATTTAAGCTTTCATGGTATGCGCATGCTCTTTATGTATTATTCTTGTAATTTTGGAAAACAAAATCAAAGCATAAGAAGAAACACAAATTGAAACGAAAATTCAGACCTACGAATTAAGAGAAAACAAATCAGCAGAGTGTCGGTACACCACACTGGCCCAAAGAGGTCTTTTTCTTCCAATCACAATATTTGTAGGCCCATCAGTAGGTTCCAAGGGCTCAACTGGATCAACATCTTCTTTAGGTCCTGAAGCCTCCCTCTGATTCTCAGGAACATGGTCAACTTCCATATCCTCAGGAGACTCTTCATCATCGATTTCCATATGAGTGCCCTTGGATCTTCTGAATGCAACATCCTCTTCAAATGTGACATCTCTACTGATCTCAATTAACTTCTGACCCGGAATGTAGATTTTTGTAATGTCCCCTTCTCGAGCATGATCTTTTTAGTTGACCGTTGGCCTATTCCGGAGACCCATAGGCTACTCGGAAGGTGAAATTAGGGTTTCGTGTTTTGGAGGTTGCTATTACTCGTGAATTAATGATTTAATGGCGGATTCTTTCTGGGTTTTCAGAGAGCTTCGCTGTGGTGTGTTTCCTTGGCATTCCAAGCACCTTCAGGAATTTACTATTTTTAGTAAATTCTATTTCTGGCAGTGGTCCTGTCATTCTCGGCACAGTTGGCTTTCCTCTTCAGTCGACTCAGTTGGTTTGTTCAATTTGGCCTTGGGATGCATTTTGGAGAGATGAGTCATTTCATTTAATAATGTTATATTTTAATTATCCCTTGGCCTCGTCTCATAGCTGAATGATGTGTTATAAGGTGATCTTTAAGGGGCGGCGCCTCATTGAGGGTATTTTATAATTATCAAAGTAAAAAATTAAAGCCATAAAGTTGGACGCCTTTTTGAAGAGATGAAATTTATTTAAAAATCAAAAATTGCCTTGAAGGAAAAGTGATGCCACTTCTTGGAGGGAAATGTTAGGGTTTCTAGAAGCTTCGGAGGAGTCTTCACAAAGCTATAAAAGGAAGTCTTGGGTCTTCATTTGGTATCCGATATCTTGAGTATTGTTATGCTGCCGAAATGGTTGCTGGACTGCTTTAAGGAATGAATGCCTCCTAGCCTTGGCTTGACTTCATGCTTGAGAGATAGCATCTAGTGGAGAATTTAGTTAGTTTGTGAGAGAAGTTTGTAGTGAGGTTTGCTGTGTTGCATTGTTAGCTTGTAGTTCTGATTTACTGCATTTTATGTCATTTTTTGGAGTTGCTGATAACAGGGCTGAATCTGTAGTTTCATTCATAAATCAGAAAATCAAAAGATATTCGTTTTGGGTATTGCATACTCCTTTTGTCTATGCTGGGCACCCCTTTGTGTCAATTTTCAGATTTTATTATGTAGAATTGGGTTTTATTTTGCAGAAGTCGCCCCTCTTGAGGTTGTTCTTCCTCGTCATGCCTGACAAATGTTTAGATAATTCATTGAGTGGGTTTTGCAGCTGTTTCTCTATCATAAATTGATCGCCATCTTCTTAGGAGTCCATTGCACTTGGTCTCATGTCATTCAAAGTAGTTATGAGAGAGTTATGAGCATTTTTTTGAGTTTATGAGTTGCTGGTCTGTAGCTTCAGCTTGCTGGTTTGTCATACCAGATTTCAATAGTTGGAGTTTTGGGGCTTGTTTTTCATGCTTGAGAGTCTCTTGGAGTTAGAGAAACATTTGATATCATTTGCAGCATTTGGAGAATCCTAATACAGTGTTACTTGCAGGATTATTCTCATTGTAAAGTTGTTCAGTAGTACTGTTCAACTATTTTAATTATCTTGCCTATTTCATTGTATTCCCACGTTTGTGGAATAGGCTAGTCTTCTGCCTATTTACATTTAATTGCATTGTAGTTTAAAGTACCTCTGCCATATGGTAGCTCCATTCCCACCCTGGGATTGAAAGCACATACTTGGCGTTGAGTTTACTTTCAGCAATTGTAGTTGGTAGGGATCCTCTGACCACATGCTCGTCGTTCTCTGACGCATTCTTGGTTAGAGTTCTTTGTATCAGCATTGCATTAAGACCCTCTGACCATATGCTCGTCGTTATCCGACGCATTCTTGGTTAGAGTTCCTTTATCAGCATTGCATTGAGATCCTCTGACCATATGTTCACACCTTGCCCAACTCGGGATCCTGGTGTACATTCTTGGTTAGAGTTGAATTCCGCATCGTTTGGTTTAAGTGCTAACCCTAACGATTGTGTATTGCTCTGCTTGTTGGAATTGAAAAATTGAAAAAAATTGGTTCGGTATATTTCAGTGGTATCAGGGCCATGCATCCTGCCATCCTATGAAACGAACCTTCTATGAGTAACAGAGAACAAAGATACTTAGCAAGGGAATACAAGAAGGCTACCAGACAGTTTCAGTTGTATCAGGCTCCGAAAGGTAAGACAGCTTCGGAGGTATTAAGAGCAAATTGGGAATCTTCTCCGGGAGAAGAAATGGAGGATAATGAGAGGACATCGGGTGGTAACGGAGATGATAGAGGGAAGGGAAGAGAAAGATCGTCAAGTCCAGGAAAGAGATTCGAGAGGAAGATGGATGCCTTACTGGATATGGTATCTCTCATGTTGGGGAAAGTGGGTTAGAACCCAACTCCACATAACAATCCAGGACATAGGGGAGAACACAGCACCACCAACCAACATAATGGACATGCTGCTCAGCCTGCTTCAAACAGCACATACATTTCTTCAAGACCATTCAAACCCACCTTCTTGGCACCAGTAAACCCTCAACCTGATCCAAAAGAGAATGCTTCATTTGTTGAACAGTTGAGACTCGGCCGTACTGAGTATGATTCTCTCCCAGATGAAATTAAGGCGGATATGTCTTACAATGATTTTTTGGATCATAAAAGGAAGAATAGAGGACAAGGAAGACATTATGAACCAAGAAGAACAACAATACAGGGGGATTTGCATCATTCCGTCAACAAGATTACGCTTCCACATTTTGATGGGAGTGACAACAGTTCAACCAGAGCTTGGCTACAGAAGTTAGACAACTATCTAGCTCTTAAACCCATGGCGGAAGAGGAGGCGATTAAGTTCGCTACGCTACACCTAGATGAGGTGGCGCACGAGTGGTGGTACCATGGCCTAGTCATTTTGGGTCACCGGTCTGTCACTACCTATGATGAGTTCAGCAATAGGCTCATAGAGAGATTTGAGAAAAAAGATCCTGAAGTGCATTTCCGAGATTTGGCACAGCTTAGGCAGCATGGCACTGTTGATGCCTACATAGTTGAGTTTCAGAGACTTTCAGTCATGGTCACAGGAGTTACCGAGAGGCGTTTGGTGATCCTATTCAGTGAAGGATTGATGGAACCACTCAAGGGTTGGATTAAAGCTTTTGATCCACCCTCCCTACAGGAGACAATGAAGAAAGCAAGAAACATGGAGTGGGCTGCTCCTAAAGCAAAGTTTCAACCCAAGCCATCATTTCACAAAAGGGATAAAGGAAAAAGACCTCCTCATAAGGAGTTCCAACAGCATAAACCTCAAGTTACAAGATTGGATCCAGAGACACTTAACGAACTCAGAAGAAAAGGGTTATGTTTCCGGTGTAGAGAAAAATGGTCCCAAGACCATGTTTGCCCAAAAGGGGGCAAATTTCATCAAATTGAATACTATTCAGTTGAAGAAAGTAATTCTGATTCTTCAGACCAGCAGTCTGATTTTGATGACAGCGAAAGGGAAAGAGCTCCAGAAGAGTCCGAAGACGAAAAGGGAAGTGGAGGTACTTTGGCTCAACTTTCGAGCTTTCAAAAGAATGAATCCTTCAAAGTTCGAGGGATGATTAAGGGGCAGCGAATAGTTGCTTTGATTGACACTGGAGCAACGCATAACTTCATTGATGAAGTTGTGGTGGCAAAGAAGGGGCTGCAAACAGAAGAGTTTGAAGGCTTCAAGGTTATGGTTGTTGATGGGTTTCACATCTCATGCACCAAGAAGATCTCAAACATGACTATGCAATTGGGAAACTATGAAGTCAAGGACGACTTCTCTGTGGTCAGCATTGGAGATATGGATGTCGTTCTAGGCATTCAATGGCTGTGTTCACTCAGAGAGATCTCTCTAAATCTGCAAACCATGGAGCTCAAGTTTCAATCCGATGGGAAGAAGGTAGTGCTAAGAGGAATGTCCAATGGTGGTCCTCCGATTGTGTCATTCAAGAGAATGGCAAGGCTGATTCGTAATGATCAAGTTGAGTGGGCTGCAGAATGTATGATTCTTCCTGCTAGTCCAATTGAAACAAAGATAAACTATCCTCCTAATATTCAGTCTTTACTCACAAAGAAGAGCAAGGTGTTTGCTGATTTACCTTCTGGACCACGTCCTGAACGGGGTTTAGAGCATGTCATAGAGCTCAAGGAAGGACCTAAACCTGTTATTACAACTCCCTATCGGTACCCTAAGAAGCAGAAGGACGAGATTGAGAGAAACATTCAGGAACTCTTGGAGATGGGCTTCATTTGTCCAAGCAAGAGTCCCTTCGCTTCACCAGTTGTTCTTGTGAAGAAGAAGGATGGTACCATCTGCATGTGTGTGGACTATCATGCTTTGAATCGAAGCACCATCAAAAATCGATACCCCATTCCGAGGATAGATGAGCTCATTGATGAGCTACATGGAGCCAAGTTCTTTTCAAAGATCGATTTGAGATCAGGCTACTACCAGATTCGGATGAGAGGATCTGATGTTGAGAAGACAGCATTTAGATGCCACTATGGCCACTTCGAGTTTCTAATCATGCCTTTTGGGTTGACTAATGCTCCTGCTACCTTCCAGTCTTGTATGAACAGAGTCTTTCAGAAGCAGTTGAGGAAGTGTGTATTGATATTTTTTGATGACATTCTGATCTTCAGCAAGACATGGGAAGAACATCTCAAGCACTTGGAGGAAGTGCTTAGCACCCTAGAATCAGAGAGTTTGTTTGCCAAGGAATCCAAATGTGAATTTGGTATGGAGGAGCTACTTTACCTTGGTCATATAATCAGTGCTGAAGGAGTTAGGGTTGATCCTGAAAAGATCAAAGCAATGGTTGATTGGCCACCTCTTGAGAATTTGACTTAGTTGAAAGGATTCTGGGGTCTTTGTGGATTTTATAGAAGATTTGTGAAAGGCTACTCGCAGAATGCTACACCTCTTACTGACCTCACGAAAAAGGGGGCTTTTTGTTGGTCAGAAAAGGCCCAAACTACTTTTGATAAGTTTAAGAGGATCATGAGCTCTTGCCCAGTTTTAGCTATTCCAGACTTATCCAAGCCTTTCGAGCTACAGTGTGATGCATCTGGTGAAGGAGTTGGGGCTGATTTGATGCAAGACAAGCATCCCATTGTGTTTGAGAGCAGAAAATTAAGAGGTGTTGAAAGGACCTACTCCATCTATGACAAGGAAATGCTTGCCATTATGCATGCATTAGCTAAGTTCAGACAGTATTTGGTGGGGAGCAAGTTTGTGGTCAAGATTGATCACAATAGTCTCAAGCATTTCATGCATCAGAAAGATTTGAACGAGAGGCAACAAAAGTGGGTGAGTAAGCTTCAAGCTTACGATTTTGACATTGAATATGTCAGGGGTAAAAACAACATTGTGGCCGATGCTCTATCTAGGAGACCTCATTTGAGCTCATTATGTGAGCTTAACGTTGATTGGAAGAACATGTTGCTTGCTGATTATGCCAAAAATCAGTTTGCAACGAGCATCCTTGAGGGTACTTTTCATGATGAAAGGTACAAGGTGGTTGAAGGGCTGATACACTACAAGGGTAGAATCTTTTTGGTGGCTGATTCCAAGCTCAAAAAGAAAATTTTGTTGACATTTCATGACATTCCCCTTGCTGGTCATCAAGGGTTCTTCAAGACATATAGGTAGATTTGGGAAAGGTTTTCTTGGAAAGGGCTGAAAGGAGAAGTTCAACGCTGCATTTAGGAGTGTCCCACTTGTCAAATGAACAAGAATGAGCATACTCTACCAGCCGGTCTGTTGCAACCTCTCCCCATTCCCAATCAAAAATGGGAAAGCATATCAATGGACTTCATCACTGGGTTGCCGAAGGCCTAGGGCAAAGACTGTATCTATGTTGTGGTGGACAGATTAACAAAGTTTGCTCATTTCTTTGCCATCACTAGCTCTTTTTCAGCAGCACAAGTTGCAGATTTGTTTTTTCATGAGGTGTTTAGATTGCATGGGTTGCCGAAAAACATTGTGAGTGATAGGGACAACAAGTTCCTAAGTACCTTTTGGCAAGAAGTCTTCAGGATGAGTGGTACAGTGCTTACTTCAAGCACTAGTTATCACCCGCAAACCGATGGACAAACAGAGATAGTGAACAAATGGTTGGAAGGCTATCTGAGAAACTATGTTTCGGAGCAGCAAAGAGCATGGGTGAAATGGCTTCACATAGGCGAGTATTGCTATAATTCTTCTTTTCACATGTCAATAAGGATGTCACCTTTCATGGCTCTTTACGATTATGAGGCTCCTAGCTTTGCTGATTTGGTGTTTGGGGATAGCAAAGCCCCTCAAGCCAAGGATTTGTTGCAGCAGAGTCAGGATATCTTGAAATCATTGAAGAACAATATTCGGATTGCACAGAATCAGTAGAAGATGTACACTGATCAGCGGCGTGTTGAACGCTCTTTTGAGGTTGGAGATATGGTTTATCTTCGACTACAGCCTTACAGACAGTCTACTCTCAAGAAG
Organism: Sequoiadendron giganteum; assembly: GCA_007115665.2. NCBI lineage: Eukaryota > Viridiplantae > Streptophyta > Pinopsida > Cupressales > Cupressaceae > Sequoiadendron > Sequoiadendron giganteum. The sequence continues at coordinate 313,138,303 of CM021110.1, forward strand.
AGTGGAGCTGAGAAGCTCAAACCTCGTTTCTATGGGCCGTTCAAGGTTATCAGAAAGGTGGGAGCAGTAGCTTATGAGTTGGAACTACCCTCGAATAGCAGAGTACACAATGTCTTCCATGTGTCTCGCCTCAAGAAGGCACTTGGACACAATGTTGTTGCTTCATCACAGTTGCCACCTTTGGATGAAGAAGGACAGTTAGTTTTGATTCCAGAAGAGATTCTTGAGTCCAGAGAGCGTCCTTTGAGAAAAAGGACAATCAGAGAATACTTGGTGAAGTGGAAGAACTTGCCTATGGAGGATGCGACTTGGGAGAATGATGAGATTCTGCAGCATCCAGGTTTGCGGTTGCTTGAGGACAAGCAATCTTGGGGAGGGCGGACTGTAATGTCCCCTTCTCGAGCATGATCTTTTCAGTTGACCGTTGGCCTATTCCGGAGACCCGTAGGCTACTCGGAAGGTGAAATTAGGTTTTCATGTTTTGGAGGTTGCTATTACTCATGAATTAATGATTTAATGGCGGATTCTTTCTGGGTTTTCAGAGAGCTTCGCTGTGGTGTGTTTCCTTGGCATTCCAAGCACCTTCAGGAATTTACTATTTTTAGTAAATTCTATTTCTGGCAGTGGTCTTGTCGTTCTCAGTACAGTTGGCTTTCCTCTTCAGTCGACTCATTTGGTTTGTTCAATTTGGCCTTGGGATGCATTTTGGAGAGATAAGTCATTTCATTTAATAATGTTATATTTTAATTATCCCTTGGCCTAGTCTCATAACTTAATGATGTGTTAAAAGGTGGTCTTTAAGGGGTGGTGCCTCATTGAGGGTATTTTATAATTATCAAAGTAAAAAATTAAAGCCATAAAGTTGGACGCCTTTTTGAAGAGATGAAATTTATTTAAAAATCAAAAATTGCCTTGAAGGAAAAGTGATGCCACTTCTTGGAGGGAAATGTTAGGGTTTCTAGAAGCTTCAGAGGAGTCTTCACAAAGTTATAAAAGGAAGTCTTGGGTCTTCATTTGGCATCCGATATCTTGAGTATTGTTATGCTGCCGAAATGGTTGCTGAACTACTTCGAGGAATGAATGCCTCCTAGCCTTGGCTCGACTTCATGCTTGAGAGATAGCATCTAGTGGAGAATTTAGTTAGTTTGTGAGAAAGTTTGTAGTGAGGTTTGCTGTGTTGCAATGTTAGCTTGTAGTTCTGATTTACTGCATTTTATGTCATTTTCTGGAGTTGCTGATAACAGGGCTAAATCTGTAGTTTCATTCATAAATCAGAAAATCAAAAGATATTCGTTTTGGGTATTGCATACTTCCTTTTGTCTATGCTGAGCGCCCCTTTGTGTCAATTTTCAGATTTATTATGTAGAATTGGGTTTTATTTTGCAGAAGTCGCCCCTCTTGAGGTTGTTCTTCCTCGTCATGCCTGGCAAATGTTTAGATAATTCATTGAGTGGGTTTTGCAGCTGTTTCTCTATCATAAATTGATCTCCATCTTCTTAGGAGTCCATTGCACTTGGTCTCATGTCACTCGGAGTAGTTATGAGAGAGTTATGAGCATTTTTGTGAGTTTATGAGTTGCTGGTCTGTAGCTTCAGCTTGCTGGTTTGTCATACCAGATTTCAATAGTTGGAGTTTTGGGGCTTGTTTTTCATGCTTGAGAGTCTCTTGGAGTTAGAGAAACATTTGATATCATTTGCAGCATTTGGATAATCCTAATACAGTGTTACTTGCAGGATTATTCTCATTGTAAAGTTGTTTAGTAGTACTGTTCAACTATTTTAATTAACTTGCCTATTTCATTGTATTCCCTAATGTTCAATATTGTAATAGATTAACATAGACTGCTTTCTATTCTTTTCTTTACTTTAGTTTGTTTTTTTGAAACTTCGGTATTCTTTATTTAGAAACTTTGATTGTAAAATCTATCTAAAGAGACTGTCTTTTTCGTGATATGCATCAAGATTTTACCATTACATAGTATCAAAGCGGGAATTTTTATTTCTAGCGTTATTTCTGATCTTTGCGGTTCTGTCGATGAAAAATCGTGGGCCAATTTTTTTTTCTTGGGCGGTTGAGGAAAAACACAAGTTTTTTCACCTTTTTTTCACATCCTTTCTTGCACACAATTTTTTGCTAGACTGTGGTTCCTTTTGGCTTGCGTGATTGGGAAATTTCAAAGAAGAAATAATCGCATGAAGGTGTTTGCAAAATTGTGGCTGAGTTTCGCGTTTTTTTTTTAGCCTATTCGTGAGGGTTTTTCATTTCAGAATCGCGGCATTTGTGTTGTGTAAAAAAAATCATGGGTTTTTGAAGAAAAATCGTGCCATTTCTTTTTTGGAAATTGTGTTTGGTACAATGCCATTTTGGTGTGTGATTTTTTTCTTGAGTTTGTGGCCACGTCTGGGTTCGCTGCGCATCATTTTTTTGATTTCGGGCGGTCTTTTCTTGGGCATTTTTCTCTATGATTGCACGACCTAGGGTTTGTGGATTTCTGCAAGTGAAAATCACAACTGCTAAATATCGCAGGGTGTTGTTCTGAAGTCGCTAGCCTTGCAAATTTTGTGGGTTTTTTGTAAAAAAAATTGTGGCTTAGACTTGAAGATTGATTGTGACCTATGGTTTACTTGACTTTCTAGATGTTTTCTTGAATTTTTGCTGAGATTCGTGGAGTTTTCTTTGTTTGAGTTCTTTGGCACAATTTTCTGAAGGCATTTTTTGTGGTTTAGATTACTTGTGATTGATGGCCTGTTTGTCTCACATTATGTTGGAGGGTAGTCAGAAATTCAACGGTTGCAACTACAACACCTGGAAGTAGTATATGATGACCATATTTGAGTATCGACTCTTTGATCAGATTGTTCTGGGCAACACTACACGTCTTGCAATGATGGGTAAAGATCAAGAGAAATTTGATGAGCAAAATTGGGAAGTATTAAATTGTCAGCCAACCTCAGGTACTGTTTGGCAAATCAGCTAAAGAAATCTAGGATCCTCTGAAATATCTTCATGAAACATCCAACAAGAGCGAAGCATTCTTTCTGAAGAACATGTTCTCCATCATGATGGATGAGAAGACAACTTTGCAGGTGCACTTGATAAAAATCAAGGATATCCATGATCAACTAGAGGCTATTGTTTGGAAGATGGAGGAGGAAGATATGGTAGTCATCACTTTGAAAAGTCTGCCAAAGTCTTATGAACACTTTATTGAGATGCTCAACATTACCTCAACTAATGTTGACTTGAAGTTTACAGAGCTTTGCACCAAACTTTTGCAGTAGGATCGATGGAAACAACAGTTCGCTAGTGGTGCTAGTTCATCCTCCACAGAAAAGGCATTTACTACCAAGACATTTCAGAAGAATAAGGGCAAGAATCAACCCTCTCAGCAGACTAGCCAAACTCAATCCCAAGACTAATCAAAGAAGAAGAACATTCAGTGCAACTATTGTCACAAGTATGGTCACATGAACTTCTGCAGCAGTATCGATGGAAACGACAGTTCGATAGCGGTGTTAGCGTTGCACAGGTGGCTGCCGTTGCACCAAAAGATCGACTTGTTAATGCCCGATACAACCGTTGGATTTATAGAAGATCAAGATCCACAGGAGGCAGTTAAACCATGTCATGAAGCCCAAGCGCCATGCTGGACTATGCCTACCATAGGAAGAGGAGACCAAGGGTCACACCTTGCAACAATTCCCCCCACCCCCCCCCAATCGCAAGCGCGGGGTTTGAACCTGGGACCTCGGCTCTGATACCAATTGTTGAACATGTGGCTGCCATTGCACCAAAAGATCGACTTGTTAATGTCTGATACAGCCGTTGGATTTATACAAGATCAAGATCCATAGGAGGTGGTTAAACCATGTCATGAAGCCCAAGCGCTGCACTGGACTACACCTACCACAGGAAGAGGAGACCAAGGGTCACACCTTGCAACGACTAGTTCATGCTCCACAGAATAGGCATTTACTACCAAGACATTTTAGAAGAATAAGGGCAAGAATCAACCCTCTCAGCAGACCAACCAAACTCAATCCCAAGACTCTTCCAAGAAGAACATTTAGTGCAACTATTGTCACAAGTATGGTCACGTGAAGAAAGATTGTCGAAAATGCTTGGCTTCTGAACTGCCCAAGCAAGGAGAATCTAAACCTAAAGCCCATGTTGCAGAGCACACTGAGCAGGAGTTTGCATTCTATGCATTTATGGCCAAGAGTTCATTAGGTCATGTTAAATCCTCTGCCTAGCATATTGATTTAGGTGCATCTTGACATTTCACTCACCATCGAGATTGGTTCATTGAGTACATGCCATAAAGAGATTCTATTATCTTTGGAGGAGGCGAAGAGTATACTGTTGTCTGAACGGGCAACATGCTGATTGATTATGGAGGGAGAAATTTAATATTTCTTTATGTATACTTTGTACCAGGCATGGAGCTAAATTTACTTTCAGTTAGTCAGATCATGACTCACTCTCCTTAGTTAGATATTGTTTTCAACATGCATACATGCAACATGGTCTGTATCGACTTGTTGATTCTGGTGATTCTCAAGAGCATGCTATGGCAGCCAGGAGCACTTCCATCGGCAACCTTTGGCATCAGCGTCATGGGCACCTGAATATGCATTATCTCTCTCAGCTATCTAGAGATAATTTGGCTGGTGGTCTACCTGTGATTTAGACTCAGAATCATGGAGTATGCGAAGCTTGTCAGGATGGAAAGCAACATCAGAATCCATTCTCAAATGGTGACGCATGGAGAGCTTCCAAGGTATTACAATTGGTTCATGTTGATGTATGTGGACCAATGAACACTCCTTCAATTACTGGTTGCAGGTATTTTTTGTTATTTGTTGATGATTTTAGTAGAAGAATGCGGGTGTATTTTCTTAAAAACAAATTAGAGGTGTTCAGTATATTTCAGCAGTTAAGGCCTTAGTTGAGAAAGAGTCGGGCTCTCAGATAGTCACTCCTAGGTCTAATAATGGGGGGGAGTTTTGTTCTTCTGACTTTTCCAATTTCTGTGCTGCCCATGGCATTAAGCTCCAACTTACCACAACCTACACCCCTCAGCAGAATGGTGTCGTTGAGCGTTGCAATCGCACCATTACTGAAATGGCTCGTTCTATGCTGGAGCATAGAAATGTCTCTAAGAAATTTTGGGTTGAAGCAGTTTATATTGCAGTCTATATTCTGAACCAGTCTCCTACTCATGTCATTAAGAAGACAACTCTTGAAGAAGCTTGGTCTGGACACAAGCCTAAGATTAGCCACGTGAAAGTTTTTGGCTCTACTGTTCATGTGTGGATTCCAGATGCCAAGTGCACTAAGTTGGATTCCAAAAGCCAAAAACTCATGTTCATTGGTTATAGTGAGAATCATAAGGCATATAGGCTGATTGATGTAGATACAGATCATCTCATCTTCAGTCGTGATGTTGTGGTTGATGAAAATAGTGGGCCCTTCTATCTGTCTTCTCCTTCTATGAGCCTTGAGGATCAGTCTTTGAAAGCTTTTGATTTGTGTGTTTGTCTTCCCCTAGCTCCACCTAATGGGAGGGATTCTGTAGTTGTGTAGGCACCTCAGCAAAATGTTCCACCACCCGCCCCTCCTCAAGACAATCTGGATCCTAATCCAGTTGATTTTGTTCCAGCCACCCCTGGTGATGTTCCTCTTGTTTCAAATATTGGTACTTCTACTCTTCGGCCTAAATGGTATGCTAAAACCAACGGTGATCTCCATGATGATGAATTGATTGAGGGTAGATCTACTTGGAATAAGAGAAAGTAACAGAATATAGTTAATTTTGCTCTTATGGCCAACCTTCATAGCATCGCCGAGCCTCAAACATATTTAGAGGCTAAAGGCATTCCTGAGTGGGAACAGGCTATGGAAGCTGAACATCATAGTCTTTTGAAGAATAACACTTCGGTCCTCTCCAATCTTCCACTTGGGAAGAAGCCCATTGGCTGCAAATGGGTGTATAAAGTTAAGTACAAGGCTGATGAAACTCTTGATAAGTATAAGGCTTGGTTAGTAGCCAAAGGGTTCTCATAGATAAAGGGCATTGATTATGAGGAGACTTTTGCTCCCACAACCAAAATGAGTACAATTCGGTTTGTCCTCGCTATTGCAACCCAGTTTGGATGGAATTTCCATCAAATGGATGTCAAGAGTGCATTCCTCAATGGTGATCTAGAGGAAGAAGTCTATATGATGCAACCTACTGGTTTCAAGGTTCTTGGTAAGGAACACTTGGTATGCAAACTAGTGAAAGCACTCTATGGCCTTAAATAGGCTCCACAAACATGCTACATGAAAATTGATAAGTACCTCATTGATCATGGTTTTTAGAGGATCCCTTTTGATTCTAATTTGTATGTCAAATAGTTTGGTGATGATATTCTTTTGCTTGTTGTCTATGTTGATGACCTAATCATTACTGACAGCTTAGAACATCTGATTGAGGAGATCGAACATAATCATAGTCAATCTTTTGACATGATAGATTTGGAACTCCTTCATTATTGTCTAGGTGGGTATGTGTAGGATCATGATGGGCTAAAAAGTGGCAATATGTAAGTGATATGATTGCCCATATGGCTGACGACTTTTTTTTACCCAAAATTGATGAAACGAAAAGGGTTTTTAAAAGACATTCTTAGCTTTCCACCAATATAAATTATGCTTTACTTTGAATTTAATAAATAATTATTATTCATTTTCTATTTGAATTATGACTAAAGTCCTGATTGATAGGTTGATTGAAAAACATTTATAGCTTTCAAATGGTATCACATTTTTTGAATCCGAAACATGCGTCACATTCTATGCTTCGCATACTATAGGATTTAAAAAATAAATTGAATTTCATGAAGTTTTGACCAAGTTAAGGTGGTTCGACATATGAGTTTTTTATATTTTTTAAAAGTTGTAATAAAAAAATCATAATTAATTATTTATTTGGAAAAAAAATACAAAAAAATATGCTTCACATCGGGACACGAGTCCTCTACTTATATCTAAAATTTTATAAAAAAATATTATCATTTTATTGTGGTTAGGGTGGTTAGATAGACACCTACTTAGTTTTTCCTTGAAATTTAAGTACTACTACATTGAAATTTCAAATTTTCACCAAATAGATTTTTATTTATTTTAAATAAACTTAGTAGTTTATAAACTACATTCAATTTGCTACAGATTCTATTCTTACATATTTTTGAAATAATATAGATAATTTATTCAAATTTTTTACGTTATGTTGACTAACTCTGATTTTCTGAATTTTCATCGCCACTTAAGGGCTTGTTTTTTTCATGACGATCCTACACATACCCAAGTGTTGAGGCTTGGTAGACAGTTGGTAGCATCTTTCTCTCTCAGTCCAAGTATGTCCGTAGTTTGCTTGATAAATTTAGGATGAATGATTGCAAACCTGCATCTACACCCATGGAGAAAGGGCTAAAACTATCAGCACAATCAGATTCACTTGTGCAAAATGAATCAACATTCATGCAACTAGTAGGAAGCCTCATTTATCTCACTGCTACTAGACCTGATATCAGTTTTGCTGTGAACTACATTTCTCGCTTCATGATAGCCCCTAAAGCTAAACATTGGGTTGCAGCGAAGCGTGTGCTGAGATATGTGAAAGACATTTCCGACTTTGGCATTCTATATGGCAGGTGCAAAGATCCTAAGCTGATTGGCTTTACAGACTCAAATTGGGTAGGTTTTGTTGATGACAGGAAGTCTATTTCTGGGTATGTTTTCAGTTTGGGTACAGGTGCAGTTACTTGGACTAGCAAGAAGCAGTAGGTAGTGGCTCTTTCTTTGATTGGAGCTGAATATCAGAGAATTGTTAAAGCAGCTTGTGAGGTAGTTTGACTTCGAAGGGTGCTTTTTGACATGCAAATGTCTCAAGCAGGGCCTTCCCCCTTGTACTGTGACAATCAAGGGGTGCTGAAACTTCCAAAAATCTAGTCTTTCATGAAAGGACCAAGCATGTTGAACTTCATTGTCATTTCATCCGCCAGCTTATCGAAGATGGATTAGTGGTATTGCAATATGTTCCAACTGAGGATCAAACTGCAAATATTCTCACCAAGTCTTTGAACCCAAATAAGTTTGTCAAATTTAGGGGGCACCTTGGTGTAGTTGATAGATTGACCATTAAGGGAGGGTATTAAATTAATATTTTAGATAGTTTATTAATGGTCAATATTGTAATATATTAGCATAGATTGCTTTCTATTCTTTTTTCTACTTTAGTCTATTTTTTTAGAAACTTTGGTATTCTTTATTTTAGAAACTCTGATTGTAAAATCTATTTAAAGAGCCTTTGTCTCTTTCGTAATATACATCAACATTTTACCATTACAATCCAAATTCGACCACAAAATGGAATTGCCCAGAGAAGAACGAAAACGAAAACAAAACAGCAAAACAAAACCGGATTTTTTTTTTGTTGATGTCGATTGCTCGTCCGCCCAAATGCTCCTGCATCACCTACACTTCATAATGAGCCAAGCATTGTTTAAACATATTCTTTCTAGTTTGTTTTTAATGCTTTTAAGCACATTTTCAGTCAATTGTAAAATAGCATAGTTCATAAGTAAATTTATCCTACCTTTTCATTTAGACTTTAAAGAGTTATAATCTATTTGATATTTATTATGATTAGTTGGATTTCAAAAAATGTGTTTGTAATATTCCAAAGTACGATGCAGAAAGGCAGTTCCAATACGATTGAAGTACATGTAGACAAGGCCCAGAATGTCTCAAGTGGAAAGATGCAAATTTTCAAAGATGCATACAAAATAAGTATTGAAAAAAGCACAATAAATGTCATCTTCAGGCTATCGTATGTACTGGTAAGAGAGCGTATCTTTGAAAATAACTTGGACTTGCTTCTGCAGAAAGTTCATACTTTTCCTTTTGATTGTAAGATCTTTATAATTTTTTAATGTTAGATTGATGCATAGTTTATAAGATTAATTGTTCTATATGTTCTTAAACATATTAAAAAGAGTGAATAGAATTTATTTCATAATTAAATTTGAAACTAATTCGAAAGGAATATGATATAAAAAAAGGGTATAAGTAGAAGAGGAACTAAAAGTTATAAAATTGTTAGGTAAGAAAATTAATTTGTAATAAAATTATCTTCATATATACAAATAATTAAAAATATTATTAATAATACAAAACAGGTAAACAAGATTTGAGAATATATTATTTTATTGTTTTCTTGCTTTTAATTGGAATTGAATTTTGTAAATTTTTTATTTCAAGTGTAAAAATTTTCTTAGCTTTTCTTTCTAGCATTTATACATATTTAGAAATCCTTCTATTATTTATGTATAAGTCAGTATTTAAATTTATGATATGAATTGTAAAAGTATTGTCCTTATATTGTGTTAGGTTAGAAAACTTAAATCTATGATCCTCAAAATAATTATTAACTTTGGAACTTTTAAATTTTATATTTGTGTGTTTAACAATGTTTATTTCTATTCAAATCAATTAAAACACAAACCTAAGAGTTTTTATGAGTCGGGTGCTCTATTAAGTAGTATAGATATCTTAAATACATCTATCTAAAAGATATTACTCTCCAAATGTTTATATTGAATTTGTTGTTTTATTTACCACATATACATAAACATTAATTTTAATTCTTATAAAATCATTATTTTATATATTTGAAGAGCTATTTCATTTTTATCTATAATTTATATGATTTTTGATTTTGCTTTTTGAAAAGCCACTATTTATTATAAAAAATATATTTGTGGCTACTAAAGGATTTTATTTATTTGTTTTGTTAAATTAAATTATAGATAGGTAAAAAAACATAGAATTGTTTTTTATTTACTTATAAATTATGTTATTTTATTTACTATATATTTAAAAAAAATTGGTGTCTTTACTTTATTTTATTTATTTTAAAATTTTGATGTCTTTATATTTAAAAACAAATATTGGTCCTAAATAGTTTTTCTTTCATGATCATGACATTAGATGCTTCTCCCCCTATTATCACTATAAGTTACCCTTCTTGATAGAATAAGCTATTTTTTCATGGAGTTTAAAGTGACCTCAATGCCTCTCTCAAGCCACACATTGGTTTGAAGCCACATAGTCTAGCTTTGCTATCATGTAAGTATTGATGATTTGAGAAGGACTTGAATGTATGACTTCCTATAAACCATCAAAGCGCTCAACCATCAAACTGTAGGTCTCTTATATATACCTTTCCAAATGTGTATTGAATTACTTCTTTCCATATATTTTAACTTTTCTCTTATAAATCACATTAAATGTTCTATGAAACTTAGATAGAATAGATTGATTTCCAATAATGTCACAATTTTCATTTGTACCATTTAGTTTTGGTTACATAGGAACATAAGATTTGCATTATATTTTATTTTTTTCCCTTAGATTTTATGTTTTTCATTTAGTATTTGATTCAAAACACAAAATTTGAGATTGTCTTTAGAAAGCATATTATGTTTATTCAAACTATAAGAGATTTGTACAATAAACACAATTTATATTGAAGAGAATGTCGTACAAAAGTTTACTAAGTAAATAGACTTGCAATTTAATAATTAATTATTGTCTCTAATAAAAATGATAACATATTAAAAAATATAGATCAAAGTGTTTGAGATTATACTAATTTGTAATTAAGAATTTGAAATATTAAATTAATTTCTTTTATATCACAAAAGATGTTTTGAGTAAGGCAAAGCTTGAAATCTATAGTAGAGAAATTTGAAACGTAATGGAATTGCTAAGATAGTCTAGAGAAATGGTCTAACTCCATCCAAAACTTCGATCCTTATTTTGTATATTTGGTAGTATACTAATAGGCCTGAAAATTCAAGATGCATTTTGAAACATTATTATTTTAAAATATTAGAAATTTTATAACCTTTTACAAAATGTAACCTACTCAATAGGTTGCCTTTGGAGAAGAAATTTTGAGCCATCTTATTTGTTCATGGTTTTAGTAATGGAAATTTTTCTAATAAATTGATATATTAGGAGTACATGTTAACCTTTTTATTTTAGCAAGTTTATAATTTAGTATCTATGATGAAAATCAATTTAAAGATGTAGATTGCAATTATAATTTTTTTTGTCTAGATGATTAATGTTTCCTATTATTAAAAATGATAATATTATGAAAATAATTAAAAATGCTAACGGTAAAAAAATTACAATTTAAAATTTCTTTGAGTTGCAAATGCAATAGGTTTTGGTCATGATATAAAATGGAAAGAACTCCAATTCTAAGAATAGCATTTTTGAAAGATTTTAAGTATGATATAAGGAAAGTATTTAAAAAAGATCTAGTATGAATAAAATTGATTTGAGAAATTTAATGTATTTAAAAATATTGTTGTCATATTCTTTGATATTCCATATTATACTAGCAATGATAAGAATAGGGAAGAGTATAGAAGTATTAATGTTAAAAAAATTTGAAATTTTAAAATATCTACAAAGGTGCAATTGGATATGATCTAAGCATAAAACATTTAGTACAAAGATTCATTATAAGCTTCCAAGATTAAAGTGGTGAAAAAAACAAATTCTCATTGTTTGCTTGAATCTTAGATCATCTTCCATCTGCATATAAGGAATCAATTTTTTGGGGGTTGATCAGGCAACAATAAGTTTTTTGTGCCTAGTAATTATTACTTCACAATCCTAGGTAAAAGAGATTAAAATTTATGCTTATTACTCTAGTTTTGCTCCCAAATAGAAACACTACAAGGCGGGGATAAAATGTGGATGATTAGATTTTCAAGATTAGGTGTTGTGGCACCATAATATTTCCACCACAAATCTGCCAGTATAACATTTGCCATTGATAATTTGTAAGGACTTTAGTAAACTTAAAAGTTAAAATAAATACTAAATTAGTATTAAACATATATGTTTTTTTACCTAGCTGTAGAGTGGCTCTCCTATGAATACAAAAATTTGAAGAAAATAATGGTGTCTCTGCCCTCTTATAACTCTATATCTCATCAAGTATGAGATCTTGAAGGTTCTCTTCAGCAACCAATCTCTCAATGCATGTTTAGAGGCCAAGCATGACCTCTACATCTGCTTTGAAAGAAGTGAAGAAATAAACTTGGAATTCAAATTGTAGGTAGTAGCATGAATATGTTGGTGGAGTTGTAGGTTCTGACTCCAATCTATAATGTGCCATATGGGTTCATATTTGGTCTTATTCGACCCATACAAATATTGAATCACCTCTTTGGCCTTATCCATGGCCTTGTATGGATACCCCATGGGGTTTTTATGTCCATCCACCAATTGTGGAACCCTAACCAACAATTATGACATGTAAATATCAAACTTTTACAAAATTAGGTAATTGTAAAATTAGAAAAAACAGTAGAACTTGGAGTTTGAAAACTTACATTGACGGTCTCCTCCATGAATTAGGAAAATATATCATCAAAAATGGTTTTCATGATCCTCCTTACTTCAACCTTCCTAGTTCCTACAATAAAGGTTCTCTAACCACCTTTTGCTCACAAACATGCATTTAAGGTTGGGCATTGCGGCTGATATACTGTACAAGGTTAAGAAATTAGTGACAAAGCATGTGACTCTTGATTGCATGAGATCCTTGTCATCCGTGTGCTCTCTCATAATATTTAGGGCCCATGTGTGGTTGTAGATATACTTTGTGATATTCCTTGCATCTTTAATTGCATTCTTCACCTATCTTAGTTTGCTTATGTCCTCAAGGAGTAGGCCAAGATAGTGGGCAACACAAGGGCTCCAAAAAAATGTTGGGTGCCTTGCCTCTAGAAATCTATTGTCCGCCACATATGCAACAGCATTGTCAATCACTATTTGAATGACATTTTCCACACCCACCTCCATCACCACATCATCCAACATGTTGCACAAGGTCTCTACATTTTTTATTTCATTGGAGACATCAACCAATTTCAAAAAGACTAATTGCCCCCTAAAGCCACTAAAAGTTGATGAGTGTCCTATTATTTTCATCCGCCCATCCATCACTTGAATGGTGAACCCCTTACATAGCACAATCTATGCATTGATCAGCTGCTCCCATAAGGAGTTAAAGCAACATTAAATGTAATATTGTTGTAGTACCAAAATCCTGTACATGCCAACCTTGCCTCATGTTGTAATTCTCTATTCTATGTACTACCTTCCAATGAGGGTTTCACACTAAGAGTGTTATGAGGAACAAAAAAGGTAGAACTATGGCTGTCCATATTGTCTGATCCTTGTATTTGTGGCCCAATGGAAGAAAATCTCCCCATATCTCCCTATGACCTTGTAACTAGCTTTGGGATTGACATTGCCTTGGTTGTTACCTTTTTCTTTACTTTCGTTTGTTTATATGTTGCAAGGAGTTGTTTCACCTCCTTCTCAGCCTTTGAAGTAGCTGTTGTAGATGGTATACCATCTCGGCATTGAAGGATCCATGCAAAGTGATATTTAGAGTCAATTTATGCCTCCGATCATACTTTTAGTGCAAATAACCTCTACTTGTGTTGGATTTGGTGCCCTACCTTTCTAACAAGGATCCTTAGGTTCACTACCAATTCTTCATTTTGTTGAAGTCCTATTCCTTTTAGAAAAATAAAAATGCAATGTAGCAAAATGAAGACAAAAGAAAAAATCAATACCCAAGAAAAAAAAAATTGCTTCATAAAAGATTTCAGAAATCAATAGAATGTTGGATGTGAAAATTATATGAATTTTTAAAATTTGGTTTGTATTGCAAGTTTAAATGACTTGCAAGCTTGACTTTTCATAGTTATAATTGTAAAAATTCAAGCCTGCTAATAGTTTAATTGAAATTTTGTTTATATTGCATGTTTAAACAATATGGAGGCTGGAATTATAATTGTGAAATTCAACATTTTCAACAATTTCAGCCTTCAACATAAAAAAGAATCAAAGGATTTTAAATTGTGAAAAAAAAATTACAACCTATAGATTGTTGAAAACTTGTAATATGTATTATGAACAAAATTACAAAAATTCATATAATTTTTAAATTTGCAATATGTATTATGAACAAAATTATAAGAATTCATATAAATTTATAGATTGTTTAAGATATCTGATTTCAGATTTACAAGGAATCTCCGTCAGCTGATGGCTCAATCGATTTGCAAGGAAGGGCAAAAAGAAATTCAATGAAAACTTGTGTATTCATGCCCTAAATCACCAATTGCATGCCTTAAATCATTGCCACTTGCATGCTCAAAATGTAAAAATCATAAAAAAATTTTAGCAGTAGGTGAAACAAACAAATTAATACTCAATTAGGATGAGTTTTTCATAAAAATTAGTCGTGAGTTTTCAGTGTTTTATTGATGAGTTTTTACTAAAAATTGCTGTGAGTTTGTCAAAAAAATAATCGATGAGTAACTCACTACTTTTTTTTGACTCACAAATACTTTGCAAGTTTTACAACTATGAACAATACAATAATCTTCAATTCATCATCTCATTGTTACCTTCATCAATCGGCTTAAGAATCTTTTGAGTGATTTCCTTTGATTGTTTCTGGTAAATGGATGTTTTGTCAAAAAATTTCAAAAATAATGAGACATGAACTAGGATATTAGGTTGAAATGTAATATAGCCCCCAATTTCTGCACCAACTAGGTGTGGTATCTCTTTATAGAGAAAGGATGGAAAAATGTGGTTCCCTAGAGTCTTGTTAGACATAACGTTCTTATTTTTCCTTGTAATCTAGCCAAACAAGGATTAACCTTTGTTCTTCCTTATATAGTTGCTTTTGGATGTGTATCAATTGGGCCTTAACATGATTGCTTTCAGCAAAAATGTTCACATTTTTTTTGCTAATATTTTATTTTCGACTTGAAATATCTTATAAATTTAAGAAGTAGACATAACTTCTATCCACTACTCAACAAATTTGTGTCATGAGTTAACCTGATTTTTTCAAATTTAAGTTGAGGATGTCTTTTCTAGAAGCATTTTGTTGATATGTCTATAAATATGGGCCAGAAATTAGCGAGGCACTTTACTTACTCTAGCTTCCATTTTTCTATTAGGAATGATCCATTGTTGAAACAAAAAGGTCTAAAAGATTTTCTGCTCTGCAGGTTTAGCCCTTTCTTCTATTGTTCCAGGTTGAAAAGTCTAGAGTAAAATTGAGTTCTACTAAGTGAGTTTTAAGTTCAATCTTGTTAAGATGTTCTTTAATTGAACCTGATTCTTTTCATTTCTTTTGGGGCTTGGATGGTGCTGAAATATCCTATGACTATCAAGTCTTGAATATTGATTGTTGTTGAAGTTATGCAGCCGTGGGCATCTACTTTCAGGTGCGATTTCACATGATGAAGAGATAAATTAAATATAGCCATAGGATATTTAATTTATTCGATATAAAGATATGAAGAGGTGCTTCATTCATTTGTAATTAAATAAACTGATTTAATTTAATAAATAATATTACATTTAATAAAGGCCGACTTCCTCTAGAAAATCGCGCCTCTCAACAAAGATGTCTTTTCTAGAGGCCAACCTCTCTTGGTGAAGAGGTGCGAACTGAGTTGGTTATCTATATATATGGAGCACTTCATTTGTAATCAATCAATCAATTAAGTTCATTCGAAGAAGAAGAAGAGAAGTGCGACTTCAAGAGCAGATTGAAGTTTTTATCAGCAGATCGATTCAAGGAGAATCGTCCTTCTTGTATCTTTGCATCTAAGAGAGGTGATGTTCATTGTATCATTGAGGCATTGTGTTTGTGCCCAAGTTGTAAGCATATTGCTGCTCTTATTTATATCAATATAGAGGAGATATATTGGCTGGGTTTTTCTCCCACGGGTTGGAGGGTTTTCCTAGGGTATTGGCTGTCATTGTGTCAATTTTTGAATTAATTTATGTGCTCTAATCTGATCTTATAAAGCTAACATGGTATCAAAGCGGGTTTGAAGAAGATCCCCGATCAGATTTTTTGATTAATTCAACGATACCTTTGTTACCTCTCATCTTTATTCACCTCCTTCTCTCTATCAAGATGGTGAATGGTCTTAAGATCGAGGATAGGCTTGAGGGAGTGCCAAACTTCACTTTGTGGAGATTCAGGATTATGCTCACCTTGGAGGAAAGCGAATTGGCAGAGTTTGTGGAGAGCTGTGCCCCCGAACCTATGGAGGAGGAAGAAAAGGCCCTATGGAAGAAGAAAGATACTAGGGCAAAGAAAATGTTAATTGATTCGGTGAAGGATCATATTGTTCCTATTGTCTCCAAGTTAAGGACTGTGAGAGAGATGTTCAAAACCCTAGAGGAGATGTACGAGATCAACAACACCAGCTGAGCTCTTGCACTGAAGCAACAACTGCATCACTTGAAGATAGCGAAGGGAGAAACTGTCATTGCCTACTTCATGAGAATAACCGAATTGAGAGATCAGCTCTCGTCTATTGGGCATGTGGTCGATAGCAAGGATCTGACCATTCTAGCTCTTAATGGTCTCCCTTCATCTTGGGAGTCTTATATTCAGGGAATCAGTGCAAGATCTAAACTTCCCAAGTTTGATCGGTTGAGGGCAGACTGTATTCAAGAAGAATCTAGGTTGGCGGAAAGAGGTATTGGGCAAAGCTCCGTTAATGAAGACCTTCATGTTCTTGCCACTGAATCCTCAAAGAAGAAAGGTGGAAAGAAAGGGCACTTCAAAAGAAACAGAGATAGAGGAGCTGATGGTGGTCCCGCATTTAAGAAGAAGAGGGACCTCTCCAAGGTCCAATGTTTCCATTGTGACAAGTTTGGTCATTTTGCAAAGGAATGTCCTTCCAGGCCTAGGCAACAGGCCACCTTTGCTAATGTCGATGAAGACTCCATGCAGAAGGATACAAGTGAATACTTGTTCTATTCAACCTTGTCAAGTAATGTAACCACTGACAACAATACTTGGTTGATAGATAGTGGTGCCTCTCGCCACATCACAGGTTTTAGGGAGCATCTATCTAATTTGGTGGAGAAAGATTCTAGCGAACAAGTCATTATCGGAGATGATGCTAG
Organism: Sequoiadendron giganteum; assembly: GCA_007115665.2. Lineage (NCBI taxonomy): Eukaryota > Viridiplantae > Streptophyta > Pinopsida > Cupressales > Cupressaceae > Sequoiadendron > Sequoiadendron giganteum. The sequence goes on from CM021110.1 coordinate 313,155,397, forward strand.
CTACGCTGTGAAAGGAGTTGGGTCTGCCTCTCTTCAATTGGATTCTGGTGTTTCCTTGCAATTGGATGATGTACTATTTGTTCTCGGCATAAAGAGAAACCTTGTTTCCATCTCAGCCTTGGAAGACAAGGGTTATCAAGTTTTTTTTTTCAGAAGGAAAAGTTCTTATATGGGCAAAGAACTCCAATTTCAAGACTGCTCGAGAGATTGGAGTCAGACATGGGTGTCTCTATAGGATATGCACTCGCCCTCTTCAGGATCTAGTGCATGATTCTTCAAGTTTGTGTGATCTGTGGCATCGAAGATTGGCTCACCTCCACTTTCGTGCCCTACCTATCATGGAGAAGATGGTCACAGGCCTTCCGAAAATCAACCAGGAGCATGAAGGTACATGTAAAGGTTGCGCCTTAGGTAAGAATACAAAGGGTCCATTTCATAGTAGAGAAAGTAGATCTAAATGTATTCTTGATCTCATTCATTTTGATTTATGTTGTCCAATGTCTGTTGTGTCTTCGAGTGGTTTCTTGTATTACATTATTTTTATTGATGACTACTCTAGAAAGACTTGGATTTATTTCTTGAGATCTAAAGAATCTGAGAAAGTGTTAGAAAGATTTAGAGAATTCAGAGCTCAGGTGGAGAACCTGTCTGGGAAGAAGATCAAAGTTTTGAGATCCGATAACGAAGGAGAATACACTTCTGGTATCTTCCGTATCTTCTGCATTGAAGCAGGGATTAAGAGGGAGTTTAGCGTTCCTTATAATCCTCAACAGAATGGTGTTGCAGAGAGAAAGAACAGATCTATCGTGGAAGCAGTCAAAGCCATGATTCATGACCAAGACCTGCAACTCTCACTTTGGGTTGAAGCTTCCAGGACTGCTGTCTATGTCCAGAATAGAAGTCCTCGTAGAATCTTGGAGAACATTACTCCTGAAGAAGCATTCTCTGGGGTGAAACCTGAAGTAAGTCATTTGAGGATCCTTGGGTGTCCAGTGTATATTCATATACCTAAGGAGAAGAGGACAAAATTGGAACCTTCTGGCAAGAAGGGAATTTTGGTAGGCTACAGTGAGACTTCTAAAGCTTACAGAATCTACATTCTAGGTCAGAAGACTATTGAGATTAGTAGAGATGTCACATTTGAGGAGGATGTTGCATTCAGAAGATCCAAGGGATCTCATATGGAGATTGATGAAGAAGAGCCTCCTTAGGATATGGAAGTTGACCATGTTCCTGAGAATCAGAGGGAGGTTCCTGAACCTAAAGAAGATGATGATCCAGTTGAACCCTTGGAGCCTACTGATGGGTCTACAGATATTGTGATTGGAAGGAAGAGACCTCTTTGGGCCAGGAAAATAATGCAGGAGGCAAAAATTTTTGCAGCCCCAAGAGGAACTTTCAGAGAAAGCAAGAGACCTAATAAATTCTCCGGTTATGTAGCTCTGATGAGTTAGATCATTGAGTCAGAGCCTTCAAGTGTTGAAGAAGCCTCTAGTCAACAAGTTTGGAAAGATGCTATGACTGAAGAGTATCAGTCCATACTTAAGAATAATGTTTGGGACATAGTTCCTAGACCCGAAGGCAAATCTGTGGTGTCTTCTAAATGGCTCTTCAAGATCAAGCATGCGGCTGATGGGAGCATTGAGAAGTACAAGGCCAGATTCGTGGCTAGAGGGTTTTCACAAAAAGAGGGAGTTGACTATGAAGGAACCTTTGCTCCTGTGGCTCGATATACTTTTCTCAGAACCATTATTGCTACTGCAGCATCTAGAGGATGGAAGATTCACCAAATGGATGTAAAGATAACCTTTCTGAATGGTGTCATAGAAGAAGAGGTTTACATTGAGCAATCCGATGGATTTGATGTACATGGGAAGGAGTCTCATGTTTGCAAGTTGAAGAAGGCCTTGTATGGTCTTAAGCAGGCTCCTCGTGCTTGGTACGAAAGGATTGATCGTTACATATTGAGTTTGGGTTTCTCAAAGAATGATGCAAATTTTAACCTCTACTTTAAAGTGATAAATGGTGAAGCATTGATTTTGGTTCTGTATGTTGATGATTTGATTATCACTGGAGAAGAACACCTAATTCTAAAATGTAAGGAGTTAGCTTCTGAGTTTGAGATGAAGAATCTTGGTCTCATGCATTACTTTCTTGGCTTAAAAGTTTGGCAAAAACCAGATGAGATGATTCTAAGTCAAGGCAAGTATACCATTGACATTCTGAAGAGGTTTGGTATGATTGATTGCAAACCTATGTCTACACCTATGGAGACCAACTTACATAAGTTGAAGGAGGCTGTAGCTAGTTCAAAACTAGTGGATTCTACGATGTATAGGCAGCTGATTGGTTCATTGATGTATCTAGTTAACACTAAACCGGATATCTTTTATGCAATGAGTGCACTTAGTTAGTTCATGTGTGAACCAAGACAGATACATCTTGTTGCAGCTAAACATATCTTGAGATACTTGCGTGGCACAATTGGATATGGATTGAAATATTCTACAAGTGTGGATTTGGAGTTGCATGGTTTTACTGATTCTGATTGGACAGGGTGTGTCACTGATCGGAAGAGTACCTTTGGTTGTTACTTTAGTTTGGGATCTGCTATGATATCCTGGTGCAGCAGGAAGCAGTCTTCAGTGGCATTGAGTACAACAGAGGCAGAGTACATTGCAGCTTGTGTGGCAGCTCATGAAGCAGTGTGCCTTCGCAAGCTCCTTGCAGGATTGTTTGGACAATCAATGGAGCCTACTATCATTCATTGTGATAACTAGAGCTGTGTGAAGCTTTCTATCAATCCTGTGTTTCATGACAAAACAAAGCATGTTGAGATCAAATACCATTATATTAGAGATATGGTATTGAGGAAAGCTATACAATTGAGGTATATCAGCATTGATGAGTAGACGACAAACATTCTCACCAAGCCTCTCTCCAGGATAAAGTTTGTGTACTTTCGAGATAAGCTTGGTATGGTGGAGAATTCAGCCTTAACTGAGAAGGAGTCTCAGTATCAGTGATCCTCTTTAATGAGTTCTTCTCTGTGAGAGAAGTTCGAGGTGAAATCCCTTGTTAATGAGTTCTTCTCTGCTAGAGAAGTATGAGGTGAAATCCCTTGATTCCACCCTTTGGGAGAGCCATGGTGGATGTCATGTGTGTGACTCCATGACAACATCACATGAGAGAGTCCGTGATGATTTACTTGTACTTGTGTTTCACCCTCTGGGGGAGCCATGGTGAAAGTCACAATGAGGTGACAACATCACATTGAGTGATAAGCACTTGTACATACCATCTTTGGAGGTAGCCATGATGGTTGATATCACGATGAGGTGATATCCAATATCATGATGATGTGATATGCTTTCACGATGAGGTGATAAGCTCTTTCCTTACATGAATGTAGTCATGTTGATTGACATCACGATGAGGTGATATGTCTTGTACAGGTGGAAGTATTCCTCCCTAGCTGAGAGGGAGTGTTGAAGTTATGCAGCCGCGGGCATCTACTTCCAGGTGCGATTTCACATGATGAAGAGATAAATTAAATATAGCCATAGGATATTTAATTTATTCGATATAAAGATATGAAGAGGTGCTTCATTCATTTGTAACTAAATAAACTGATTTTATTTAATAAATAATATTACATTTAATAAAGGCCGACTTCCTCTAGAAAATCACGCCTCTCCACAAAGACGTCTTTTCTAGAGGCCGACCTCTCTTGGTGAAGAGGTGCGAACTGAGTTGGTTATCTATATATATGGAGCACTTCATTTGTAATCAATCAATCAATCAAATTCATTCGAATAAGAAGAAGAGAAGTGCGACTTCAAGAGCAGATTGAAGTTTTTATCAGCAGATCGATTCAAGGAGAATCATCCTTCTTGTATCTTTGCATCTAAGAGAGGTGATGTTCATTGTATCATTGAGGCATTGTGTTTGTGCCCAAGTTGTAAGCAGATTGCTTCTCTTATTTATATCAATATAGAGGAGATATATTGGCTGGGTTTTTCTCCCTCGGGTTGGAGGGTTTTCCTAGGGTATTGGCTGTGTCATTGTGTCAATTTTTGAATTAATTTTTGTGCTCTAATCTGATCTTATAAAACTAACAATTGTAAGATCCTATCTTGTTATGTCTCCAATTGTTTGTATTTTTTTCCCATAGGAGGAAATGTGTATACTATAATTTTGAAAATTGTTTGAAATTCATGAGAAAAAAAACAGCAAATAGATCCCAAGGGAAGCTTTGTAAGGGCTTGAGGCCATAATTGGCTGGGTTCCAATGAATGGAAGTTCTTATTTCTTTGCAAAGAATCGTTTGTTTTCTGCTCCATCATGGCTGAGAGGATGGAGTGTCAAATCATTATGACATCAATAGGTGAGATTTTTTTCATATGATGATATTTGGCCTATTTTGGATCGAATTTGCGTGGAGATTGATCTTACACTTCCAAGATTTCCATTGAGTAGCAACTCTTATCAAGAGCTTAGGGAGGATGTTGTTGGAGGTATCCCTCATATTATTTAATATGGGAACACTAGGAGAAGATCTCAAGAGGAGGCTCACATGAATCTAAGAGTAGTGTAGTGTGAGCATGATTGAATGACCTCAAGTTTGGGTATTTGTGCAGAGGATCATCAACAAGATATGAAGGAAGCAAGTGGTGATAGTATCTTGCCATCAAATGATAGACGGAACACGCTCATGACAGCTAGTCTGATTTTTGGCCTTGTTGCTGTTGTCTCCACCATTATCAGCCACCACATCACTTCATTTGCAATCATACAAATGTTGTTACAGGTGTCTTCAATCAATGGGCAGGAGGATTTTTCAGTTTGTGACTTTTAATGGAGTATTTTCAGTCCTTGTATGGATGTTCCCAGCTTCTACATTTCTCACATTTTTATTTTAGCAAGGAAGCTTCAGTTTTGCAGCTGTACCGTTGTTATGTTGCTGGTAATTAGAATGCCAGGCTGGGAACTGCTATTATCAGTCATGAACAGCTGCAAGTTTGCACGTTTTAAGGGAGTTTCATCATTGGATGATATTGGTAGAAGGTTTCAATTGAAGGGAACAATCATTTCAGCCACCATATTTGTGATTTGGGTGAGATTCCAAGTGGTTTGTGGTTGTTGTAACTTGTTTATGGCCTATACATAGTGTGATTTGTGCCATATTTTGGAAGATACAACTTACAACGTCGTTGAATGGCTCATTGGAACTCAAGGTTTGGGTTATGAAACTCTAATAAGTGTTCCAAATTCTTCATCACATAGGAGGAACCAAGTGGTGCAGAAAAAAAATACGATGTTGAGTACATGTGGTAGCTCATAGTCTTGTGGGAATTTTTGGATACTATTATCAAAGAGATTATCTTGAGAGTGAGTTGTATTCCTTGTCTAATACAATTTTGGTTTGGAAGGAGAATCTTTGGGATCTCATAATGGAATTTTCAAAGTTTTGTGTTGTGGATCATGCTCATGTGCTGGCCAAATTGTCTCCTAAGTTGCAAGGGTTGCATACAATCATTTTGGATAATGGATTTGGGAGATGTTATAATTATTGGCCGAAGTTACTTTATTTGATAAGCATGGGATCTAGACTCTATAGTTACTACATCATGATCCATAGCTTAGGCAAGGTATTGTATAATCAACCCAATCCACTATTGCTTGAGGGAAAGCAATTTCGAGAAGGGTAGGTTGTCATGTCCCCTTTTCGGAAATATTGTCAAGGAGAAGACCCTAGCCTATCCCTACTTCTCATAGGCTAAAGGGCAAAGCAAGAGAAATAATTTTTAAAATAATTTTAAGTTGGGCCCAATAATTTTATATTCAAGAGAACTTATTATAATATTTTTTGATTTGATTAAAAGTGTTTTTAAATACTTTAGAGGGAAGTTATTAATTATGGGCTCAAATTGGAAAGGTTTAAAGGAAGGGTCCTAGCTTCAATTAGTATCTACCATTCACTTTCTAGATTGAGCATTGCATTGATTTTACTCATCCAATGATGAAAACCTTGTTTGTTATTAGAAATCTTTGAGGACGAAAACTCTCTTGGATTTCCACTTCAGAGGTTTGGTGAGAAAATCATAGATTAGGGTCACTCACCTTGAGCACCACACTTGGAAAGGCCATTGTATTTATTTATTTGCAGATTTTCAAGGTTTGTTTCTGTTTGAAGATATTATTTACATGATTTAAGGCTGCCATACTTTTTCTAGAGAGGCAAATCAATATTTTATTGAGGGTGACCAACATTGACAAAATTATTGGCCATTTTGGGAGTTGATTGTACAGTTATGAAGGAAAAATAATATTAGAGAGTAGCAATCAGAATTATATGTCATTTTCAGCCTCTTTTTGTGGGTGATCTGCCCTAGGGATGAAGTTACTAGGGTCATCCAAATTCCCATAGGAATGAGTCACCTATAGTTGCCGACTTATTTTCATAAAATCCTAGCAATACACATATAGATCTTGAACATCTTGATGAGTATAAACTAGGGCCTTGTGCAAACCATTCCAAAATTCCTCCTCCACATAGAGATTGGGTAAGGGAGAGGGGAGGGATGCCGTAGGAATCATAAACATTTCTTCTTACATTGAAAAATTACCAATCCATTCTCTTATGGCTCTATTTGAAATCTTTGAGTTGAATCAGGTTGAGCAATCAACTTGAATTGTTCCCTCACTTCGCTTACTAGAATCTTGTACTCCCTCCACAACCAACATTGCTTTGATCATATCATGAGCTCTAGTATAGGAGCAATCAAAGGCAGCCCTGAGATGATGGTTTGACATAGAGCCATAAAAATAGGTGTTACAAGGACCCTTCTTTTGGCCTCTTGCCATTCCTATTACCTACAATAGCCAATGAAACACCAATTCCAAGCAAAGAAAATCACACCAAACCCAACACTTGCACTAGTCGACACACTCCAAATTGCCATCCATGATGAGAAAGTAGTCTATAGTTAAGAAACTTCCATATATATTGCTAGCCTACTCATATAAAAGGAGTACAGGACAACACTTATTGTTCTATCACAAGGGAAAAGATATCATGATATGCCACACCAAATTAGAAGTAAATCTCTATTTGCCTTCGAAATTATTTTCACAAAAGGAATATAAAAAATCAAGCCCATCATTCCTCTCTTACCTCATAGTACACATGATTTTATCCTCCTCAATAATACTTTCTAAGTTGTCCTAGTTGTTCTTGGCAAGTCGGTCATAGGTTAATTAATAATCCCATGATTTGCTAGACCTTTTCCCTTGTCTAGGCACATGGGTGAAAGAGATATTACTAAAGTCCTTACCAAGTTGTCAAGCCTTGGCATACTAGTTTTTACATACCTCTCGGATCACACCACCTATTATATACATGATATGACTGATGACTCATTATCATATACCTATAATTACAATTGTAGAGTGACCTTCCATTATTATATTTCAAAAACCATTTTCCCACACTAATTGAAGGCCTTCAATCACCTCATACCATTTCATTTCATTGTTAGATTTTAGTCTCAAGGAGAAAAGAGCCTCTAGTGTTAAAATTTATGACCTCATCTTTGAGGATGGCTCCAACACCAGCTTTACTTGGGTCAACCCTAGCAACCCCATCAAAATTCATCTTTAAAAATCCTAGAGTTAGGGGCTTCCATTTCACGTATTGTCACCTATCTAATTTTTCTCTTGCCCTATTAACAAGTAATAAAAAATAATTGTTAATAGCACCAATTTTATAAATTATTTAATTTAATATATAAATTCTTATATTTTCTAAGTAAATTAGTCTAAGGATCTAGAAAATATATTAATTTGTCCAAGGGTTGATCTTTGAACTATTTAGTAAAATAATTTATTTATGTAAATATGGACTTTTTTAATTATCTCTAATAATTTATTAAATAATTATTCTAATTAATTTATTTTTATCACCTACCTAATTAGTGTGAGCAATGAATTATTTTGATTATTGAATTAAATCACCGAACTAATTATAATTTATATATCAAATAAATTTAATAAAGTATTTAATTATGATTAATTGATAATTGCTTGGCAATATTAATAAAATCTAAGTTAATTGATTTAATATTGTATGAACCCCAATATTTATTGTAGTGTGACATGTTGACAAATTTAACAAAGGTAATTCAATGCCATGAAGTTCACTCCCCTTGGTTAACCTCTATAAGAAGTTGTAATTTTGGGGATTTCTTTTGTATCAACTGTCTTTCTTCCAATAATAAATGTCAAGGAAACTGTTCTATCATACATAGGAACTCCAAAAATATTTCTATCATACTATTTTTCTAAATTATGAAATTTTTACGAGCCTTATCGATTTTGTTAATCAAATTAACACGAGTGATGAATTCTTAGTTATTAGCTAACTTTTTATCATCTTTTGGTTGTTCTAATGTCTTTTCAGGATGCTAATTTTCGACCGTATGAAATTGCTGGTCCACTATCAAAATGCGATCCTGCAAATGATTACCACATGGGTATATGTCCAAGGTGAGTGTATTATTTGAAATTATAATTGTCTTGGATCCAAGCTACTTTTTGGCTTTTCATGATGGTTATTCCCATTCATTTTTCAACCTCTTTTATCATGAAATTTTTATGTATATGGAGGCAAGTTTCACAATCAGTTATACAGCCATGCCATCTTTTATTGTTGCCTCTCTTTGAACCTTTGGTTCGATAAATAGTGAACTCTAAATATCCTTTGTTCCAGATCACCTCGATTTGGTGAATTTTCCTCTTTCTTATTTTACAAACTTTGTTTAAAGGAGAGTTGACTTAATGCATAAGTGTTAATAACAGTAGTTGTTAATGGATGCTGGGGTTCATATTCCAAAGGCCTATAATGTTGAAAAAGCTTATAGGCCTGAATTATGTACATCAATGTAAGAGGGTGTTTGTCATTATGTTAAAAAGGATCATCGTCTAAAAGATATTTTTTTCTTATTAGATATTATATAATATTAGACGTAATGTTAGAATACACTTTGTACATATGCCTGGTGCATTTATTGTGTATGTTAATGATGTAATAACATCACATCTATTATATTTAAAAAATAACTCATCATAAAGGTACAACCACCTTGTAACATTAATTTCTGTTTTTAAATCTGTTTTGCTGCTTTTTCCTTGGTTGAAAGGCAGCTGTAGGCCAACTGTATTTTGCTGCTATGCCCCTAATCGACCCTCATGACAGCAATATCAGAGCTCAAATCTTCACGTGAGGCTGCTACAGAGTTGGAGAATGTAATAAGTGCTGCGACTGAGCCTGATATGCTCATGCCAGCCCAATGGAATTTCAAATGCCCATACACAGAGCCCCCACGACTGATAAATGGAACAACCTCAATATAATGAACCTTTCCCTTTCCCATGCGTTTGCGTCCCAACTCCCAAGGCTCCTTACAGTTGAACCATAGCTTCTTCCTCCTCAACTCCCTATGAGTCTCGTCATCAAACTTATCCTTCCTGGGTCACTCCTTCTGAAAAGGCTTTTTGTCTTATTTATTTTGAGGTATGAATTGTTTAGATGGGAATTCTCTTAGGCACTGAATTCTCCATGTCACATGCCCATATGATAGCATCTTGAAGGGACTCTCGTTTAAAAGCCTTAATCCAACCACGTAGTGGTTTGGATAGATCCTCAATGAAAAGCATGATCAACCTGTGCTCCGACACCTCTGAAACCATCATCGAGAGTCTATGGAACTTAGAGATATATGCATCCATTTTACCACTTTGCTTGAATTGTGCCAACTCTCTCAAGTGCAATTCTAGGTCCTTCTGATCAAACATGTCCATCAACTTTTGAGTGAAGTCCAAATAAGATGTGATGCTAGCATGACCCAAGGTAACTAACCCTTTGTACCACCACTTGTGGGCCTCACCCTCCAAATGCAAGGTAGCGTACATAATAGCCTTTGACTCTAACATTGGGTTAAGTTGGAAATAGGTGTCCAACTTCTGAACCCAAGATCTAGTTGTGCATTTACTAGAGCCATCGAACGAGGGAATAGATAGTTTTCCAACCTTACGCTGCAAATCCTGATTTTGAGGGCCCCCATTATGATCCATAGGTCTATTTCTGTATTTTATGGCACAAAAGTCTTGCAAGGTCATGGCTACATGAAACTCATCTCCAGGGGACTGATACTCTCTCAAATAGTCTGTGAAACCTTCTCCCTGTGCTTGCCGTCCCTGATTACTAGCTGGATGTCCTCTCAAGAACTAAGGCATAAGAGGCCTAAGAGTTAGTTACCCTACTCGTTGTCCTAGTGTGGCTTTGAATAGGTATGTGTGTATTATTCCTTCACCTTGGTTTCCATCATTTCCATTGCCCCCATTATGACCATCAGTACCATTGTTGCCAACATTGTTCCGATTAGCATTCAACTTAGTAAGGAGTTGAACTACCTGTTGTTGACCCCTAACAAGGTCATTTAGGATCTGCAATGTGCTACCCTCAGGCGGTTCACGGCTATCACCCATGTTTTCTTCTTCTGATGATGATTTTGAATCAAATGGGTTAAATGCTTCTTCTCTTTCCCTTCTTCTCCTATATGTTAGGTAAGCCTAATCTTCTAGATTCATAAATATGCATGCAAACTGAAATCACTGAACACCCCAAAACACACAGGCTGGCAGGAAGACCAGCTTTGATACCACTATAAAATACCCTTCTGGATGTGTGTAGTTTTTGCGATATTTTTCAGTTTAACATATGTTCCATCTTATCAAACTAAGATGAATGCATTGCATATAAAATGATACTTTCAAATTGACTGATCATATAAATCTGATCACCAACTTTATAGTCCTTTCCTCATACATTTAATTGAGTATAACAAGATGAACAGCTAGACAACTACAGCCTTATATGGTTTCAATCAAAACATAAATATAAGAAGATATTTGTGTGTTTGACTCAGAAATAAACATCAGATGTAGGAGCTTACAATATATATCAGGTTGGCTGATAATAGCCTTAAATCACACCAAACTGAGCAACAAGTAGAGCAGAAGTACATTTTCAGGTACTCAGAATGCTACTACGAAAGTATATCTTACAATAAGTTTCCAGACTTTGTATAACAGCAAATGACATAGAAAGATAACTTTATATCAGACCTGGAAACCAATGTAGGCTTGGAAACAACTAGCAGCAACCTGGGAAATGACTGAGACCATGAAATGAGACCACATCCAGTACCTATGAACCTCTTGTGACCTCCTGAATGGCTAAATATGCTCTCAACTTCACATTACAAGCTGCTATGCCCCTAATCGACCCTCATGACAGCAATATCAGAGCTCAAATCCTCACGTGAGGCTGCTACAGGGTTGGAGAATGTAGTAACTGTTGTGATTGAGCCTGATATGCTCACTCCAGCCCAATGGAAGTTCAAACGCCCATACACAGAGCTCCCATGACTGATAAATGAATGCTATTGCTATTCTTGGTAACTTGTGACCATAAATTGAAGCCCACAATCTGATACCAATCACGTTTCTGCTAAAACCCCTCTCAGATATGACGTCTAAGGTTTGAGATGACCCTCAACCTTCTTTCAAAACTCGCCCAGCACTGGAAACACAATGAATAACTCAAAAATGAAAGGTGGGGACCAGCATAGAGTACAAACCCTTCAAAACCCGATTTTAAATATCAACTTCAAACTGTAGAAAAATACAGTTTGTTTTTCCCAATTTTGTCTCCACAAGAGACCCACACAATTACAATACGCAGATAGAAGACTTGTATGATCTCCTCCAATAATCAGCTAGGGTGGAATTGTTTCACCACCGAAACCGGATGCCCTAGGGTTTCCTTGTCCCCAAGACCAAGAATTTTGAGAGCTCTCGAAAGTGAAATGAGAAATAAATCAAGCATAAAATAAATGAGCTTCAAAAACCTCTTTTATATCCTTCACTTTAATTTTCTGCTCAAAATATAATAAAGTGACTTTATTAAGTTACTTTTTAATATTTCTCCAAAAGTCACTTTATAACACATTTAATTAATTATTTAACATTACTTTTTAAAGTTTGCTTTTCTTGCTAAGTAATATTAAACAATTAAATAAATTAATTCCCTTTTTCCGACTTTAGCCTATGGGAAGTAAATAGGCTAAGCTATACTCCTGGGTGATCATTGAGAAGGGGACATTACAAAGAGCCACAACTCGCAGGGCCAGCAAACTAGACTAAGAAACTAAAAACTAAGAACAACAAGAAACATGAAAAGGTGCACGCAGGCATAGCAAAAGGCAGACAACTTGGGAACAAGAACTAGACAAAAATAGAAACAACAAAGGTCCTAGCACTCGTCACTCCTTAGGATTGTATATTAAGTCTTACCTTTCCTTTACGACATCGAGGGAGTCCTCCCAGTCCATATTTGTCTTCTTGTTGTTGTCTTCTTCTTGAACCATATCCCCTTGGATTTTCCCTTTCTTTTTCCTTTGGTTGTTGACCTTGGTGTATCCTGAAACTATGCCAAATATCGCTCTCTGCATAATACCATCCACTATAGAAATGATAGTGCCATGAACGTTTTGCATCAGTTTAAGCTTCTCGTTAACACTTTCAAGGTCAAGTTGTTCTTCCATTTTGTGAACTCGACCTTGAAGATCAGAAATTTGTTCTCTGAGCTAATCCAAAGACTTAGAGGTTGTCTCTTCCTATTGACTATTATCCTCCACCCTGTTATCTTCCTTGCTGACATTTTCATTATCTTGCCCCATTTCCAAGTATTTCATATCTTCCATATTGACCTCTTCTAACACATTCTCCATCTCTTGGCCCTTTTCCTCAATCATGTCTTCCATATTAATCTCCTTAGAGTTTGACTTCTCGCTATTGTCCTCTTCCTCTTCATTAACATTATCTTCCTTATCAGATTCATTGTTCTCCATGCTTTCAATTTCAGAGTGGGGAAAGAGCTCGTCAGACGAATCTTTCACCACCTCCTCAAAGATGAGCTCCTTAGCTTTTTTATCTATGCTTTTTTTTTTGTCACCTAGACTAGCCAATCGAGTAGACCATCATTCTCCAGAATGAGGGGGGCCAAAACTTCCACCACCTTTGACATTACATCTAGGTCATCCATAATTTCAATAGTGACATTCTTCGACCCCTGCTTCAAGGTAGTCTCCTGTTTCCTCTTTTTGTGATTTTGGGTGCCAGGAGTAGGTTTCCCCTTTGCTGGGGTTACTTTTAACAACTCTTCTTCAAGAGGAGGATTTGCCACGCATTTGGGAAAACCTTTTTTGGGTTTTGTAACGCTAGAAGAGGGTTTTTTGGGAGACAGATGCATAGTACTACTAATGAGCTTTAATTCTAGAGGGTTACTAGCAAAAGTAAGGCTTTGCGAGGTATTGGCTAGAACACGCTTATAAAGAGTCAATATAAGTCCCTAGTGTAAGGGAGGAGATGCTCCTTTTTCTATACAGTGATGCAGAGAAGATAGCAAATAGAAAGGGACATTTATTTGTTCCTTATGCCTTATGTGATTCAATAAGGGAAAGTGGTACCAATGCACAGTTTTAAGTCTCCCCTCCAAGGTAAAGTAACACATAACATGTAAACTTACCATGCCAAAGGGGTCCGACAACTTCTCTCGGTTGTAGCCGTTTTGGAATCTTTCTAGTTTTTCATCTTTTTCGATGAAGTTGTCTATGAATCTTTGATAATTTTTGCTACTCTGTTTAACAACTTTTAAGTCCTTGTTCTCGATTCTTGTGGCCGCCAAAATGATGTTGGTAGTCACCATGAAATTGAGGTTTCCTATCGACACCTGACCATTCTTCCATGAGTTGCAGAATCTAGACGTTATCACATCATTAGACCCTTGCATTGCCTGGGAAAAAGGAGTTAGACCCTCTTCCTCAACAATTTGCCATAGCTCCACGTTTTGTTGTAGCGGAATGCAAGAAAGTGGCTCCAACTTTTTCTGCGGACCTCTCATTTTACTTCCTCCCACCATAGAGCACAAAAAATGCTTATGTAAAGAATGAAAACTCTCATTAACAGAGTGTTGGCGTAAGAACTAACACCTTTGGAGTGTGAGTTTGTACGCACAACTATGCACACTACGCAATGAGTGCTCTTCAAATTAGGAGGGGAAGCTCCCTCGTTGTGTTGGAATGCATGGAATAGAAAACTAAACTAATGTCCTATCTTTTTGTTCTCAGCTGGTAGAGGAACAAGGTTAAGAAAACCTAGAACGTTGCAGCTAAGTATTTTCTGGTTTCGCAGATCATGTAACTATAACTAAGCTAACTTCTTTAAAATCGATCTAGTTTACTCACGAAAATAGAGTGTGAGGAAATGGAGCAGGAATGGTTTTTATACGATAAGCTGGGTACAGTTTTGCAACATGAAGGTAAGGTGGGCACAACTATCTGCTCGGCTGAATAAGCTTATTATGACACACATCATACAATAGGCTTTAAGTACGAATTCTCAACATGAGGGCAAGGTGGGCACAACTATTTGCTTAATTCGAATAGGCCTATTGATAACAAAACACAAAAGATAGCCAACTAGGACAGCAAATTGCATAGGCGAGACACGCGTACAATTTACGATCGAACTAGCCACTATATCTAACTAAGGCAAGCATTCATCATAATAATTGCATGGAACCCGAGTGGCATAACAATTCATTATCAAAACAAATACTCTAGAACAGATCCAACAAAGACAATATTACAGGCAAGGTAGGCGTAGCATATATTAATCTCCTGTAAAAGTTCCTTGAATAGATACAATAATAGCAATACTACAGGCAAGGTAGGCGCAGCATGTATGCTATCAAGCAAAAGTTCTAATTACAAGGGTGAACCAATCTTGAGAATAGGCATGTTGCCGACAGCGCAGCAATTCTCTATCACCAGGAAAAGCTAATTACAAATGAGCTAAAAGCTCTTATTTATAGACTTCAAGGTGTAGGCAACCCTAAAATCACCTTGAGTCAACTACAGTCTTGCAAGACATGCAAGATCTTATTCCTAAACCCTAATTGAATGAAACTATACAGTTAACTGGGAAACTATCATCAGTTAACTGAAACATCTAATCTAAATGGACAAAGTGCAACATGCACGTCCTTATTGAAAGCAAGTTAACTGGAATGCTATCATCAGTTAACTGAAAAAATCTAATCTAATCTCCAAGTGTACGTAGATGTTTCCAAGAAAGACATGCATGCAATATGTAACAGCAAGTTAACTCGGAAAGAAACCTCGAGTTTAACTCCTTATGACTCATCCTTGTAAACAACTGCATGGTCTAACTGAAAGTCTACTCCAAGTTTATCATCTCCTCCAGGAATTTATCAATAATATCATCATCTGGCACTCTGACGCTATCCACGATGATCAACTGTCTGTCTAACTCTTTGTCTCTATCTTGGATTTCCTTTTTGAAACTGATAGTCAACATTGTAAACTTCTCCATTTTGGATGCCTCTGGTCCTCCACATAGGTTATCACGAACTAACTCTTCGAACTCAGGCTGTACAACATCAAGCTCAAGATACACACCATCTTCATGAAGATAATGGCATGGGATCTGAGTGACTTTGGCGGCTCCGTAAATGGAGTGATGATCTATGTTCCTTCTACAGCTTGACGCCTCTGACGCTTTTCTTGATGTCTCTCAATGGAAGAGTGTTGCATGACGAAACTGCGAAGTTTGACCGTGAACACTCTGGTTATGAGAAATGCACACGAACTCACCGCACACGCAGAATTCCAATGGTATCAACTCTCCTGTTGACTGTAAATATGGCTATGTTCTGACAACTTTTCCTTGAAAGCTAAACCAGCTTATGATGAGGCTAAAAATAGCCTATTAACGGGTAATTTTCACGAAAAATTCTGAGATGTGGGTATTGTGCAGAAAATGATTCTAAGCAAACCCACAACATTAGAAATTTGAAAAAAAACCTTTTGCCTTGGCATGGAAGAACTTTTTGGTTGAGAGATTTCACAACAGTAGGGGGTTCTCAGGAACATTTTCCGCAAGAAAAACTGGCATATGGGTATTGTAGGCATTGGTGAGCGGAAAAGACCCAGATCCTCCGTTTTCTAAAAAATGGAGTTTTAGGTTGGCATGCAAAGGGTTTTCAGTTTGGATCTGAACTGGCAGTTAGGGGCACTAGGGGCAATTTTTCCTGCGAAAATCTGGAACATGGGTTTTGTGTAGAAATGAATCCTAAGACAACCCAGATCGACAGATTTGCGAAAAAACGTGATTTAGGCCCACATGCAAAGAAAATCCTGGAAAAAAACACAGTGCTCTAGAAAAGAGGCAGCGGGGCAATTTTCACAAAATAATCTAAGACATTGGTATTGTCATTGATGTTGAAATACTCGAACCCAAATGATGCTTTTCTGAAGATTCTGCTGTTTTCTTTGACATGCGAAGAAAATCTAAGATGAGAATAGAGGAAAATAAGACAGAAGAATAGAAGTTTTTTATTTGTTTGTTTTCTCTCTTCTTTTGTAGAAATTCGCCTATGCTTGAAGTAGAACTGATGAAACCTACATGCAAATGGAAAACGAAGTCTGAAATAATCTTCTCTTGAACAATCTGAATCTGTAGCTACGAAGAACACTGAAATCTGACACCTGTAGCACCTGCAGATTAATTCTATGCTCAAGAAAAGATGTTTCATGTCAACTCTGATGAAGAATAATCGACACCATTAGTAAAAATATAGAAAAATATCTTCTAAGGCGTGTGAAATGCATGCTAAGCATTGGAAATGGCGCTTGAAGTACAACTGGTGCTTTAAAACTCACGCATGGCCTATATTTGGCTTCAAACTCAGTTAAGTGGATGTAGAACCAACCCAAATTAGGGCGCCACCTTGAAAAACTCAGTTAACTGATACATGCAAACTAATCTTAGCCAGTTATGACCAAAAATGGATTTATTAGAAGTCGACATGCAAAGAGTTCAACTGAAGATCTAAATTTAGTAAATTGAAAACTCCTCCCATGCGCACTTCTATTTTTGAATTTTGAAAAGTCAACCTTTGACTTTAGGCATCCTTCCATACTTAGACATTTTTTTGAAAATTTGAATCCAGAAACCTCAAATGAAGCTCACGTTCGATCACTGATTCTGATTGACTGCCGCGTCAGATTAACTGGCTGACAGTTCCATCGAAGAGCAGGACCAAATCTGACAAGAAGATTCCTTGAGGTGATAATCCAAAATTCACAAATCTGAGGCTTCAAAAAGATGGGCGCCCTTGGCCTCCAGGGGCGCTTTTGACCTCAGTGTAAGAATATTTTTAGGCATTTTCATCATTTTCACTGATAACTTGACTATATTTCACTTGACGTTTCCCGACATTTGACAAAACTTCAGAACATGCTGACTGGCTCACTGCGGAGCAGGCTGAATTCTGAGTAAAGGCTCTTGATGAACATTTTGTATAAAATCATCTTTTAACCTTCCTAAATCATGGGCGCCCTTGGCCTCCAGGGGCACTTTTCCCAACCCATGTCATCAATTACTGCAACTAGCAAAAATTACTCAACTTCCAGCTGCGGATTGCCAAGACATCTTCTAACCTGGCTGAGATAGGGAACAGAAAGCTGGCGCTGACACGAACGAGACGAACATTTGAATTCATCAAACATATTTCATTAAAGGTCTTAAAACCTTGGGCGCCCCTGGCCTCCAAGGGCGCTTTTGTCCTTTTTGAACAATCTTTGATCAAGTCTGAAACCTCAAATTCGACCACTGATGGCGGGAACACAGCAACTCAGATTCACCTGCTTACAGATGCATCGCGGAGATGGACCAAAAATGAAAACAACTTTCCTGGGTGTCACTTGATCAAAAGACTTCATCTGAATCTTCAAAAAGATGGGCGCCCCTGGCCTCCAGGGGCGCTTTTTCTCTTCAAAGTTATCTACTTTGCATCTCCCTCGTTCTATATTGAATTTCCGTTTTCAAACGTTTTACTCTTCCATTGGACTGGCTGGTTGGCTCATTGTGAAGCTATTAGGAAACTGGAGAAATCATCTTGGTAGAGAATCTCACAAAAAGTTGAATAAAGCTTCCATAATGATGGGCGCCCCTAGCTGAGAGTGGCACTTTTTCAATCCAGACTTAGCCAATTTTCTAGTTTTTTACCTTGTTGAAAATCTCCTCCGTCAAAAAGCATAATTTTCAACATCTTTCATCGTAGAGCGTTCTTCTTTGAGTTTCAGGCTTAGATATTAACACCTGGTACTGGCCAACTGCCATTAATGACCTCAGAGGTCCTAACTTTTCTCCTGAAAAAGTTATAACTACCCACCAGCCTTAAACTGACTTTTAACTGAAAATGACTTCACCACTGTGATCGTGATGTGAAATAAGCCAATCAAAATTAATTTCAGCCAATTCTGACAAGTTCCTATTTTTTAGGGTTTCGAGCTAAAAATAGATTTCAAAAACCCTAATTTTCAATTTTTTCAAATTTTGCCAGTATCTCCGTGGCATGACATTGACTAAAAGCCCATACTTTATTTGCCCAAAAACTGAGTTTTGACCCCACTTTTACAAAGTTTAGACTATTTTAAGCAAAATGCCTTAATGAAGCAAAAATTTTGGTTTGGATACAACACAGAGTGAAGGTTGCAGCAAATGAAGGAAACCCTGTGCATTAAAATGAAAAGATCAGATGGGTGATTAAGCCTTGGGAAAGTTAACTCCACTAGAGTAGTCAACCACTTGTCATTTAATCTGTACTTGTTGGGACTACTAATTATAATATATTTTATTATATTCCTCCTCATCGAAGAATCATGATTGAGGAGAGAAGTGTCAATTGTGTGACTAGTTAAAAGCTCCCGCATGTGAGATTTGCCAAATCTGTCTGTCTTATCAGTTGGGTCTATAACGACTTACACATCTTCCTTGTTGATGCATAAGTATTAGTAATGTTTTTAGATTTAACATCTCTTGCATGCAGAGAGATCTAATGCTTCTACAAATACATGATCTAATAACAACCTCCTCAAAAATAGTGTTCTCAAAATATGATCATTTGCCTTAATGTTGATGATATTTGAAAATGGTACAAGTTATTTTTAGTTCATCCTCAGAAATAGTGTTCTCAAAATATGTTCATTCTCCTTGAAATTGGAGATATTTAAAATAGAACATGATTGTTTAGCTCATCTTCAAAAATAGTCTTCTCAAAACATGATCATTTTCCTTGAATTAAGGATTTTTGAAAATAGCACAAGTTATTTTTAGCTCGAGCTACACTAAAAATTGCACTATTTTTAGGTATCATCAAAAATAGGTGTAATATGCTGGAACAAATTTTAAACCAAAACTTTGCAACTTTCACAGAGTGTAATACATAGGCATTTTGTCAAATAGTTTGTATGTTGTTGGTCTATTTATGTTTGCAATTTGTTTGAAAGAATTTTGACTAACAATTATCATAGCGTTGACTCCATGAATTCAAATATTGATATCAGTCTTAAATACAAAATATTATTGCATAATATGGTGCATAGATAACCTTTTCTTTCTTTCTATATATTGTTGTTACAAAAGTATGTACTTAAAAAAACAACATAGTTGATTGCCACCATAAAAAACTTGATATTTAAATGCTAGAAGGCTTACCTAGTTTTAGAATAGTCAATACACCAAACATAAGTTTATTTTACTACTCATAGGTGTACAACCTGTCCTTGTAAGGTACGACAACCCAAAAAGAAGTACAACAGCCTTCATGTGCTACAACATGTTAGGAGGGGTGATTTCTTTATTTGAAGACTATGTAAATATTTTTCACCTCCCCTCAAGTTGTGTTGAACAATCTCAAGGCTTTAAATCCTTCTTTGTGCATTGACCCATCCTTTTTGGTATTGTATGGAATTTAGGGAGCAGCAGTGAAAAATATGTAATATTTTATTCATTTCACTCTATATTTTGACTTTCTTGCAAGATTTTTCAAATTATTTAAATCTTCAATCATTCATCACTTGTGTGAAATTTGTATTATTCTACCTACAAATTGGCTAGGGTAGATATCTCACCACCGAAAGCAAATCCCTTATGGTTTCCATCCTGGGGTTTTCTCTAGTTAGAAGCACAAACTCCACAATAGAGAAAATAAAACAAACATATACAAATGAGCTTTCAAATCTCCTTTTATAATTTCCCATAGAACTCCCTCGAAGTGACTTTTTAATTTCCCACTCAAAATATGTCATTCAATGCACTTTTATAAAGTGACTCTATAATATTTCTTTGAAAACATTTAAGTCACTTTATTAAATTAATTAAAATAAAGTCATTCAAAGATTACTTAATTGGGCAACTTTATTTAATTAATTAATTTATTCCTTTATATAGCTTGAAATTAGCCTACGGGGACTAAATAATGGATCATTTTCGGCTACTCCACGAAAGGGGGCACTATAGGAGGATGATCATTTTGAAAATGCTGTTCTTAGATCATCTATTTTTAAAAGTCTTGGATCTTTTAACATTCAAGAGCTGTGAACTTTGGAAAATTTATTAGTATCTTTGTAGTAATCTTTACCAAGATTCTAACTAAACATTGCATGTGTTCAGTGTTAGAACTAATGGATACAATTTTATAATAAAGATTTCATTATATGCAATCAAGTTATTCCTAGAGTAGAAGTGCAAATAGTACTTTTGATTAATTTTTATGCAATTTTTTTTAAACCTTAAATTAGTGTTATTTTTCATGTAGAAGAGATAATAAATGTTCATGCCTATTTATTGTTGTTTATTGAATTCTATGCTTTTGTGTTCCTTTACAAACTTTTTACTGCAATATTTGTCAGAAGAAATCTTGTAGCTTTGTATACAACTCTTTCATGTTTAATTTGTTCTAATTTATTAAATTATTGTATAATGTTAACAATAATAAGTTCTATTATTATAAATAACACAAATAGTTTGAGTAGTTGATTGGTTAATTTCTTACTAACATTTCTCCTTGTATATATCTGCCCTTCATTGAATAATAGAACAATCAATGGTTCTCCTATATTCATTATGGTATTAGAGTATCTTCATCTTCATGATCTTGTATTTTGTGAGAAGCTACGATCAACATCAATTAGGGATGGACCTTTGAAGTGCAAAGGAATCTCATGCAAGAGAAGACATATCTAGTGTTGAAGGTGGAGCTGCTCAAACAAATAATAGTTGGCTGCCATAAACAAAGTCCTCGCCTTGTTGCAAATTGGGGGGGGTGAAGGACAAGAATCGTACCTTAGCCTACCATAAATCATGGGAGAAGATTCATGATGGGAAGATGGGTGTGAGAGAAAAAAACATTTGTTGCAGCCTTATTCACAACATCCTCGTCATTATTGAGAAGGCGTGAAATAATTCAATCAAAATCTAAGTGTGAAGACACTTAATAGAAATGCTTAGTTGTGTGTGAAAATTGTTGCGTTTGAAGATATAAAAACATGTGAAAGATGACATGAAAACAAGTAGACGTGAATCATGAAGAAAAATGCTATATGTAATAAACACCCCTAATTTTTTAAAGAAAAATCAGTTGAAATGAGATACAATGTAATGTCCTTTCCACTTTCTAATTACTTAGTTCCCAAGATGGGTAAGGTGAGAGCATATGGTGTTTAGGACCACACAACTAACTAGAATGCAACATTTTGGAAGTAAATGCACTAGGTGGAAAGTCATCTATTCTCACTTCTTTAGTGGAGTGCTTGCAACAACTTGAAAGTAAATGCACTAGGAGGCAAGTCAACTAATCTCACTTCTTTAGTGGAGTGCTATGCAATTGAAAGGAAAGAACACTACACGATTATTCAACAGAGTGTACAGTACAATTTAAACAAGCACCTCACGCTTATTCAATGGAGTGCAATTACAAATCTTCCACTTGTTCAATGGGGTGATGATGTAGTCGTGACTAGGGTGTCTTACTAGACAACCCAATCATATAGCTAAACCAAACTTCTATACACAAATTAATTAAATATGCTTTGTTTTCTTTCTTAGAATTTCATTACATTAGGGTAATAGAGGTTACACATCACTCTTATCCAATTATAGATTTGGCCTTACTCTTTCTATTCAATATTATTAGAATAATTAAAATTATATCTCTTTAATGGTCAATATTGTATATATCAGATAGTTTCTATTTTTTACTTATGTTCACGATTGTTTCCTAATAGAAACATCGTTCCTATAATTGCTATATGTACATTTCATTCTTTAATAAAATTATGCGATTACCTCGAAATCTTCCTGTTTGATGGTATTAGAACTAAGGTTCAAGCGGTGACTCTTGTTTGCTCAAAATCAAGGGTTTTTCTTTTGAAAATTTCGTGGGTATTTCCTCTTTGAAATTCGCGACCCTTCTTCTACAAAATCAAGGGCCATTTTATAGTAAAAAATTCCACCTCTTCTCCACACGCTTTTTGACATGATTTTTTTGTTCTCACACACAATTTTTCTTCATCGCGGTTTGGGAAACATGTCTTCCGTGGTTAAAGTCGCACGCGGGTTTCTAGTTCACATTTTTGCAGATTTCTGGCGTTTTTGGGCACAATTTCTCTTGTTTTTGGCGCGAGTTTAGAACCAGTTTGGATGCGATTTCTGGTGCATTTTTTTGACCTGTTTCCCCCATTTTGTTCGCGTCCTGTCTGCTTTTGAAAACGTGTTTCTGAGCACGTCTTTGCAAAAATCTGCGTGATTCTATGCTTTTGGTGTCTATTTTTGAGTCGTGATTTTTCACCTGTTTTGGTGCTGACTTTCTGCACTTTGAACAGAGTTTTTTGCCCTTTGCACGGGTTCTGTGTATTCTTCAAAACTTTTAAATAAAGGTCGGCTAGGGTTTTGAAAAAAATCCTTTGTTTCAAGCTGAAAAATATTTTTGACAACAGATTCTTTTTGGGTTGCCATTAAAATTTTCTAGGTGCCTTGTAATCCATGCATTGGGATTAGTTCCGAATGCAGGATTGCAAAACTATCTCCACACTTATGGAAAAAGGGCTGAAGTTGTTAGCTAAATCAGATTCTCCTATAGTGGATGAATCCTTGTTCAGGCAACTAGTGGGTAGCCTCATCTATCTCACTGCCACTAGACCTGACCTCAGTTTTGCAGTGAGCTACATTTCACGCTTCATGACAACCCCCAAGGCTGATCATTGGGTAGCAATGAAGTGTGTGTTGTGTTATGTGAAGGGCACTTCTGATTATGGACTTCTTTACACTAAGAGTCACAATCCTAGCCTCATTGGTTACATAGACTCAGATTGGACAGGTTCGATTGATGACAAAAAATCAACATCTGGGTATGTTTTCAGTTTGGGATCTGGTGTAGTCACTTGGACAAGTAAAAAGCAATAGGCAGTGGCTCTTTCCTTGATAGAAGAGAGTATCGAGGAATAGTTAAGGCAACTTGTGAGGCAGTTTGGCTTCATCGGATGCTTGCGGATATGCAAATATCTCAAGCAGGTTCAACTCCCTTGTTCTGTGATAATCAGGGAGTTCTCAAACTTTCCAAAAATCCAATCTTCCATGAAAGAACCAAGCATGTGGAAACTCATTGTCACTTCATTCAAAAGCTTTTTGAAGACGAATCAGTTCAGTTGCTGTATGTTCGAACAGAGGAGCAAACAACGGATAATCTCACCAAGTCTCTGAGCCCGGAAAAGTTTGTCAAATTTAGGGGGTAGCTTGTTGTTGTTGATAGATTGACCATTAAGGGAGGGTATTAGAATAATTAAAATTATCTCTTTAATGGTCAATATTGTACATATTAGATAATTTCTATTTTTTATTTCTATTTACGATTGTTTCCTAATAGAAACATCGTTCTTGTAATTGCTATATACATTTCATTGTTTTAATAAAATTATGCAATTACCTCGAAATCTTCTTGGTTCAAATATTAAGATCTACTTGTAAATACTTATTCAATTAATACTAGGAGAAAATCCAAGATTTCTAAACTGTCCTCACAGCTAGACCTCATTCCTACTTTCTGTCAAGTAAATAGGAAAATTAAATAGAGAAACGATAAATGTTGAAGGATCTCAACCTACAAAAATCTGTAGAGATTGACAATGCAGATCTGGATTTGTAAAATCAAGTAAAAAGGAAAATCAAATAGAGAGACAATAAATGTAGATGATCTCAACATACAAAAATCGGTAGAGAAAGACAATGTAGCTATGGATTTGTAAGTTGGTCACTGATTTGCCATAGTGCATCATAGTCCAGTTAGAATTTTGGTTGGACAAAAAATACATGATACTTGTAATAGCCAATGTTAAATGGATTTGAAGCCCTTAAATTGACTTCACGGTTTCTTTTAGTTGTTTTTGAAAGTGCGTGTCAATTAACCAACCACATGATGGTGGTCTACTAGACCATTTTAGAGACAATTTTGAATACTGTAGTTTCCAATTGAATTTATATCATTGTTATTTTGTAATCATATGATATGGAATGTTGCATCGTTCACATAAAGATATTATAATTAATGAGGTATCATATTCATAGGTTTATTGTAAACATAAAACTCTAGCACATTTAGTGACAAAAATTACATAATTTTTTTCCAAATGGAATTTCTCGAATATCTTCTAGTATGCATCAGTACTAGATGATTTTTTTCCTTGAACTATGGCCACTTTTCTAGCATATTAGTGGAAAACGTTACTATATAATATTTATGAATAACTATAACCATTTTTGAAAGGTGGTCAATTTTTTGTAAGATTTCACAAATATGCATGTAATTCTTGTAGAGAACTATTTCAGATTCTTTGTATTGTTTAGCTATTTGAAGCCATGTCTTTTATTTCATGTTAAACATGCTTTCCTCATAATTTAACATTTCTTTGTGTTTTGCAGAATGCGAGATGCGTATAACAATCCAATTGAGGGAACTGAGGTTGGCCTTGACTTATCTTTTATAAAATTCTTCCCACAATATTGTGGATAACAAATACCTATATTTTTAAAATCGTTATCTTTCTTTTTTCTTTTTTTTTCTCCTTCTAAATCAATATATTGCTCATGATCTGGTTGTCTTCTCCCTTCTATATTTCTCCAAATTGTCCTCGTAAATAATGATTTCTTTATTTTTATCATATAGATAACATTTTATTATCTTTTATATATTGATTTGTGGATGTTTCATAATTTTTTCTCTTTGTAATGTCCCCGTTTCCGACATGATCATTTAGCACTTGGAGAGGGAGTTTGCCTATTCATTATTCCAGTAGGCTAATTCATGAGGTAAGGGAATGTGGTTTGAGCCTTGCATAATTAGAAAAAATAATTCTTTATGGCTCAATTATTTTGATTTGGCTTGGCAGACTTGGAGAATATTTTCCCATCATTTATTATTAATTTTGATGGTGCCAAAATATTTTTATAATTTTTCTATGATGTTGGGCGGCCATTTTTGGTGGTAAAAAGGAGGCAAAAATAATATTTTAATTCATGGAATAGTGTGCCCTATTTGGAAAATAAAAAAGAAAAAAATTCAATTCTAAAAGATGAATTTCAGCGCTCAAATTGGGTCTGCCAAACTGGAGGGAAAAGGATAAGTTGGATATAAATATAAGGAGTTGTGGAGGCATTTCATCATCGTGCATATTATTTTCAGTTTGAATCAGCAACTTGTTGCATCTATTCCAAGGACGAAAACCCTTGTGAATTGTGGGTGAGTTGGACGAAAACCTAGCTCATCTTGGGAGGACTTCATGACGAAGGTCTACTTGTGCTTCAATGGCATTTTGTGATGGATTAATGGCTGGAAAGAATACTTAGATTTGCAAATCAGATTGACCAACATTTTGAGGGAAAATTTTACATTGTTTTGCTCTAGGGTTTCACCCTAGAGTAGAGTGCTACATTTGGAGGAGAGGCGACTTGGATTTGAGAGGGCGATTTGGCATTTTGAGGTAATTTTTGTGCATTGCAAGGGTGTCAAACCCTCATTCTCATACCAACAGGCCAGCACACCCTTTTTGGTAGGGTTTTGAGGCATTACCATTCATATTTTGCATACATCTTGGCATTTTAGCATAGCTGGAATAGTTCGCCCAGCTAGGGCACATTTGGAGAAGCATTTTCCTTGCATTTGGTATGTATTTAGACCTGATTTGCAGCAGCAGATTTCTAGGTTAATTCTGGGCATGTTTGGGCTCATTTTGTGATGTACTTTGCATGGACAATAGTTTTGATTTGTAGCAGCAGTTGGGACAATTTGAAATCAGACTTCTTTCATGTGTTTGTGATCATTTTATTATTGTTCATTGCTGGTTATGATCGTGAATGAAAAGATAAATATATTTTCTTTTTTGGTGAGTATTTGGAAGCATATATGTTCGCTGTTCATGCTTGTTTGAAATCAGAAAATCAAATCAGAATTTAGGGTTTTGAGCAAAAAATAAAAGTGCACAAAATTAGGGCAGAATTTTGAGTTTTGAAATCAGATTTTTAGGGCAAATCCTATGTGGGATATTTTCAGTGGTATCAAAGTGTTGATCCTGCCAGCTTGGAGGGTTTATATGTAATCACCATTTCAGTATTTTTGTCATAGAAGGGCAAAGCAGCAAGCTACACAACAAGGAATGGAAGGAGGAAGTCCTAGAAGGAATGATCAGCCTAATATGGAGAATTTTTTGCACACTTTTTCCCAGCAACAACAACAGATGTTGCAGGCACTCCAACAACAAATAGTGGCAGCAATTGGAGAGTTGAGGGTAGATTAGCATACCCCAAGAGTGAACAACAGGGAAAATAATAACATGGGTAGAGAAGCTACCAATATAAGGAGAGCCATTGCTATGGTGTTGGATAGGCCACTTCATCGTACATTCGTACAAAGGAGAGAAGAAGTAGCATCTGAAGAAGAGGAATAAGACAAACATAACCGATGATGTGATGGTTTCCTATGATGAGTACCAAACACTTCCAGTAGAGGTTAGGAATGCAATCACATTGAATCAATTCATGAACCAGCAGGAGGATAAGAAGAAGGGCAAGCAAGAAAGGAGACCTCAAAGGCATGACAAGGAATACAAAGAAGCTTTGAACAAGATTCCTCTCCCTAACTTTGATGGCAACGGTAAGACAAGTGCTAGAGTATTGCTACACAAGCTGGATACATTCTTGAGGCTGAAGCCCATGCCAAAAGAGGATGCAATTCAATTTGCAACTATGCATCTAGTGGGAGTAGCTTATGATTGTTGGCATCATGGGCTTGTGATGCAAAATCATGTGATGATTCATTCCTATGATTCAAACTCATTGCTAGGTTTGATAGGAAGGATATATAGTCCTACTATAGGGACTTGGCACAACTGAGACATAATGGGTGTGTGGATTCCTACATCAATGAGTTCCAACAGGTTGACAATGTTATTTGTGGAAGGATTGAATGATAAGTTGAAGGGTTTGGTGAAGTCTCATAGGCCTAGTACACTTGATGATGCTATTCAGCTTGTAGTTGACCTTGATACTACTCCATCATTTAAGCCTCAAAAGAAAAACTTCAAGGGCTCAACTTCATTTTAGAAGAGGTTCAATTAGCCTAAACCAGCACCTCCTAGGATGGATAATGAGATCATGAATGAATTAAGGAGGAAGAAGCTTTGTTTCTCTTGCAAGGAGCCTTGGGATCCTAGTCATAGATGCATTGGGAAAGGCAAGGCACATCTCATAGAGGTCACTTTCCGATATTGGGAGTGAGACAGTTGAGGACACTAGCTTGGATAGTGATGTGGATCATATGGAGCAACCACCATAGTTGGATCTTGAGCTGAATGTTCAAGAGGATGCAACGCATGTCACCATTGCTTCTATTTCAAGAGTGCCTAGATATCATCCTTTTTGGGTGAGAGGGGTCCTTAAGGGACAACAAGTCACTTGTTTGATTGACAATGGAGCCACACACAACTTCATTGATGAGGGTTTGGTTGTAAAGAGGGGCTTACAAGCTGAGGACTTTTCAAGGTTTAGTGTGACAACTACTAATGGCTTTACCATGAGATGCTCTAGGAAGGTTTCCTCGCTTAGCATTTAGATGGGTGACTACACTTTTTACTGATTTCTATGTGGTATGACTTGGTGAGATTGATATTGTTTTGGGAGTCCAATGGCTATAGTCTTTGGGGCGGTATAGAAGAGTTTTTCAGAAGATGGAACTTGAGTTCATGTCCAATGGGAAGAAGGTTGTTTTGAGAGCACTTTCAGATGGAGGACCAAGGGTTGTTTCAATAAGGAGGATGGAGACATTGTTTAGACATGACGATATTGCTTGGGCAGCCCAGTGCTTTGTATCTTCCAAATATTTTTCTAGCAATCATGAGCAACATGATATCCAGTCTATGCTTGATAAGTATAGCATGGTGTTTGGAGATATCTCTCCTGGTAGGCCACTATATTGTGGTTTTGAGCATGTCATTGAGTTTGAGGAGGGATCCAAACCCGTCATAACCACCTTACTATCATCCATGACACTTCAAGGAGGAGATTGAGAATACAATTAAGGAGTTGCTTGATATGGGACACATTCGACCTAGTTCCAATCTCTTTGCTTCTTTAGTTGTTCTAGTGAAGAAGGATGTGCATTGATTATAGGGCCTTGAATAAGAAGACAATCAAGAACAAGTAGACCATTCCAAAGATTGATCAGTTGCTTGATGAGCTACATGGGGCAGTGTATTTCACGAAGATTGATCTTCGTTCGGGATATCATCAGATTCGCGTACGTGAGTAGGATATCCACAAGACAACATTCTAGTGTCATTATGGGCACTATGAGTTTTTGGTTATGCCCTTTGGTCTTACTAATGCTCCTACTACTTTTTAGTCATGCATGAATCACATCTTTCGTAAGCAGTTACGTAATTTAGTATTGGTGTTCTTTGATGACATTTTGATATATAGTAAGACATGGGAGGGACATCTTAAGCATATTGAGGTGGTGTTGAGTATCATGGAGGCACAGTCCTTGTTTGCTAAGTCATCCAAGTGTGAGTTTGGGATGACTAAGATTCTCTATTTGGGGTATGTGATTGGAGTTGATGGAGTCCGAGTTCACTAGGAGAAGATCTAGGCTCTTGGATTGGCTGCCAGCTAGGAACATTTAAGAGTCGAGAGGGTTCTTGAGGCTATGTTGCTATTATAGGAGGTTTGTGAAAGGGATTTCACAACTCACGACACCACTCATAGATCTCACGAGGAAAAGGGCATTCAGGTGGTCAGAGGAGGCTCAGGACACTTTTGACAAGCTTAAGTAGGTGATGAGTTCTTGTTCAGTTTTGGCATTGCCTAATTTCATGCAACCCTTTGTGTTGGAGCCTGACCCATCATGAGAGGGCATTGGTGCAGTTTGGATACATAGTAGACATCCCATTGCATTTGAGAGCAGGAAGTTGAGGGATGTAGAGAGGCTCTACTCAACCTATGATAAGGAGATGCTCACCATCATACATGCTTTGGTGAAGTTTAGACAATACTTGGTGGGTAACCAATTTGTAGTGAGGATCAACCATAATAGCTTGAGGCATTTCCTTGAACAGATGGACGTGAACGAGAGGTAGCAAAAGTGGATAAGCAAGGTCCAAGGATATGACTTCGACATTGAGTACGTTAAGGGGAACAACAATGTGGTTGGTGATGCTCTATCTAGGAGGCCTACCCTTTTCTCTATGTCCGAGATCTCAGTGGATTGGGAGGCTCATCTTTTAGTTGAGTATTCCAATAATACTTTTGCTTGTGAGCTCATTAGTGGCAGGGTTCAGGATGATAGATATAAGGTGATAGATGATGTGATATACGACAAGGATAGGATCTATTTGGTGCCTCAGGAATAGTTGAAGGAGAAGATTTTGAGAGCCATTCATGACACTCCTCAAGCAGGACACCCGTGGTTTTTCAAAACCTATAGATAGGCGAGAGAGATTCTCATGGAAGGGTCTCAAGGACGACGTCTTGTAGCATGTTAGAGAGTGTATGACTTGTCGGTAGAACAAGTCTGAGCATACTTTCCCCATGGGCTTGCTTTAGCCATTGCCTATTCCAGAGCACAGATGGTAGAGTATTTTGATGGATGTCATCATTGGACTTCCAAGAGTCCAAGGTAGGGATTGTATATTTGTGGTGGTCGATAGGTTGACTAGGTATACATACTTCTTTGCGATTCCATCGAACTATTCAACACTCTAGGTGGTAGAGATGCTCTTCAGGGAGGTGTTTAGATTGCATGGTCTTCCTAAGACCATTATGAGTGATCGGGACAACAGGTCCATCAATGTGTTTTGGAGGGAGCTATTTTGGTTGGCTGGTACTAAGTTGACACCGAGCACTAGTTATCACCCACAGACAAATGGTCAGATGGAGATTGTAAACAAGTGGGTTGAGGGATATCTTTGCAACTATGTTGTAGGATAGTAGCGTGCTTGGATTAGGTGGCTACATTTGGGTGAGTATTGTTACAACACCACCTATCATATGTCAATTGGTATGTCTCCATTTTGAGCCTTGTATGGGTATGAGGCTCCATCTTTTGTAGATTTGGCCTTTGATGATAGTTGTGCTCCAAGGGCTAAGGAGTTGATGTAGGATAGTCAAGATATCCTTAAGGCATTAAGGATAATATTCGGTAGGCACATAATCAACAAAAGATATATGCTAGTAGACACAATGTGGAGAGGACTTTTGAGGTTGGTGAATTGGTATTCTTGCGCCTTTAGCCATATATAAGATCTACCTTGAAGGGGAGTGGTGCGGAGAAGTTGAAAACCAGATTCTATGGTCCTTACAGGATCGTGAGGAGAGTTGGAGAGGTAGCATATAAGCTTGAGCTACCGGTAGATAGTAGGATCCGTAATTTTTTTCATGTGTCTTGTCTCAAGAAGACACT
The DNA here is from genome assembly GCA_007115665.2 of Sequoiadendron giganteum. NCBI lineage: Eukaryota > Viridiplantae > Streptophyta > Pinopsida > Cupressales > Cupressaceae > Sequoiadendron > Sequoiadendron giganteum. Next base: position 313,186,391 of record CM021110.1, read on the forward strand.
TGGACAACATACTGTTTCTTCTCCATATCTTCCTCCTCTTGATGAAGAAGGTGTTTTGATTTTGATTCTCGACAGTATATTGGAGATGAGGGAGTGACGATTTAGGAGTAGGGTGATCCGTGAGTATTTGGTGAGATGGAAGAATTTGCCATTGGAGGGTGCGACATGGGAAGAAGAGAAAATCTTGCAGCATCCTGGTTTGCGATTGCTTGAGGACAAGCAATCTCCGGAAGGGGGGATTGTAATGTCCCCATTTCCGACATGATATTTTAGCACTTGGAGAGGGAGTTATCCTATTCATCATTTTTGTAGGCTAATTCATTAGGTAAGGGAATGTGGTTTGAGCCTTGCATAATTAGAAAAAATAATTCTTTATAACTCAATTATTTTTATTTGGCTTGGCAGATTTGGAGAATATTTTCCCATGATTTATTATTAATTTTGATGGTGCCAAAATATTTTTATAATTTTTCTATGATGCTGGGCAACCCTTTTTGGTGGTAAAATAGAGGGAAAAATAATTAAAAAATCATATTAATTCATGGAATAGTGTGCTCCATTTGGAAAATAAAAAATAAAAGAATTCAAATTTAAAAGATGAATTTGGGTGCCCAAATTGGGTTGGCCAAATTAGAGGGAAAAGGATAGGTTGGATATAAATATAAGGAGTTGTGGAGGCATTTCATCATCGTGCATTTTATCTTTAGTTTGAATCAGCAACTTGTTGCATCTATTCCAAGTGTGAAAACACTTGTGAGTTGTGGGTGAGTTGGAGGAAAACCTAGCTCATCTTGGGAGGACTTCATGACGGAGGTCTACTTGTGCTTCAATGGCGTTTTGTGATGGATTAAGGACTGAAAAGAATACTCAGATTTGCAGATCAGATTGAGCAACATTTTGAGGGCAGATTTTATATTGTTTTGCTCTAAGTTTCACCCTAGAGTGGAGCGCTATGTTTGGAGGAGAGGCAACTTGGATTTGAGAGGGTGATTTGGCATTTGTAGGTCATTTTGTGCATTGCAAGGGTCTCAAACCCTCATTCTCAGACCAGCAGGCCAGCGCACCCTTTTTGGTAGGGATTTGAAGCATTACCATTCATATTTTGCATACATCTTGGCATTTTAGCATAGCTGGAATAGTTCACCCAGCTAGGGCACATTTGGAGCAGTATTTTCCTTGCATTTGGTATGTATTTAGACCTGATTTGTAGCAGCAGATTTCTGGATTAATTTGGGCATGGTAAGGCTCATTTTGTGATGTACTTTGCATGGACAATAATTTTGATTTGTAGCAGAAGTTAGGATAGTTTGAAATCAGACTTTTTTCATGTGTTTGCGATCATTTTATTGTTGTTCATTGCTGGTTATGATCATGAATGAAAAGATAAATATGTTTGCTTTATTGATGAGTATTTGGAAGCTTGTATGTTTTCTATTCATGCTTGTTTGAAATCAGAAAATTCAAATAAGGATTTAGGGTTTTGAGCAGAAAATAAAAGTGCAAAAAATTAGGGAAGAATTCTAAGTTTTGAAATCAAAGTTTTTGGGAAAATCCTACATGGGATATTTCACTCTTAAACAAGAAACAAACTATTTTTAGCATGCAATTATCTTGAGTTTATGACAATCTTCTTTTTGCAAATTAGAAGATTTCTGAAGCATACACTCGTTGAAAAAAGCAGTGCATTTTAAGAGATGTGTAAGAACAATTCTACTTCCTTAAAATTACTAGTTTTCTTTTTAGGAAAAGTAACCTATCCTCAATATTAGAATGTACTAGTATGTATTAGAATCATGATGTCAGAAAGTGTATATTTACACTTCTATGTAATTAATTAGGTGGTTAGATGTAAGTCATTAAATAATTTTTTAGTTGTAGTTCATTAAAGAGATTATTGTATTGTCATTAATATGGTAGTTATTGTGGATGATGAAAATGTGATGTAAATTAGTAGCAGTACAATGTAAGTATCAAATCCACACTCAACAATCAATCAATAATGCTCAAGATTTATGCATAAAATCAAATAATAAAAAATTATACAGTGTTACCCGGGGACGCGTCCTCAGGTCTAAACCCCCCCGTCCCCATCCCAGAAATGTCCGGGGACAGGGGATGGCCAGGGGACGACAACTGTGTTCTATGTTTAATATCACATAATGAATTTTGAATTTTGAATGCATATTGAGTATCGACAATGAATTCTTAACACAAATGTTATATGCTAAGTTTCTATAATGTATATATGCATACTTTATCCTTGTTTTCATATGAATATTTTAAATTTCCCTATATATTTTAAAATTTTCTATATTTTATATAGTCGTCCCCCCGCTATCCCCAAATTTGGCCTGAAAAATCGGAAACTTGGGGACTCATACCGCCGTCCCCTGTCGTCCTAGTCCCGGAAACTTGGGGTAGCACTGCAATTATACCATAGAAAGGACCTTCAAAATCTGAGGATCTGGGTCTCTTCAAAACATGATTGTCTTCAAAACCCAGGTCTCAGCTTTTTTTCCAAGAATTTGCTTTTTGGAGAAAAATCAACAACTTATTTTCAACAGTTTGTACAAAACTTTTTCGAACATAGGCATGTTTACAATCAAAATTCAAGTTTTTCAGCATGCAGTATTCTCCAATAGAATTCTGAACCAAATCAATATTGCTCCATGATTACCTAAAAACATTCGAAATTGATTTGCATCATGTGATTCCAGTGCTTGATTTGCATGCTTTGGAAGATGTAGGAAACATTCTGGTCAGGAATCTTGGTCAGTCCAGGTTGCTTGCAGCAGCTTCAATCTCCATCTCAGTGTAGAGCCTTGAATTTGTAATTGCTTGTGTTAAGTATTACAATCCAACAACACGAGAAATCCAATCAGTAGATGGGCATACTATTTGCAGCCTCAGGCCGAACGATGTTGATAAATGTTTCTCAATACCACCATGGAGAGAAAATTTCATCATTTCAATTGAAGAATGTGAGAAGGTGTGGTATGAGCGAAAGGAGAATTACCAAAAAAGAGTTGCACAAAAGTGGTTGAAAGAGAAGCATAATACTTTGTTGAAGAATGTCGGGCATGGTGAGTTCAAGGAAGAATTTGTAGTCATGATCACTTTGCTCAACCGAGTCACAAGTCAAGCAGAGGCAAATAAATTTCAACATTGGATGTTTTACATCATTTCCCAAATTATTGATAAAACTGAACATTATGATTGTTCAGCTTTGATCAGTGACAATCTCCACCGTCAGATGACAGAGTTCTTCAAGATCCATGAATTCCACATGATATCTTACCTCGTATATCTAATGGCCTTTCAAGGCAAGTTTAGAGGCTTGAATGTTATTGGAATTTTTGGGTGTTTAGCATGTGTATGATCATTACCCACAATTAGAGTTTTCAAAATCTCAGCAGCATTGTAGGCGGATGAATGATGTATTCTTGATGCATACGGTGCGAGAGTTAGATAATGAGTTGCATGTACGAATTTCAGCAAATGCTAGATCGACAATGGCGGAGTGGGCTGATTGGTTTATCCAATTTCCCATGTTCTCCTACATTAGGGTATATGGCTTCTTAGGTGATCCAATCATGCTACCAAGATATCCAATGGATGAGGTAGTGTTCATGGAGTTTTTTAAGGAAAGTATACGAAGTTCACACATTTTTGCGTAATAGGCGCAAGATTGCATTCAACTTCCTGGTTGGAATGAGCATCTACAGATGTAGATCTCAACTGATGTCAAATTGATGAGTGATGAAATGTCAAAGTTTGGAGTGGGCTGATTGGTTTATCCAATTTCCAACTTCTCCTACATCTGGGTATATGGCTTCTCAGGTGATCCAATCATGCTGCCAAGATATCCAATGGATGAGGTAGTGTTCATGGAGTTTTTTAAGGCAAGTATACGAAGTTCACACATTTTTGCGTAATAGGCACAAGATTGCATTCAACTTCCCGGTTGGAATGAGCATCTACAGATGTAGATCATCAACTGATGTAAAATTGATGAGTGGTGAAATGTCAAAGTTTGGCCTAAAGTTTTTCAATGAAAGGCATTCATATGATCCTCATGGATTCTTTGCATCACGTGTTGGTCAGAATCATGCACATGTGCTTGCAGTTGAAGATTTTTGGGCTAATTGTGAGGATGAGTTCGAAGTGGGCAAGTGCAATTACAACAGATTTAACCTTCAACAAATCGCTGATTTCCTATAAGAAGATGTGGAAGGTCTATCAGATGATGATGGAGAAGTCTTGCTTCCCATGTATGCCAGAGATCAGATCGATCAACGGCCACTTCCACAGGTTAATTGGTTTGCCAAAGAGAGCACCGCAATTGAGGAAAGAACAAGCCGAATTGTCAAGAACAATAGGATATTCTTTAGCAGTAAAAGGACACAAAAGGTAGCTATTCGAGTTGCAGAGTCATCGGCAGTCTGGTCATCTCTACCTTCTTCTAAGCCAAAAAGGAGGAGTCTCTCATTCATATTCAACAGGAATAGACAACAAATACATTAGAAGTTCTAGTAGAATCAAGACCACAAGCTGAAGCAATTCCTTCATCTCCTGATTCTCCACCATCACCAAGGCTTCTCCTATTCATATAGATTCAAAAGTTGAAGAAATTGATGAAAGTGGAATCGAGCCTCCCAGAGAAGTTAGCAAAGACTCCTCATCTTGGCTTGAGAACATCCTTCAAAGGAAGAGGAGGAAGCCTTCTTATCAGTTGAACTTTCCCGAACTTGATAGCGTCTGCCAAGGCACACCAACAAAGAAACCTAAGAAGCAATTTCACATGAAGAATTTTGATGGCGAGATTATCCTTGAGACTGTTACACCTCTGGAGGACAAGAACATTGTTGAGGTTGAGATTGATGACTTCAAGGTTGTCAAGGCCAATCTCGGTAGAAGAACTCGACATACTGATGTGAATCTCTTCGAGGTTGCAGCAGATAATTTGAAGGAACGAGTGCTCAAGGATGGAGAAGATAAGGCAGCCCTCAAGGCTGAGATTCAGTAACTACGGCAATACATTTCCAATCTCCTTCATGGCACTTCATAGGCCACTGTGTTGCTTCCACAGATTCTAGAGTCATTAGCAGATCGACATCATCTAAGTTAGTTGGTCATATACGGGATGCATATGCGAGATTGGATAGAGGAATTCATCACCAGGGGCAGATTTATACTTGCAGAGATATACCAATTGAGCTATAATGCCCATGATCTTCGCCAAGGGATTCAAGGTTTTGAGTAGTGTATGGAAAAAGTGAAACCAGTGCATGAGATCATCATTTTAGATTTGAGGACGGCTTATGATTCAGTCATTATAGGGGAAGATAAGAAGATTTTTTCTTGGAGAGAACAACACCTCTTCAAAGTAAAAACCTATGAGAGAATATCTGAAGAACTGGCTGAATATAGGCAGAAGGTTGTTGATGTCCTCAAATTCATAAGCACATTTGTTTCACAAATCCCTTGTCAATATCATCATGATGGCACTTTCGTTGATCTCGATGAAGTGCAAACAGAGTTCCAAAATCTTGTCAGTGGTAGTTTTAGCATTGATCCTGTTGCCAGAAAGATGAATCATGTTGTTGTGATGTTAGCAAAATTTGATAAAGCAGCTGAAGAGGTGAAAGAATTTTTGAGTTTGATTGCAGAAAAGGAGGAAATTTTGGAAAAGGGGAATACTGCTCTAGATAGTATTAGTGCTCCTGACAAAGAGGCAGTTACCAACATTTTGGCGGATATAGTTTCCCAAATTATCAATGAGTGAATCATCTTTTTGGGGCAGCAATGATTTCCAAGGCTAGTTAATTTGATGCCTTTTCTGAGTTGGACTTGCTATTCTCATCTCATGCTTATCTATTCTTTGTATTATGGAAAAAATCAATTGTAAAAGTTGGAACTTTCCTTGTTTTTTGTTTTAGTAGGTTGTTAGTTAGTTGTCTTATGTTAGTTTTAGAAATAAAGCTTGTGAGATGGTAATCCTAGTTAGCTTAAAGCAAGGAAATTTTAGGGTTCCCCACTCCTTGTTTGTGTATAAATAAGGGTAGCCTTGCCCATTATTTTTTTAACTGTTATTGTGATAACAAATTGCTGAGCCTACTTTTGCTGCAACTTGTTATTCAGCGTTTGTTCACTTTGTGTAAGAGCAAGTTTGCAAGCCTACCTTTGCTGCAAATTATTGTTCAATTAATGTTCAATCTGTGTCAAGTGTAATCTGGTTGATTGCTAAACTTTAAGTCTGTCATTGCTACAAATTTTCTGTCCCAGAAGTGTAATTACTGTTTGAAATTTGAGAAAGGAAATCTCATGCCTACTTTGCTCTAATCTACTGTCTCAAATATTGTTTTATGTGTTTTGCTTATATAATCTTTATTTCAGCTTATATCTAAAAGTACAATGAGTCCTCAGGTGTGTTTTGGAAGTGAGTTTATTTAAGTTTTTGTGGTAAATCATTCCTCGTTTACTTTTGACTCTCAAGTTTTGAGTTTACTTGAGTCGTCAGAAGCGTCTATAGTTTTGGCTTAGCTGTAGTGGAAGTTTTGGAAAAGATAAAACCTTAGCTACGACACGAAGAGTTTTATAACCTTGTGCTTTTAGTTGAGAACAAAAAGATTGGTAATAGTTTAGTATTCTTTCTTTTAAGCATCATCAGCAAAGAGGGAGCTTCCCCTCCTAATTTGAAGAGTAGTTCAACTGTGCATAGCTGTCCATTTGTAATCCACATTCCAGAGGCACGAATTGAAATGCCAACAAAGATCATAAGGCGCAATCAAATCCATAACACATATGATCTATCCCATACTCATAGAAACAATGGCGATGCATGGATCAACCTTTTAACCTACAAATTTGATCTAGTAAACTTGTCTTATGAACCAAATTCACTTCTATAATTGATATCTAGAGTAGATCATTTTATTCCAAGGTCTTAGCCTCCTAAGTCATCCTTCTTGATTAAAAATCAAAGACATCAATATTAGGCATACATGTACCTTAGATAAGTTTGATGCAAGCAAGTTACATCCAAATTTGTTACATAAGTCTATTTTGAATCACATTGTGGGCGCATAACCCACAAATCCTAGGATCATATTTACCTCTTAAACTTTGGAAAAAATTGATGTTTTGAACTAGGTGGAATAAAACAATACTTTTCTGAGATATGAAAATCATCCTAGTGTTAAACATGGGAATATGTCAAATCTCTACAGGAGGAATGAAAACCTCCCATTGATATGGAAATTGGATATTAGTGTCAATCTATAAATTCAAATTCTATGACGTGTTCGTGGGTAATAACTATTTGCTATGAATTCTAAGATTTTGTACATATTTTTGTACTTGTTGTTGGATTTGATCAACCTAATAATTTTGTACTTGAGTATTATTTAGGAGGATATAAGATGTTATTAACTACCTATGAGTCTATGACAAGATATATGTTTGTAATGTCCCCATTTTAGGGTTTTCATGCTTTTTAATTGGAGACGGGTTTCTAGGTTTGTGTTTGTTTGATCAGATGGGTAGTTTGATGTTACCAATGAGCTCAAATGATTTAGAGGAGTTATTTGATGCTTTCGGATGTTATTTATGGATTTCAATTAGGGTCCAAGATTCTTGGAGGGAGTTTCTATTTATAGAAATTTGCGCAGTCTGCTCCGTTTGTCATTACTCTTCATTAGGATCACTTCGGTGCAGTTAGTTTCCGATTCCGATGCATTCCGATAGTTCCACAAAAATGAGTGTATTAATGGTTATATTTTAATTAAATTACTAAGGTGGCTAAAACTTAATTAAAATATTTAAAAAGGCCCTTAGTATTATAGTTCATCGGAACTAGGATGAGATGCTTTAATTCATGGATGCATTACACAGGGACTTTGTGTGTCAAAATATCATTATTTTAATGAAAATGTCATTTTTGGAGTTAAAAGGGTGTTTAAATTAAAAAGTGCATTTTAGAAAAAGAAGCTTCTAGAGAGTTTTGGAAAAACTATAAAAGGAGGTTTTTTGGATCTCATTTGGTTATGTTGGTTATGCTATTTCTTTTATTGAAACCCTTGTGGTTTTGGAGATTGAACCTGGTTCATCTCAAACGATGGTGAAAGACCCTCTTTGGGTGATAGTTGATAGATTCATTTAGAATCTATGCTTTTGCTTCATTTGCATATGATTTTAGGGGAAAATCACATAGGTTTTCTAGTTGGGCATTAATTGCAATTTTGTGAGTCTCCTACGAAGACAAAATTGGAGAATACATTGGTGGTTTCATATAGAGATCATAGCTGGGATTCAGTGGTGTTCATTTCTTCTCTTCTTTAGTCAATAGAGCTTCATATCTTAGAGTCTATTTGACAAGCTAGATTTGAGGAAGACTTTTTTGGGAGTTTATTTCTGTTATAAAACTCATTTTGTTGGTCGTACCTCTACACAAGCTGGTTGTACCATTCACAAGAGGACGTGTGAGTTTGCAAAGAGGGTGCTTAGGGTTTGGAGTTGAGTTTTTTTGCAAGTGTGGCGTTCTGGATTAAAGATTGCTTAGAAAATTCCTTGGGAGCGGAGAAAGTGTATTTTGGAGGCCAAATCCACCATTCTTCCCATTTCTAGTTTACTGGTTTCTTCTACAACATCCTATCAGAGTGACAAACATTTTCTGGGTATGTTGGATTTAGATAATAGATGGTATTTAATGAACTAGTTTGTTATAATCAAGGAAAGCAATTTTTGTTTGTAATAAAAATCTGGAATTTTCAGCTTGTTGTTCCATTGAGAAATATTGAAATTTCAGAATATTGTTTTACTGCACTGTTCTTTAATCTCTGCACTTTATTTCTACTTCAAAGCATTCAAAATCATTTCAAAAACACAAAAAAAATTCATCAAAAGCAAAAAGCCAAATGCATAAATTGGGCAGCATATTACAATGTTGAAAGATGTTTGACTAGGTTAAGTGTTACATAAACCCTATAAGCTATTTTACACCCTCATTAGAAACAAACTCGCCTCAAAACTTGGTTTGATGATACTTTCTCTAAGGGAAATTGACATTTGATTGTTTAGAGGGAAAGGGTACAACCTGTAGTAAAGGACACTTAGATCCTTTTACTCAAATGTAAAAGTGACTTCGCACAAAGGAGTGGGATCTTAATATCCACAACACTGCCATACTTCATCATGATGAAGGATGCAATAATTTTTCTATCATATTGAATTTCAACAAGGGTAATATCATTGCCTAGGATCCTTGTGGTAATGAAGTGAGAGAAAACTTGTCTTAAATAATATGTTTTTCCAATTTCCAACTCTTCATTTGTCGTTAAGAATTATTGGGAAATAGTCACACATGAGTTAGAAGAATATCAAACAATAAATTGACCTCATACTTTAGAGGATGGTATTAACCTTATTAGTAGTTAAGTTGAGACAAGTATACTAACAAGCAACAACTACTCTCTAGGGCCATCATTGTAGTATAAATTTAGACATAACCAAATGATATCAAGGTACCGCAACAAAAACCGATTACATCACAGGAAGGAGCAATGTCTAAAAATTACAAATCTATGAAGTTAATTTGGGAATTACAAACTAAAATTGCTTGAGGACAAGCAATCTTGGGGAGGGTGGGCTGTGATGTTCGATTTTATTCATGCCCTCGCTGAGAAATATACCATACAATAGTGCTCATATCTTCTTTGCTGGCTGACCATTACTCTGATGCCATTTTGAAACATAAATTAAATTAAATTTACTATTCATGGCCGACCATCCATAGTCTAATGCCCAAGATCATAGGCAATGATATTTAAAGAATAAGGCAAAGTTAATATTAATGAAGGCCAACCCATTAAGACAATCAGCAATGAAATACATGCGGCTGACCTAGGAAAGAGAAATATTAAATGGCAGTGGTCAATGAAAAACAAGGGCGACTAAGCATAATTAATATTATTAAGGGCAGCGATCATCCCAAACAAACAGTTAAATAAATAAGTTTTAAACCATAAAAGGCAGCGCTTGATTTATGAAGGGATGCATCCTTTGCAAGGTAAAAGCCTTAGTGAAGAGGTGTGTCTCCCTCTCATTTGAGGATATAAAGGAGGTGGAATTATTTGCAAAAGGCATCATGGAAAGAGATCAATGAAGGATGAATGGAAATCAGTTATATATATATATACAATCATGCAATAATGATGCTTGCAATGATTATTAATCCTTATTAGTAATTATTCATTTGATTTTATCTATTAGTTTCCTATAAGCAATCAGGCATTGATTGTGAGGGAACTGGTTTCACAATGTAAGTAGACCAACCTCATGCTAGATGGTAATGAAAGTTCCTGCCACTTGGGGCCAAGGGGTGATTGCCATACTCTTGGGCTTAATTGTGATGAATCTTGATATTCATCTTGTTGTTAGTCTTTGTGTCTAAAAATAGATCACCTATATAGAACTTCCACTCAAACAAAGACTAATATTATAAGGTAGGCACCCCTCCTACAGCCTAAAATGAGCCTTTGATACCAAATGAAAGGAAGTATGCCAACAAAAACATTAGAACCAAAAACTCTGTAACTTTGATACCATAGTGAAAAAACAATTCCTACATTAACTTAGCAAGATAAGCAATGCAATAGTTACAAATTCACACAATAAACAATAGAGAAAACACAACACAAGATATACGCTTGGAAAACCCTTTCAAGAAAATAACCAATCTCCAAAGCACACTCAAGGTATTATCAGTGACAAATATAGTTACAATACACACAAAGTCTTAGTGCTCTATTAGGAGAAAAAGAGATCTCTGACCATTGGCTTTATGGAGTCGGTTCAGCAACTTAACCCCCTATAGATACATGTGCTTCTTTAAACCACCAATCCAAGCATCTATATATAACCAAGCCCAAACAAGAAACCATGATCCAACAAACTGGGAAAATATGGTGCCCTAAATTCTTGACCCAAATTCGAACTTCTAAGTTTCGATGGCACAAATATTCTAACTTGGAATATAGCAGGTTTGGACTTATTCATGTTTTAGCAGGATGCTCTATGATGTTTCATTCTTACATGTTATAAGTTGGTCAAAAGTTATAATCCACTTCGTAATTCCATCTTACATGCTCTTATGCATGTCATAAAATCTCCTATGCATCTTTACAATGTCATAGATGTTCTTACACTTGTCATAATACATATTACATGTGGTGAAGAATACCACATCAAGTGGGATACCCATTTTCCATGTGGGAACATTAAAATACAAATTAATAAATAAATACAAACATTAATAATTGCAATGTGTATGACACCTAATACCAGTGACTAAATCTTTTCATTTTGGATCATACTAGCAATAAGTTAAACACAAATATCCCTTCTTCCAAGGTAGTTGACTACACTTAAGGCTATACATAAGATTACCAATATTATAGCTGTCGTGGTTTCCTTAAACATCCCAATACATGTTTAGATTGACAATTGGTGAACAAAGTATGACTATGTATCTTATGAAGCTTTTGAATTAATTGAATATTGTAAAAGGAATGTGCAACTTCCTGTGTGTTGTTGAATTTTACAAAATTAGCCTATTAATGTTTTAATGTTCTATTTATAGGAATGTGTTGTTGATAGGATTCAGCGTAGTTTAAACCTAATGTTACAGCTATTTAATCAAGTGATGGTGCTATCTATAGAAAGGCTTACATTGCAAACAATTTTGTATATTATAATCATGTTAGTAGTTTTAACAATTTATTAGTGCATCCCCACTACTTTTAGTAGAATGGTGACATTTTATTGTAATTCTTCTTATTAATAAGCTATTCTTTGGTTCTCAGGGCGTATGTTGTCGGTGTGGAAATAGACTTCATAACTGTAGAAGTAAGCATTAAGTTTGCATAGTTGATTTCTTGGGTATTCAAGAATAATAAAGAAAATGCAATCATTTGTAGAGGCCTTTTAACTTTTGTATTCATAAATTGTTAATTCTTTTTTCTTTTTTTCAACAGAGAAATCAAAAAGTGTACATTGTCTTCGATATAGTCAAAGATGGTATGATTTTCTAGTCGACAAAATTTTCAAGAGTTTGACTTTTCTTGTTGCAAGATAAATTGAAAAGTTTATAACTTATGGAATTTTAGTTACAAAAAGCTTCAAGAAGATAAGAAATAAATAAATACAAGAACTTATATTATCTTGGAAACTCTTAGAATTTGAGCCAATTATTTTTCAAATAGCCGATATTATTATCCATCCAAGTGCTTGGAAATCAAGTTATGTCAAATGATTACAATGTTTTTCTTTTTTAATTGAAATATCCAATTGTTTAATAAAGAGAATGATAATTTATAATTAGAATAGAATATTACAAAATTCCAACACCTTGTACAAGCCATAATGACCATAAGGCAATGAATATATCCATATAGTAATTTCTACCACATAGTAAAACCACAAAGGAATAAGCGTAAACTATGAAGAGCTATTAGGAATATGAGAGAACATATAAATAGTCATATTAATAGAGATATTGCCATTTCCTCTTTTCAGCATTAAAAGAATTAAATGAGGATCCATAGCCTATTCTTTATTTCCTATAGGATAAGGGAAATTATTTAATAATAATATTTTGAGTTGGGCTCGGGCGGGGGCCTTGGCTTGATTGGCTAAAGCATCCTTTCGTAGGCAAGGGGTCATGAGGTTCAGTCTTCCCCCGTCCTTGTGGTACCAAAGGACTTGTCGTGCTAGTATGACTAGTCACGTGAAATTTTCTTACCAAGCGCGTTGCAGTTTATAAGGGGGGCTACCCAATTGCTGCAGTCTAAATATATATATATATATATTTTAAGTTGGGCTTGTAATGTCCCCTTCCTAGGTAGTCAATAGGTTCTATGGTTAGTCTATCACTTGGTCCCCGTAGACTAATAGGATGGTTAGGGAGCCCCTTTGAGGGCCTTCTGTGATAACTCCATTCGATTAATAAACCAATCACACAAGTAGATGGCTTCATCCAAAGGCATTCTTTGGATGTGATAAGATTATCGTTGTTTAAAGAAAAGGCAATCGGTCGATCAAAGCATTAATTAGTTAGTTAATAGTATAAAGACATCATTAATTAAGTTGTGTGAAAGAGACATGTTGAAAAGATACAACTCCTCACATCATGCCCATTCAAAATCTATTTGACGTTGTAGTTCATCCAAGGGGCATCGAACATTTGCAAATTCATATTCTCAAACTCAGATTGGAAGTTCTCTCAAGAGCCTACAATCAGCCAAGTGAGGGTGGCATATCGATCACCTATTACAAGGCTACTAGACGCATGAGCAATCAGTCAATATTCTAATACGGCGCCAAGGAAAATCGCAGGAGTATAAGGACCCAATCAGGAACAAGGATAGATAGAGGCATAAGTCTCCTACATAGTCAAACACATGATCTTGAAATAATAAGTTAGAAACAACGATTGTATCTTCTTGTCAATTTTCCATTCTAAAATTAATAATGAATTCAGACTTCATTTCAAACAGAATTTCAAGATTCATATTAGAACGTGGCATCATTATTATTGACATAATATCCACTCCTATTAATTTATAAGTGTCCAATAATCAGGACTAGTGCTAATTAGTTAAAGTTGCTCTTTAAATAAATCAAAAGTGCATCATTTTTACGCTCTCTTAAAAGCATTGGTTCTATGGCATAGTTTTAATCTTAAGATTGAAGGAAAAATTTAAAGTAACTCTACAAGGGACATTACAATTGGTATCAAAGCTGGTAAACCTGCCAGCCTGTGAAGGTTTATGAGAGAGAGAGAGAGAAGCTATTATAAAAGGGAGATAAGAAGACAGTGGGAACCTGCCCAAGCTTCAAAAGGAAAAATAGCTTCCAATATATTGGGTATCCACCAAGGATCATCATTAAATGCCAGCCCTAATAGGCTTGAATCTTGTAGTGAACAAGGAGGCAAAAACATGGAAGATAGAGGAGATATCACCGACCGAATGGTTCAATTTATGGTATAACAAAGAACTACTCAATAACGAATGACGCAATTATTGGACATGTTGACTCAAGTCATGATAAATACAAATAACAATAACAACCAAGGTGGAAATAGTGGAGGCAATGAAGAAAATTCAATCAACAATAGAACTCCGAATCATCATGTTCCTACAACTAGTTCTAGACCCATGATACCTACTTTCCCACCTAGAGTGGAACATCAAGAAGGCAATGAACCTACATTGGTCGATTTACAAGATCAGTTCCGCCAAGATTGGATAGATGGACTACAAACAGATATGTCCCTAAGAGACTACATGGAACTAAGAATGAGGCATTTGCCCAACAAGGGTAATAGAGACCATTACAGTGATCTAAGGAGGAAAATTTCTAAGATTGGCTTAACATACTTTGATGGTTTGGGAAAGACCATAACACATTCGTGAGTTCAAAAGGTTGATACATACTTCCAACTCAACCCAATGTTGGAGAACGAAGGCATAGTTGGAAAACTTGCCAATTGCAAGTACTCGACAAGCCTGAAAAACTCGGTTCGGAAAAAACTCGACAACTTAAAAAATTGCTTAAATTTCATTAAAAATGCATTTTTTGCAAAATTCAATGATAAGATGCATCCAATGAGTCAATAAATGAGTACATAAAAGAAACAAGCTAAGTCTAGTTGTATTTGATTGATTTGAAAGCAAATTGGGTACAAAATAGCATCCTCATGTGGAATGCGTTGATGTTGATATTCTGAAACAAAATGAAAATATCAAATTGTTTTTGTAAAAATAAAAGTATATACTACATTAATATATTTTACAAATTTACATCTTCCTCTTTCCATGTCTAGTGAAAACTAGGGGAGAGGTAGAACTAGACGATATTATAGATGAAGACTTGTGGGCAAACTTGGAAACTTGGACTTGGAGAGTACCTAGAAAATCAAATGAATTCAATGGGAGTTTTGAAGGCAATGCCCCAAATAGGATCGAGGGGCAGCGCCCCTTGTGAGGGTGTGGGGGCAATGCCCCTAGCAGGGTCGAGGGGCAGTACCCCTTGTGGGGGTTTGGGGGCAACCCCCCCAACGGGGTCGAGGGGCAGCGCCCCTCGTGGGGTACAGGGGTAGTGCAAATTAAGACCTTCAAAACCACACAAACTGTAAAAAATGAATTGAAATTGCCTTTATTCCGGCCGCAGGTTTCTTTTTTTCTAAGAGGCTGAGTTTTTCTAAAAACCTCTCCAAGTTTTTCTGAAAAACTTACCAAAAATTCACAAGTTTTTCAGAAAAAATCGGCGAGTTTTTCCAAGCGAGTACTTACACCAAAAACTCATTTTGAAAAAAAACTCGCGAGCTTTCCAACTATCTACGAAGCAATCAAATATGTTGCCCTACATCTAGATGGGGTGGCTCATGAATGGTGGCACCATGGCATGATCACCATGGGCCATGAACAACTAACTACATATATAGAATTCATAGAGAAGCTAATAGAGAGGTTTGACAACAAGGATCCCGAGCTCTACTTCAAAGAATTGGCACAACTAAAGAAATGGGGAACCATTGATGAATATATTGTGGACTTCCAAAGACTTTCCGTGTTGGTCTGTAATGTCTCCTTTTTCCTAGGAAGTGGTTAGTCGTGGTGGTTAGCCTATCAGTTGGGTTACCGTAGGCTAACACAGTGGATAGGGAGCTCTTTTGGGGGTCTTGTGACCTTTTGGGAAGTCTGCATGGCATTTCAGGAGCTTGGAGCTAGTCTCCTATTTTTTAGGAAGGGACTGACAGTTCACTTGTGACCACCCGAAGCTTGTTGAGCCTAGCAGGGGGCCTTATGAGCCATTTAATATGATCAGAGACAGTTTTCTAATTTTTAGGAGAATCCCTACTTTTTAGGAGGAGACTGGCAATTGGCTTGCTTTGTTCAGACATCATCCCGAGATTAGTTGCAGCATCAGTTTTTGGTTGGGGTGATTGGGTGATGGTCTCAACATGAAAGATGAAATATTAGTGTTAACTTTAATATTTTAATTTAATAAAGTGATTAATTCTTAAGTCACTTTATAATATTTCAATAAAGTCATTATTTAAAGGGGACTTTATTATTAAAGGTGATAAAAGGGTTAGATGGAAATTAATAAAGTAATCTATTTAATGATGCTTTATCAATGTATTATGTTAAAGTTAAATAGCATCGGTTAAGATAAATGACTGTTTGCTGTGATAAGAAGGTAAATAAAGAGACACGTCCCTTGAGCCGATGTGTCTCCACTTTGTGGAGACACATCCGCTCATGGGACGCGTCTCCCACTTTAATACTTATACCCACTCCTTCCTCTTTAGGAAAACATAGAAATTGAAAATGTTCACCTGTGAAGATCGATAGTTATATAGTGAAGAATTTAATCATTAGTTAACATGGTATCAAAGCCACGTCAGGAAGATCCGATTAAATTCATAGCAAACGAAGAACACCCAGTCCGCGCACTCTCCATACCCGCGGTCACATAGTCAAGCACTTTCATTGTGGGCAAGTCAGGCTCCTATCGGGATGCTTTTGTTTGTTACAGGGAAGCCATAATTTCCTGGAATGACTTTGTATTATGGTATACAACATTGACGGATAAGCATGCTATTCATTCCCGTAAAGAGGATACGCCGCTGGTGTCTTGGTTTCTTGTGTTATTCTTTGGAATCCTTGCAATCTAGAGTTCGTGTCTCTTGTCAATTGTGCACAGTCATGTTCGGGAGGAAGTCGAGTTTAGCATTTTCACATATCACAGATCGAACTCCTCTAAGTCCGTAAAAAAAAAACCTTTCGAACTATGTGTCTTGCGCAAATTGCGATATCATTGCATATAATCATAATCCTTAAGTGGCGTCAGGAGATTATTCTGAGACTCAAAGATATTGATCTACAAGTCTCTCAAACGGGCGACGGATGTAGCAATCCGTGTTGTTCATTGGAGTGCGATCTTGAAGCCTTATAGCCACCAGTCGGGTCTGGAGGACATATCGGTTGAAAGGAAGTGACCCAGATAACTGAAGTTCCATCGCATATCATCACTAGATCTGGTAGCATTGAAGAAGACAGAGATGGCTTGTGTGAGCGGACCCGTTCAAGTGTTCCTCTTCCGCAAATCAACAGAGCTCCACCTTGCATCGGGCATCGATGTGCACCATATTTGTGCTCGATCATAATCACGACATCCTCATCCCATCATTACTTCTCCGCATTCGCGGAAGGTCAACAGAAGGAATCTCCATCGCACGGGAAGCTCAAGTCTAAGGAGTCCACACTTCCTAGTGACTGAGACAGTTCTCATGCCTTAACTGGAAGAAATGAATAATTGGGCGCACTGTGGGGGCTGCCTTCAGAAATAATTATCCATGTAGAGTATGGCCTGTATTTCGAAGCCGTGAATGTTTGTAAGGTAATAAAAGTAGTCAGAGGCAACAGATTCGAGTGCAATATTTGATCATGTGCTTGGGAGGCACCAAGGATATTGAGTGGATTATTGCTAGTACAACACTAAGAAGATTAAAAAGGAGAAATATTGTCACCAAGAGATAAGTATTTGTTTTTTCAAGTTGTTTATATTTTTTTATGTGAAACTCTGTCTACTGAGTTGTGCAGACCTGAAAAGAGTTTCCGATCAGCAGAGTTGTATAGCAATTCTAGGTGGGTCGCAGCTGGAAAAGGAGTTCTTCGATAAATTTGAATGGTCAAAGACCTTATTCAAATTTAGCCAGCTACCACTACAAATTCTGTAACATGGGCTTGTGATCAAGCCGTGAACCTGTAGAAGAAAGATTGTGGACTGATCTAAGCACAAGAACAACGAATCACATTGAGTACAGTGATTAGCATTTATCAAACTCTTTAATGAGATAAGTATTGCATGATTAAATAATGTTTATGAATTGTTTTATAATTATTAATTCATACTATAACATTGAGATAGTCAACCATGTATGCTTCTAGCAATAGTATTTCTTGTTTGAGATAATTGAGTCTCTTGAACTATTAGTAATCTCTTCTTAAAATGCTTTTAGGACGGATAAAGAAATGAAAGAGATTGCTTCCAAGAAGAGCTTAATGCATCCTGTAGGTTGAAAAAATGGAGACACTGCTTGCAACCTTGAGATTGTGTGAATGGCTAAAGACATCTCTTCGAAGAGGAAGCATTAACCTTCAGAGGGAGTCACATCTTCACTTGTTGTAATGCATAATTCTCTGAGATAGAAAGATATGAGGTGAAAGCCCTTGTTCATCTTTGAGACTGAGATGAGGCGTCATGTTGAGAGACTCCATGACGACAGGTCCCATGATCTAACTTCAGAAGAGACCCAAGCACCCGCCGTGTGGCTTAAAGGGGGGTGTTGGATATAAGCCACACCCAGACTGATGATGGGCTGGCCACTAGAGGCCAGTAGCTCAGTTGATAGAGCAATCCAACAACAAATGGAATGTCCTAGTGAATGCTCTAAGCCAGTTCATGTGCGAACCAAAGGAAATTCACCTTATGGCTGTAAAACATATATTGAGATATCTTCAAAGCACTATTGGATTTGATTGGGTTGGGAGTGTAACCGATCAAGAAAAGCACATCAGGATGTTGCTTCAGTTTAGGATCGGCTATGATACAGGCCATACTCTACATGGATCTTCCCTAGCTAAGAGGGAGTGTTAAAGTTAAATAGCATCGGTTAAGATAAATGACTGTTTGCTGTGATAGAAAGGTAAATAAAGAGACACGTCCCTTGAGCCGACGTGTCTCCACTTTGTGGAGACACATCCGCTCATGGGACGCGTCTCCCACTTTAATACTTATACCCACTCCTTCCTCTTTAGGAAAACATAGAAATTGAAAAAGTTCACCTGTGAGGATCGATAGTTATATAGTGAAGAATTTAATCATTAGTTAACATATTATATTAAAAGGGAGACATAAGGACTTTATTAAAAAGGGATTTAAATGATTCTAAAAGTATACTTTATAATATGAGTTAAAGTGTCATTATAAAAGGGGAGATATAAATTATTTTTAAAGTGTATTTTATATTATGAAGTTATGCACCAAATGAAAAGAAATAAAAAGTAAATCGAATGAAATGAAATTTAAATTTGAATTTGAGGTGAATTATAAAAGGGCATTTTGGAATCCATTTCATTCATTCATTCAACACTTGGCAAATTTCAAGAGTTTTTGGTTGTGAGAAGAAACAAGGGTTTTTGTTGCAAATTCGATCTTGGAGAACATTATTTCTCTCAGAATTAAGCATTCTACAAGTGTGAAATACCACCCAAGGCTTGCTCTTCAGGTGGCTACACACAAGAGTCACATTTGTGCTTATTTGGAAATAGGTTGTTCAGATTTTCAGAGGATTTTCAAGGGTTTGAGTTGCAGATCAGAATTGATTTAAAAACAAACATTTCAGATCATTCTCTTTTCCGTTTGCAACCTTCATTATTGGCACGTGGGTTTCATTAGAGCTGTTTGTACTTCTCTTTGCCATCCGTACATTTCATATGTAGCAAGTGGTAGTCTTATGAAGAGAAACCCCTAAGTATTTAGCATCAAATCCTCATCCATTCTTGGTGTCTAAGCTGGTCGGTAACTATGTGTCAATTCCAAGACGTTATTCTGAGGTATTGAAGAAGGGCGTCCAACTTTGCAAACTTCCAATTTGTTGGTTTCTATTACAACACCTTGACAAAGTGGCAAACATTTTTTGATTGTAATAAAATTCTAAAAATTTCCAGCTAGTTGTGGTATTGAAAAATGCAAAATTTCTGATTATGCATTTTCTGAAAGTTCTTTAGTTTTCTGCACTACATTTTTGTTTAAAAGCATTCGAAAACATTGCCAAAACACAAACAAATCAATTAGCAATACAAACAAAAAACCAAAGACAGGGAAAATTAGAAAAGTAAATATCCTATCAACGGTGGAATATTTTAGTGGTATCAGAGCAGTTTTCATGCCATCTTGTTGGGTGAATCAAAAATATTTAGAGCTTAAAATTCGGCCAGGCTATTGGGTAGCAGATCTCAGTTGCAATTGATTGGTGGTTTGATAAAAATGAAGTCTATGCAAAAACTCATACAAAATTGATGGTTTTTTAGGACTTTATACAACATTTGGAAAAATTAGACCCTCTATTTGTGAAGGGAAGGAAAGCAAACACTAATGCACATAATTTTACTTGTATAGAGGACAAAGAAAAGGAAGGGAAGAAAGAAGAGATTGGAAAGGAATTATAGGTGACTGAAAAGGTACCAAACAAACATGATGCTACAAAGATTGAGGATGAAACTAGTCCCTCAAATGAAGTAGAATACATTGATCTCTGCAAAAATGTTGAGGAAGAACAATCAGTAGATTTGAAGTTCACTAAATCAACAAGTAAGGATCCCAAAAATGATTTTCACGATGTTAAAAAAAGGGAACCACTTGATGCTTCCACAATAGAGGCGTGCAAATTTTTCTATGTTGGTGATGTAAAGATTATATTTGATAAGCTTGGTAGGGCCCCATTACCCTCACAAGATGAAACACACGAGGCATCTACACAGGAGGTGAATATGAGTCCCTTTGACATGGAGCATGTTGGTTTAGATAAACCTTATGGAAGCATGGGTTCTATTGGTGCTCCTTTGGATGATCACAATGCCATCTCCCCTTTAATGCTTGAAGATTGCAAAGCATCTACAAATGAGAAAGCTGGTTTTGATACAAATGAAGGGCACATGAAGATGGACGAAGACATCGCAAATAGGTATGATGTAACTTCTGATTTTTTGTTTTATGACAACAGTCATACTATTGAGCATAACCATGAGATAGATGCTATGGCACATGAGGGGAATGATGTTGAGGAATCTTCTAATGTTGACATGCAAGGTGTGAATGTCAAAAATGAGGAATGCATTGTGGAATCAAGCCGCAACAAGTCTGATTTTGTATATCAGACCTTGGAAGATGTGAACAAGATACAAGTATTGTGTGGGGGGTTTAAATTTGAAGTGATTGATGATGACAATACCTTACATCATGATAGTAGTTTGACATAACCCCAGGATGACATTTTCAGCGCTCATGGAGTTGTTATCATCCTTGAAAATAAATCATATTTTATGTCACATGACGCTGTTCCTAAATCAAAAAAATTGTGTAAGAGTGATGGGTCTTAGGATAGTTCTTTGGATGTACATGCATCTATTATAGAAGGGCAAATGTGCAATGAGGATGTCAAATCAGCAGCCTCTAATATTTCATTTTAGCCATCCAATGAGGTTCATAACACCAGTTCTTATGATAAGGGTGTGTGCAATGTTGATAGTGCACATGATGTTTTCCAATCGGTTAATGATGGTGATTCAACATCCTATCATAGTGCTGATTACAAATCAAAAAATTTGTGTGGAAATGATAAGTCTTAGGGGTCTCATCATTTAGCAGGGCAATTGAAGGTGAATGAAGGTATGATGGGTAGAACATAGAACACTTTGATGTTTCTCAGCAGTTGTTGGCAAACTGTTGTTGGACTCCAGTCACACATGAGCACTTTGATGGTGGACTTTCTCTTGTAGAATTTCAGGCACTCAGAGAAGCATTGGTAGTAATGAAAGCTAATTACCTACAACTACTAGCAGATAGAGATCATCTTCCCATGCTTTATGGGATTTATTATGATGCATGAAAAGGGAAAGAAGAGGAGGTTGATGAGCTCACTCATGAGTTTGAGGCCACCATGGACTCTTTGAAGAGAACTCAAATGGCACTTCAAGAGTCAGAGACACGGATAGATGAGCTTACAGTGGAGTTGAGCTTAGCCCAGTCATCAACACTCGCGTCTAACATTCAGCTATTTATGACAACCCTAAATGATGAGCATACATCCACAAATTGTGGGAATGTGCATAGTGAGGATATGGAAACATCCATTTGATTTATAGGTACAGGTGACACCAATGGGATGAGCGCATTAGATGAGCATAACAGGGACTAGTATGTTGCAGCAGGTGTCCCTTAGGGAAAACACTTTATAGGTGATGTAGGCCCAAGTCTCTACATTGGGGGTGTGGATAATCTTATTGACAGGTCTTGTGATGAAGAGGTGGATTCTGCTAGGAGTTGTGTGATCGATCACGATGCTGATCCATCTTCCTTATAGGAGGTTTTAGACTTGCATGAGATTGTAGACCAATATGATTATGAGATTTTTGAGGTTATTCATAGCTTGCATCACAGGGATCATCAGACATCTTTGTGGGAGAGTCAATTGAGGGCTCAGGATTCACATCATCCATTGTGGGATGGAGTGTTTCCATCTCCGGAAGATGGAACTAGAGACTATGGGTATCCGACTCTGTTACTTTTAGATGGTTATCTACAGGGTTAGGGATTAGATTTTCATCATGCAGATATGTCTTTGGCAAAGTTTGCAACTTCTTGGTCCGAAGAATTTCCATTGGAGGCATGGCTATAGCGAAGTTGTGGTTTCAATGAGCATGATGGCATTGTTAGTCCAGCTCGCAGTGATGGAGTTCTACTCCATAAGTTAGTAAGGGATGACTGTTCTATTTATTTGGATGAGGATTTTATTCATAAATTTTGGAGGACAACATCTATACTTGAGCTTGGAGGAGAGTTGCATCATCTCCTTGTCATGGGTGAGCAACATAAAGGTGATACTTCATCATCCTATGAACATGGTGGTATCATTTGCATTCCCATAGGTCGATCTTACAGTCCTAAGGGTGCTGATCTGCTCCATATCAGCAACCTAAGAGGAGTCGTTGTATTTCTTTCGACACCTATGAGGGATAGTCATCACATCAATTGGAGGTTAGCTGAGGTTGGGAAGAGGTGTTATGATGTTGGCACTTCGAGTTGCTTCCATCTCCTCATGTCCGATGGATGTGAGATTCTAGTGTGTTGGGATCTAGGTGGTAACAGGTTTGGCACGTCAGTTGGGTTGGATTCAAATGTGTTGCTTCACCACTTTCAGCATGGTGAAGATTATATCAATGTAGTGCAGTGGAAGTCAGTGGGTGATGTGTATGGCAGACTTCCATTTTGGTTATGGGATCTAGGGATTCTTTTGTTTGGTAGTTTACTCTATATTGAGGTAGTTGTTCACATGTAGTTGGGCATTTTACAGATTGATTTGGGATCTTGGCATTTGGGTGATAGGCCAGAGTATTTAGGTGAGGATTTCTTGGGGACAAGCAATCTTCGGGAGGGAAGACTGTAATGTCCCCTTTTTCCTAGGTAGTGGTCAGTCGTGGTGGTTAGCCTATCAGTTGGGTTTCCGTCGGCTAACATAGTGGATAGGAAGCTCTTAATATTTTAATATTTTTCATCATATTTATACAGTGTTCAACAGAGTTTCTTGATGGGGACGCATCCCCTGTCAGGGATGGGTTTTAGGGACTAGGGGGACAAAGGGTCTAAGTTCGGGGATGATGGGGGGGCGAGGGGCGACATTGAGATACATATAGTACTTGAAAAACTAGTTATAAAAAGATGTTTAAGAATTACATTTAAAATTAAATTTTGGAAAATTAGTAAAATAGAAAAAGTGCAAATACTAACATTTTAAATACTTGAATACTATTACTAAAAGACTAAAAGTAAATAAAATTTGACAAATGAAATTATCGAATTTGAGATTACTATTATATCGAAAATATGACATCGTAATATCAGATCACAAAAATGATTACAATGAGTAGCATGATACATAGCAGTCACCTTGGCCTCCAAGGCCACTGCTCGAGCTTCCTCATCACTCGAACTACTGGAATCCTCATGGTCAAGCTTTGCCAAACTAACACCAACCAGCCCTGCATCTAAAGTCAAAACATCCTCATTAATCTATGCTAGCTCCTTTGGCTCTACATCCCATCGTGCTGCTGGACTCTCTTTGTACACAAGTATTTTGCATTCAATGAGACGCAAAGCACTATGTACAGCCACAAGCTTCTTTGCTCTCCTAGAGGTAAGTTTGTTCCTCTTAAGAGAGTGGATGAAGCTATATGTAGACCAATTCCTCTCAGCAGTTGAAGAATTAGAAACTTGAAATAACAATTGGATGGCTAGAGTGGTAGTTAAAGATCTTGATCCATGGAAAATCCACCACAAAATTGTGTCATCCTATGCCATAGTTGCCATATCCATCTTGGATGCATCTGAATAATCCCTAAGAGTGGCAAATTTGGTCCACTCAGTGCAAATCGTGTTGGCATCTATAGGATCATACATCCTCTCAATGCACCTGAAGAACCTTGCCTTCACCTCCACATCCTCTATCGGTGTCACTCTACTCGGCCTAGTCTTGTACCACTTAGAATTCAGTGCATAGGCTACCATGTGCAAGGTACTATTGAGCTTCTCCCATCTCCTATGAATGATTGGCTGAATGTGCTTGTGGTAGAATGCTAATGTGGGGTCCTATCACACAACAATCCTCATCTGATAAAGCATAGAATCAATGCACTCATACACCTCTCCAAGGCTAGGTGCATCCGCATCTCCATACCTGATGACCTGGAAAACTAGAGCAATGATGGAGACAATATATTTTGCATCACTCCAAAACACATCAATCTTCACTGTATCCTTCACCCTTCTTTGCTCTGTCTTAGACTCAGCCCATCTATTCCATTCTGTTGTCATAACCATGAGTTGCAGTGACTCTTACAACTCAATCATTCTCTTCAAGAGAATGAAATAGGAAGCATATCTTGTATCAGTAGGTTTTAGGAAATCCTTCTTAGAGAAGGTCCTGAAGAGTGCATTTGAAGTGTGGTGGTTGCAAATAAATATTTGCACATCTCTCGCATCATTTACCATTGCTCTAATCCAACCAATCTTCCCCATGTCCTTGAGTGCATTGTTCATGGTATGCACACAACATGGAGTCCACCAAATATGCCTGTAAGTTGCCTCAACATTTCTCCTCGTAGCTTTGCACACTGTTGCATTTGTCACTATTTGGACCACATTTTGTGGCCCAACCTCCTCAATAGCCTCCTTGAGAACCTCAAATTGAAAATTAGCATCTTTGTGATGCCCTGAACAATCAACTGCCTTTAGAAAATATGGGCCCTCTATACATGTAACCATGATATTTATGAGCGGACGATGGCTAATGTCCATCCATGACTATGCTACATCGTGTCTTAACCGAACGGAATAGTTCTTATCCATGATTGTGGTCCTCAATTTCATCTCACCTGGTGGCACACACGATTGTCCTCCCCTTGCCACCATTGATATCATCTCCTTATAATAAGGAGATCGGGCTATATGAAATGAGATGGCATTTGCAAAGAAGAACTTGCCAATGGCATCATCTATGTCATCCTTGAGCTGCACATTAAACAAATCTTCTATGGGGTTACTTTGAGTTTGACTTTGCAATTTTCGTTTCCCCTTCCCCTCTCTTGCATAGGCACTGGAAGAAGAACCTGGTGTCCCTCCAACTCTCATCTACAAATTATGGCTAGAACTCTGTGGCTAGCTATGGTAAAGATGTGTCCTATGAAACAAAGTAGTAGGCACAAGTGCAACTGCAACTAGACTATCATCATGAACACCCTATAACTTATTTATCTCAACTCTCATTTTGAGGTGTTCCAATTTTTCCAAAAAAGAACATATCTCCACACCTTTTCCTCTAATGAAAAGGTGTGTATTAACTCTAGTAATGCTCCCAAACCACTCTACATCACAAAAGTGGCACTTCCACCTCCTTGTGCCACCAAATGTTGCCCCTGGCTTGCCTGGTAATTTTGTTGCAAACTGTCTGAGAGGGGATTTGTGATCAAAAGGACCCCTAGCATATGGTGCCAGTAATGCAGAAAGACACTCTATAGAACTTGCTTCACTTGCCATGGAACTAGTTTGGGCTTCAAGCTCAGCCCCATAGTCACTCCACTCAGCCTCCGGAGCATATTCGGATTGAGGATCACTATGAGAATGAACCTCATCCTCACTCATGTCATGAGAGCTCATTGTGACACTGCAATAAACAAATAAATTCTATAAGTGCCTAGTTTCAGCCTAGTTTAACAAATTTGAAAATAAAATTTTAAAGTTTGATGTTGAATCTTGATGGAAAGATGAAAAATGAACAATGAGCCTTGAAATGAAAATATGAATATGCATTTGCAGCCATGTTTATTAAATTATGGTTTGTAGCCATGTTTATGAAATCATAATTTCATAAACATGGTTGCAAATGCATATTCATATTTTCATTTCAAGGCTCATTGCTCATTTTTCATCTTTCCATCAAGATTCAACATGAAACTACGTTTTGAAAATGAATCTAAAAACTTAGAAAAAAAATAAAATATATATATTGAAAAAACTTCAAAAAACAGCAATAGAAACCTACCTTGTGCTTGAAAAATCCTTCTAAATTGGTGTAGAATGCTCCTCCTCTTCTTCTTTCTCCTTCTCACCCCTCTTACACTTGCAGCACCTCAATCTCAGTCTTTCACCCTCTCTTCTCACTATTTTCTCTCTTCACCTAGCTGTTGTAAAAATAGGAAATGCAAATGTGAGCTAAAAAAGAGGAGTTAGAGTGTTTTGTAGAGGTAGTGTGTTTGGAGAGGGGTCCCACAAGCCTTTAGGGCTACACCCAAGGAACAAACTTAATTTTTTTAAAGATTTAAAAAAAAAAAACACTTTTTTCATCTGCCCAGCACGGGAGATGCCTGGGTGTCTCTAAGATGCTTGAGGGACAACTAGTGTCCTTGAGACATCTCAGAAACATCCTTGAGTACATTGCAACTTGTGTGGCAGCTCGTGAGGCAGTGTGGCTTCGTAAGCTCCTTGCAGGATTGTTTGGACAATCAATGGAGCCTACCATTATACACTGTGATAACCAGAGCTGTGTAAAGCTTTCTGTCAATCCCGTGTTCCATGACAGAACAAAGCATGTTGAGATCAAGTACCATTATATTAGAGATATGGTACTGAGGAAAGCCATACAATTGAGGTATATCAGCACTGATGAGCAGACGACAGACATTCTCACCAAGCCTCTCTCCAGGATCAAGTTTGTGTACTTTCGAGAAAAGCTTGGTATGGTGGAGAATGCAGCCTTGACTAAGAAGGAGTCTCAGTATCAGTGATCCTTAAAATTGATAATGCATTTCTCTATTGAGAGAGATTTGAGGTGTAAGCCCTTGGTAATGGATTTCTCTATTGAGAGAGATTTGAGGTGCAAGCCCTTGGTAGTGCATTTCTCTTGGAAATTTGAGGTGAAAGCCCTTGTTTCCACCCTCTGGGAGAGCCATGGTGGATTTCATGTGTGTGACTCCATGACAGCATCACGTGAGGGAATCCGTGATTTACTTGTACTTGTGTTTCACCCTCTGGGGGAGCCATGGTGAAAGTCACGTTGAGGTGACAACATCACATTGAGTGATGAGCACTTGTACATACCATCTATGGAGGTAGCCATGATGGTTGATATCACGATGAGGTGATATCTTATTTGTTTTCACATTGAGAAGATGTGTCTTGTGCAGGTGGAAGTATCATCCCTAGCTGAGAGGGAGTGTTGATGTTATAAGCAGCTTAGGGCTGCACTTCCATCGCACACACTTCAAGGAGATAGCATAAATTAAATGATAGCCTTCCGGCTATTTATTTTATAATGCTAATGTATGATAAACATAAAAAGGGCTGACCCTATAATGGTTCGCATGTTTTGTTTATTCATTGGGCCGACCTACATTGTAATTAATATAATTATATATTCTTCCAAGGGAGCCGACCTAATTGAGGAGGTGCCTCAATTGTATATATACAAGGTCACTCCTTGTCATTTATTCATTCAAGTTCATTAAGCATATTCACATCTAGAGAAGGAGTTCGCACTTTTGTTGAAGCAGTTCGATTTCAAGGAAGAACATATTCATTTGTATTTTTTGCATCTAGGAGAGGTGTGACTTCATTGTATCTATTATTGGCCATTGCTGGGCTTGAGTTGTAAGCAGATTTCTGCTCTTGTTCTATATTATATAACAGGATTATTTGTTGGGTTTTTCTCCCTCAAGAGGAGGGTTTTCCTAGGGTATCTTTCTGTGTTTATTATCTTATGTGTTGCAATATTTTAAGTACCTTCTATTATATGATCTGATCTAAGGAACACTAACAATTGTTACTTTGAAGAGCAATCCATGATAGAGAAAATCAAGGTCTTTGTTATGATGATTGCTTTTTATTCATTTTTGAGACAAGATCTTGAGCTTCATTGAGTGATTTTTCAAGTGGCAGTTTGTATTTTCATTGCATTGTTATATTTGTGATTCACATTTTCATCATCCACATCAGTATATATATGCAGTGTTACCCCAAGTTTTTGGGACGGGGACGACAAGAGATGGTGTGATAGGTCCCCAAGTTTCCGGATTTTGAGGCCAAATTTGGGGACGACGGGGGGATGACTATATAAAATATAGGGAAAATTTAAGATATATAGGGAAATTTTAAATATTCATATGATAACATGGATAAGGCATGCATAATATACATTATAGAACCTTAACATATAACATTTGTGTTCAACATTATTTGTCAATAAACTAAGTGTCTTTCCTATATGTTGAATTATCATTTGTTAATTGTTTGTGATACTGATAATTGTCAAAAAAGAACACAATAGTTAAATTAAACAGTCTTATTGTATTTTTTGTGATGCCAATACATACTGGAAAAATACTTATAGTATAGTAGTCAATGGGAGGATTTGTCTAGCTATAGGTATGGACTATGGAAGACCAAATGTAAACTGCAACAAACAAGGATAGGATATCCTACTGCATTGACATCCTTATTGGAATTACCAATGAAAATAATTCACATAATTGCACTTGCATACAATAAAGCATCATAAGTATGGTATGTGATCTTGAAATTTAGCACTGACATTTGAACTAGATGCCACAGTCAATACAGTAATTTTAAGAATGAACATGTTCCCTTTAAGATCTTGAATGGGCCCTAAATAGTTAAAAACATAAAAGTAGACAGTTTTGAGTTACTAAACCCCCCCATGATTGATAGGAATGTTGGGAGAGACCCTTCATGTACTCTGAATTGAATATTAACTTATAGTAATGAACATTGTTCAATCCTGTTGAACTAAGACTGATGAAATATTAACTAGATAATGAGTGTTGATTGTCTTCTTTAGTGATTTACTTATAAAGAATATAAATACTGAAATGCTGGACAATAACTAATAAGTGGTTGTTTAGACAAATGATTCAATGAATAAGATATGACTTGATATGGTTTATTGGGTATGCATTGATCTTAATGAATAAGTTAGAAGTAATTCAATGGAAATCTTGATTTTGAACTAAGAAAATAGATACTCTGATGATAATTTTTTTGTTTATAGATAATTGGAACAAGGGAGCGCAACCTTCTGAGAATGATAGTGAACTGCATTAGGCAAATAATCTGCACAGTTATCATGTTATTGTTTTGCATGATCAGATGTCCCAAGGCCTGCTATGCATCATCTTCACAATAGAGTAAGAGCTGTGAGATTTATTTATGAGGCATAGTAACATTGAGAACAAGCATTCAGTGTTGGATTATTCACTAGAATTCATCTAGCCACCTCAGTGCTAAAGAAGTCATATGTTGATGAAGGAGCTCCTTGTCAAATGTTCTAATAAATATTAGTAAGGAATTTATATTTATCATAACTGATGATTATTAAGTAATGGCACCTTTATCAGACACATGGAAAAAAAATGTCTCAGATCTGAAATGTTGTTAAGATAATAAGCAATAACAATGCATATCAAAATACCCTATAATCCACTGAAATAATTTGCAATTTACACTTTGGAAAGCCCAATATCGTATAATGTACTTACAAGGCTGGAAAATCAAAATACATTTGAATTCCACATTATTTGAAATTTAGGACAGGAACACTCAGGATAAAAACAAAAATATAAAAGATGTTTAAGAGTTGTACATTGCCCATAATGAAGAAGTCTCGGGCTTTATTTAAGGGAATAGAAAATATGTGAGTCATAGAAAATTGAGAATCTGTGAATATGCTCAGATTCATGGAATGAAGAAAAACTTAAATAGAATCATTTGTGACAAGTACATAAACCAATATGAAATAATTGTATCAGTTACACTTATCCAAAGTTTCAAGACAACAAGCAGTGGCACCAATTTATTTCATGGGTGGCACCAATTTTTTTTTTTGTTTTGACCATGCTTTGACGTGGGGAATGGCTGACCATTCCGGGGACGGCCAGGGGACTTCTAGGATGGCTGACTATCCCGGGGACAGCTAGGGGACTCCTAGAAGTCCCCTGGCCGTACCCATCTCCCGTCCCGGGGACGACCAGGAGACTCCTAGAAGTCCCTTGGCCATCCCCACGATGGTCAGCCATCCCCCTTTTTTGGGTTGACTGTCCTCGGGTTTCCGAGACGTTTCTTGGAAAAAGTACAAAAAAGGGGACACTAGGGGACTGTCCCCCAGCCATTCTCTTGTACGTGGGACATCCCGGGGACAAGGACGAGGCATTTTAGGGGGGGGGATGCATCCCCGGGTTTCCCTGTATATATGCTTTTTCAAAAGTTTGATAAATTTGCCAAGTTATTGTCGAGTTTTTCCTCGAGTTTTTGTTGAGTCCCAAGTTTTTTAAATTTTGGGCTTGCCAAGTCCAAGTTTTTCAACTATGGTGTGAATAGTTTGAGTTGTGATCTCTCCTTAATATTATGTTGTTTTTTATTATTAACTTGAGACTTTACAGGTCGTACCAATTTGTGGGCAGATGTAACACCAAATATGAAATATTAAAATACAAATAACAAGTCAAATGAATATTAAAATATAAATATGAGTCATCATGATTTAAATATTATAATTATAATTATCATAGATAACATTATAATTATAATACAAATAACATAGTATGAAACAAAATAATTAGTATTCGTATTTATAAATATCATAATATTCACAAGAATATAATTAATACAATTATCATAACCAATATATATATATATATTCAAACAACATTATAATTATAATCACTCTAGGTCATATTATAATTATCATACAATTATCATAATTAAGAAGAACCATCAATATTATTTATAAGTGTCACAATAAATAATAATATTTATACAAAACCAAATACTAAGATAAACCCCATAAGACTAATCAACGATCTCTAGCAAGACCTTATTAGAAATTAAAAAAACAAACAAAATACAGCGATCATAAATACCTGTTAACAAACAAGCGATCCCTATCAAGCAGTGATTAATAAACATGCAAAAGACATTATTCTTTGAGAGGTATGGGTAAGGATGACATGGAACGTCATGCCTCTTAGAATCAAACATATATAAGGCAAGCAAACCCAACTAAAGAGGCATCAAATGATTGTGAATAAGGACAAAAGGGAATAACAGTCAGCAGCAGTGGTAATTCTGATCCATATTTAATTTAATATAATAATTATAGTTTATTTTTAATATAGGGAAGATTATAGTTAGTATGATGAAGGTTTATGATTATAATTAATAGAATATAATTATGACTCAAATTGTAGTACATAACATAAGTGTTTTATAGTTCAGATTTATGGATTAATATTGTGATAAATCTTCTATGTAGAATTATAGTAGATTGATCAAATATACTTAGTGATCTATACAATAGTGTATATTTATTTTGTGATAACATACTCTTCATATTTTAAGTATTAAGTTAATTAGTCTAATGTGCACATTGTTTCTCCACGATGGGAGAAGGGGAAATTGACAAGAGGATATATCAAGGGGTCCTCTTCTAGACCCAAATGAGGGGACAAGATGAGTCCACATGGGCCAAATGGGTATTGCCGTTGTCTCAATGGGTATTGCCTTTGGGTCTAGAGGAGTTGAGTTGCTAAGATACCTTTTGCAACTCCTAACCACCCATCATGGTGTAATGAGTTTGATAGATACTTTAATTTAAATTTGAGTTAGTAAAACTTAAGTATCGCCCCCTCCAAATGGATATTTGCTAACTGAGAACTGCCTTTGTGTTTGCTTGTGGTTTCAAACTTTTTGTTTTGTTTTGAGTTTTGATGAAGAGATTTTGCTAGGAAATGCAACTAAATGCAATGAAATATATAAACAGTTGCAAAATAAACAACTACTGAAGCAAATGCTATATATTTTCAATTTAAGATTTATCATTGCATTTCATTTACAAGAAACTCATACTCGGAGACTTGAATACAAAATATTGCAATTCTGGAATTCTATGACAGCGACCTGGAAATTCTTGTGTTTGGACGCCTTGCACAAAATACTAATTTTTTCACCTCAAATCTGCTATTGGGTGATAGCTTTGATCTAGCCGTCCTCAGTGAGAATGAAATGATGCTAAACTCAAGGTGTTTTCAGCCTTGAAACCCCACTCCCTAGCTAACAGCTGTACGACCCAACAATATGGTATGGCCTGCAATAATGAAACTCTCACGTGCCAAGAAAGTATGCCCAAACAACAACAAAGATGTGAGCTGATATAAACTTTTGATCTGAGCAATTATTTTCTGAAAATCTGAATAAAATCACTTCCAATCTGCACAAATGTGACCTTTGGTTGAAGCCACCTAATGAGCAAACCTTGGGTGTTATTTCACACCTGTAGAATGCTAGAATTTGAGAGAAAACACTTTCTCCAAGATCAAATTACAGCAAGAAACCTTGTTTCTCTTCTTCTTAGCAAAGGCATCAAATTGGCTAAGTGTTGAATGAATGAAACGAATTCCAAAATACCTTTTTATATATCACCTCAAATTCACTTTTAAATTCCATTTCATTCAATTTACTTATAATTTCTTTTAATTTGGCACACAACTTAATAATATAAAGTATACTTTTAAAATCACTTATATCTCCCCTTTTAAAATGACACTTTAACTCATATTATAAAGTATACTCTTAGAATCATTTAAATCCCTTTTTAATAAAGTCCTTATGTGTCCCTTTTAATATAATAAATTAATAAAGCATCATTAAATAGATCACTTTATTAATTTCCATTTAACCCTTATAGCACCTTTAATAATAAAGTCCCCTTTAAATAATCACTTTATTAAAATATTATAAAGTTGATGAGTACACAGTTATACTGAGAGGGGGGAGGGGCAGGGGACAGGGGGCTGAATCAGTATAACGTAACTTTTACCAACTTAAAACTTTACCAATCACTATAACACCATTCACTCAACATCAATAATTATGCACATGAGAAGAACACAATAACACCGATATTTACGTGGAAACCCTTGCAAGAGAAAACCACGGTACAAATAATGTACTTTATATATATTTATGTGAATTACAATGATTGTAGGCACCAACCTACTAGAGGCACCAACCTACTGTAGGCACCAAACCCCACTTACCAAGCACCAACTTGGTTGGAGACACCAATCTCTCTTTTAGGAAGCTCCAACTTCCACAACAAAACAAGATTCCACCCTTAATATGTTGCTTCTTCAACGAATGATGGACATTACAATGTTCATTTACTTACTCCATGATTTCCTTTTTATGAATGATATATCTTTCATTGAATGATGTTCACATATATCAGCATATGATAATCTCTTCAACTTTCCTTCACATACAAATCTGCCTCTTTTATTCTCTTCATAGATTTGATCTAACACTGCCTTATGAGTGCTCAATGTCTGATTCAAAACCTGCATACAAATTAGGCACAAGATCTGTTCCAAATTCTGATCCAACTTTTGCTTCAAATCAGATACAAGGTCTGCTTCACTTCTATTTGCTTTTTCTTGATGATCTTCACATATATATTTTGTTTACTTCAATCTGCTTGCAAATCCTTCACAGGTCTGCTCAAATATGCTTCATTATTTGACTCATAAGTCACCTTAAATCTGCCTTGAATGATTTATCCTTTGTACCTCATAAATCTCACATTCATTCATATGTGCATCATGATCTTTATTGATATGTCTTCATAAATCCATGCTTTCTGAGATTTGTTTATATATATATATATATATATATATATATATATATAAACTTTGTCAAATCTGCTGGTGCATAAGATTTATCCTTAATACTACACCCTTTACAGTTCTTTATCTTCAATACTCCACACCTTCTCTATTCCTTTTTCAAATTCTATTTATATCTCTGTCTCTATGAAGAGAGACATCCTTTGGTAAAGGAGATAACTTTTGAAACAGTCATGACTCCTCTTAATTAACCACAACCTTTCTTCTAATCGCACTCCTCACTTCTATCAATAATTTTCATTTCTTAGTAAATCGCAGCCTTTAATAAATAATCACTTCTCCTCCAATAGTAGTCGGTGTCCTTTCTAATTTTTATCATATAGATCGCTGCACCTCGTAATAAATGGAATCGCTCTTTTCTGATTTTTGTCTTTTTTGATTTTTGGCTTTATTCGACTTTTCATCTTTTCTTAAAAATATGAATCGCTGCTTATTATTGTCTTCATTCACAAGCATCTTTGTCTTTTCTGATTTCGTCTTTATTCACCCCACTTTAGATTTGTCTTATTCATGAATCGTTGCCTTATTTTTGACTAATATTAACAATTGTCTTGTTTTCACTAATTGCTGCCTTAGGTCTTTTTGTCTTTTATCTGCTTTTTATTTTGTCTTATCTGATCTTGTCTTATTCATTTTGTCTTTGCAGCTTTTGTCTTATATAATATTTGTTTTTAGTTTCTGTTTATTAATAACAAATTCGTGCCTTTTCATAACTTTATGTAATTGCTTGCTAATATATCTAGCAAATCACTGCTTTCTTTAACAACTCTTCCACTAAAGTTGGCCAGAGATTATAGTTAAAGATATCTCTTTTGTAAACTAAATTCAGCACTGTCATTGAAGAGGTCAGTCTTTGTTCCTTTGAAGGATTGAGATCATCTTCCTCATTGTGTATGAACCTATATGTTTCTCTAAGTGTGTCTTGGTCTGTTTTAACAGAAACCTTCTCTTCTCCACTTGTATGTTTTCCATATTTGCTTCTAACCATTCTTGGATTCATGCTACTTAATAGAATTGTCCTTCACTAAGCTTTGATTCTCACCATTAGATATCAAGATATTCCCAACTTTTGAGTAATGGCATGAAGAACATTTTCAACCATATCAATGTCAACCTTATGCTTTGTCTTTCGTATTGCTGGCTGAAAGAACATGTCAAGACAGCTATCATTGCATTCTTAATTTTTGTACACATTTGTGGAAGACTCGGATTTTGTTAATAGCGATGCTTTCAACTGGCTTTGCATGCACTAACTTTTATTTCAACTATAATCAGATCATTGCGACATGAATGATAACAATTCTTTGACATCAATGACAATCAAATCAATAATCTCATTTTTGACATCAATGACAATATTTCCAACAAAAGTGACTTCAGAATTAATCACTTTACATTATTAAATTAAAATATTAAAGTTAACACTTTAATATTTCATCTTTCATGTTGCGACCATCACCCGATCACTCCAACTGGAAATTGATGCTGCAATTGATCTCGGGGTGATGTTTGAATGAAGCAAGCCAACTGCCAGTCTCCTCCTACAAAGTAGGGATTCCCCTAAAAAGTAGGAAATTGTCTTTGATCATCTCAAATGGCTCTTAAGGCCCCCTGCTAGGCTCCACAAGCTCCAGGTGGTCACAAGTGAACTGTCAGTCCCTTCCTAAAAAATAGGAGATTGGCTCCAAGCTCCTGAAATGCCACACAAACTTCCCAAAAGGTCACAAGACCTCGAAAGACCTCCCTATCCACTGTGTTAACCTATGGGAACCCAACTGATAGGCTAACTACCACGACTGACCACTGCCTAGGAAAAAGGGGACATTACAAAAACCAATACATAGCCACACCATGGATAAGGGAAGGGAGGATGTCGAGGGAGTACAATGAGAGGGCATCTTTTGGATATGCCACCTAGGAGGGGACAAGATGAGCCCACATGGGCCAAGGGGGAACTTGCCGTTGCTTGAACAGGTGTTGCCCTTGGGTCTAGAAGAGTTGGCTACCAAGACATCCGCTGTAACTTCACTTACCCTACCATGTTGTCATGAGTTTACTAATACTTAGAATATGGTTATGTGCTAGTCATTGCTATTGTGATAGATAATTATAATCTGTTAACCAGAATGATTATGGTGATGATTTCTAACCTATGTGCAGGGCTTTAATCAGGGACAAAAGGGTACTCTCTAAACTCATTGTTTATTTAAGCAAGAAAATTAGGGCAAATTTGGGTATTCCCAACTAGGGACATTACATTTTCTATGAATTGTACCTCATCACAGTGAGGCTGTACCACCAGGGAAAGAGGTTGTGGGAGTAAGGAACTGAAACGCCTTTGTTTGGAAGACCCCTTATCATCTAATTTGGAGGTGCCATGAAGGGTAAATGACAATCCAAGCACCTTGAAGTTGGACTTTGGAGGTTGTGTGGTGATTGGAGGGGGTTGTATCATGTGGTACTTGTACTAGGTTTATTTTAGACCTGAAAATGACTAAGTATAATATTACTTTGACGCTCTAGAATTATTTCAGTGTTTGGGTCAGTTTAAGTGTGTTTAGAAGTGGTGTGTTCAATGTGAGTATGTTGGGTTTGAGTTTGGCTGTGTGTGTGTGTGTGTGTAGATTGTTGGGTATTACTTTACTGTTTTGATGTATTTTCTAGTGATTTTGGCACCGACCTGGCCAATCACTAATGGTTACATCCTAGCATAGTTGGGTTATGCATTTAACATTGTTTAGTAATTATATTATATCAGGAAGGTTATTTTATATAACGCTAATGTTATAAAGTGAAATTAAATATTTAATTTAGTGTTATTTAAAATATTAAAAGGTGACTTTATAAGGGGATGCCTAGGGGATATAAGGAAATATTTAAAAGTGAAATAAATATTGTAACTAAAGGGGGTGCCCGAAATGGGATACAAGGTTTTTAAAAATAAAGTAAATATTTTAAATTCCCAAGGTGGGCATGGGGTTTGGAGGAGGAAAAATAAAGTGTTTTGTGAGCTCATTTGGCAACTATGATTGAAGTTCTGATAGCAGGTTGTTGTTGGTTTATCCAAGGGCTTTGTGAGGACGAAAAACCTCATAGAGGACATCAGCTGTGAAAGTGAAAGATCTTTCCTAATTGGTTTGCAGGTGGTTTCTTATAGGAACTATGCAGGAGCTTCAATGAAACAAATTTTCAGTTTGTTTGCCAAGCATTAAAGTAGACATTGTTGGGCAGATTTGTGAAGACCAAACAGTGAGTTGAAATGTTAAAAATTTCAGTTTGAGACCTTCATATTGCTGCCCGTACCATCCTTTGTACAGGCCATACAATCTTGAGGAGGGGCGTGAGCTTCATAAGGCAAAGTGCCTAGGTTTTGAGGGAGTTTTTTGCTGGTTTGGGGGCACCATAGTGTATGGTACATTTAAATATGAATTTGGAGCTGGAGCAGCTAGGGTTTGAAGAGGTTTGATGCCATTTTGGAGCCATAGGTTGCTGTTTAGAGTCAATTTCCAGAATATTCATACATAGCAGCAAATGGGTATGTTTGTAATATCATTTTGAGATGATTTGGCCAGCTAGGTATTGTTAAGTCCATTGTTATATTGCTCTCCAAACCATAGTTACAAGACTCAGACTCGCCTCGGACTCGGCAAGCCGATTTTTGACTCGGACTCGGACTCGGAGCCTAGACTCGCCCAAGACCCGGCAAAGACTCGGCAAATAGAAAAACCCTTGAAATTTAGAGATTTTTAAGGATTTAAAGCTTGTTTCATGCACCCTTTAGTGAATAAACCTCAAATACACAATAACATCATGAAATAGAAACTACTATGATCCTATACACAAACATATATCGATCACATAAGTATAAACGCAAATTTTAGCTGAAGGAAATAACACATTCAGATATATAAATATTGTCAAATGTATACAAAACTCATGGAATATGAAATCCATGGCATCAAAACAAATATCAAAACTAAAAAAATAAGTCTATGGCTCAGAAGAGCTTGCATTACTCATCCCAATATCACGACAAGTCATGCGCTAGTGTCTAAGTTAGGTCCTAGATGATGATGTAGCCATGATATTTGCTTGTGTCTCAATGATTGGTGTGTATATTCAAGTGAGGATTTTATTATTAAAATTTTATTGAAGCCTTCAAGACTGCATGTTTTGTTGTCTAATGTATGAATTTTGAAACAAGATAATCCTTGATTATGGCTTTGACTGTGAAAGATGCAAAGATTTGCAACAGGGGATATGTATTTTGTAGGTTTTTATGATCATGATTCATCATTGGCCTATAACATGCTTAGACCTATAGTTTGATGAGGGTTTGGGGGAAACGCCCCAACGGGGTCAAGGGGCAGCGCCCCTTGCGGGGTCTGAGGGGCAGCGCCCCTCGCAGGGTCCCGGGGCAGCGCCCTGGGCGCGCTCCCTGTCGCGATACAGGGCGGGGTCGAGGGGCGGAGCCCCCGCCACCAAGCCCAAATGAAGACCTTCAAAACCACACAAACCTTCATGGCGCACACCATTTATTTAAAAAATTTGAAAAAAAAAGAATGCAATTTTTAAAAAAAAAATTTAATCAAAATGGCCGAGTTTGGGGCACGAGACTTGGCGAGTCCGGCGAGTCTGCCGAGTCCAGCGAGTCCGGCGAGTCTCGGCGAGTACTCGGCAGCCGAGTCTCTGGGACTTGTTTAGGGTCACCCGCCTCGGGACTCGCGAGTACTCGTCGAATTTGGGCGAGTCTTGTAACACTGTTCCAAACTCTATGAAATTTTTGAAATTCATTTCCAGCTAATGGGTATTTCAAATATTGAATATATTTAGTGCTTATTTCATATGAGTATCATTGCAAATATTTTTGTTTGATTGCATTTGCCATATTACCATCAAAACTCATATTCAATATTCAAAACACTAAAAAAGAAAAGAAAAAGTAGGGTAGTTATTACATTCTCTTTACAAAAAACTAAGCTTGCACTTTATGTTTTGAAGGTATCGCACATTTGCAGTTCAACAACCAACTCTTCAATTTTATGTGAAAACCATCGTTTCTAAAGAAGAAAAGGAATTGGTAAGTGAATAGTGTTTCATTCATCAGATATTATTTTAGTGTTTATTCTTAATTACTATATCTGCTGCTTATTTCATTAATATTTCCTGTTTTGAAATTCTCGTCTTTCTTAATAATTCTATTATGAAAGATCACCTAACTAAACACGGTGAAAATAATTGAGGATGACATTGAATATATTAGCAATACTTTACTATTGTGAAGTTATTCATTCTAATGAATTTCAACTATATGTTAACTACAGTTTCGAAGCGTAAGTTCCAATAGGCACATTGATTCACACGTCTTGAAATCATTTGGCTGGTTGTTCTGTTGTCTGATGGATGTTTACTCCATTACTGATAAGACTAATACTTCAGTAGTGAATAGAAATAACTATGCATACTAGATAGATTAATAGAACAACTCCTTTATTCATAAGACTAATACATGTAGTAGTAAATAGAAATAATGATGCATACTAGATACATTAATATGTTCAAAGGAGTTTGTGTACATACATGTAGAATAGGAATGATCAATCAAGGATTGGACTACCTTTCTTAACTACAAGAAGCATATTCAAAGTACTTGATGGTTGCAAATAAAAACACAATTGTCGACAGCTACTAACAACTACCCACTAATTAGCAAGTAAATAATACATAACTGAATATAGAAAAATTAACGAAACATTACAAAGTCATGTTATGTTAATGTTATGTTAACTATATTGACATAACCCCAAAAAGAAAAGTTGAGTTCTTAGCTAACAAGTAAAGAACAAAACATAGATTAGGTATTATATCAAATAAAGTTTTCTGAAGTAGTGATGGCATTGTAGAGAAAGAAGCACCTTCAAATTGATGATTCCCTTGTACAACTATGATAGCCTAATCATAATTGAATATTTCACAGTGAGTGGACATTCCACAATGAATCATGGGTGAAGATCCTTGGAATGTTGAGATTTTGACACGGCTAACTTATGAGAAGGTAGTTCACAATTGAATGAACTGGGCTAGAGGGCCATACAAACAAGCATCCAAGTTTGAAGGTGCACTTGTGTAATGTCCCCATTTTAGGGTTCTCTTACTTTGCAGCTTGAGGTGGTTTTCTGGGTTTGTATCTGCTTGATTACAAGGGTGATTTGATGTTACCAACGAGCTCAGATGATTTAGAGGAGTTACTTGATGCTCTCAGATGTTATTTCCAGCTTCTAGTTTGGGCTCCAAGATTCTTGGAGAGAGCGTCTATTTGAAGTAAGTCATCCGGTCGGCACCATTCATCTTTATTCTTCATCGGGATCACTTTGGTGTAGTTAGTTTTCAATTCTGATGCATTACGATAGTTCCGCAAAAATGAGTGTATTAATGGTTATATTTTAATTAAATTACTAAGGTTGCTTAAAATTAATTAAAATATTTAAAAAGGCCTTTAGTATTATAGTTCGTCAGAACCGGAATGAGTTGCCTTAAATCATGGATGCATTAAACAGGGACTTTGCATGCCAAAATATTATTATTTTAAATTTTAATGAAAAAGGTCATTTTTGGAGTAAAAAGATGTTTTAATTAAAATGTGCATCTTGAAAGAAGAAGCTTCTAGTGAGTTTGGAAAAAAAAAAGTATAAAAGCCGTTTTTGGAGCTCATTTGGGCATTCTTGGATTATTTTCTCACTTTTCATTTGGAGAGCTTTTTGAAAGCCTCTTTGGTCTGTGGGTTTGAAGACCCTAGGGCACTAGTTTCCATAGTGAAACTATCTACCCTAGCTGGAGATTGTTGAGGAATCCATTAAGGGTCTTTGTAGGTGTTTCAAAGCAAATTTAATGGTCATTTTTAGTGAACAAATTTGAGGAGATTGGTTGTTTCCAGTTGGAGCTTTTCAAGGGTTTGTATCAAAGATCAAGATTTACTTTTGTTCTTGTAAGTTGATACAGCTGAGACTGATGGGTAATCGATTTCAAGTGTTTTAAGCAATTATCCGTTACAAGAGGGGACGTGGGCTTGCTCAAACCCTAGGTACCACTATAGACACACATTTTGGTCTTGTTCGCCATGGAGATTGATGAATAGAGGCTGCATACTAAGGGCGTGTTACTGTTCTAGGTGGCATGTTGATTCTTGAGCTGAGTGCTTCATTTCATGACCTTGAGCTAGCTGGTTGGAGGTTGGAATCATATTCCCAACTTAGAAGATTACTAGTTGCTGGATGTGGGGTGAAGCATACAGTTTGGGTGAATCAACTGAAGAGTCAAGAGGGCGATTACCAGGTCTGGGCGTTTATGTTAATGTTTTTATTGAGAGTATTGTTCAAGAATTGCCTTAGGTCTTTGTAAAAGGCCTTGTCAAATCTGGCCTTAATTTTCACTTTTTGATGCTAAGGAATTTCGTCAAACAGTTTTCTTACAAACTCCTTAATGTTAGTAAATGTTCTTCTATTTTTGATTGATGCTATGATGCATGAAAGGACTCTAAGAATGTATTTAAATATGGAAGGCAACTGTAAATGGAAACTTGTAATGTCACAGAATTGCACCTAGGGGCAATTCCACATTTGCACATCTTGCCTAGCATTTATGACACCTTAGAAACATTAATGGCAAAACCCCATGAGTCGGAATTTTGCGATTGTAACTCCATGTGGACACATGGCGAGATGACAAAAGCTTGACAAGGCGTTTCCTGAAAATCTAGGCTTTGGACGCTTGCGCGGCGCGCGGACGTTCACGCGGCATGCTAGCATCCTGGTGGTTTTCCGATTTTGAAACGGCGAATCTAGAACCGTGACCCTTGCGACACGTGTTTTGGCGGTTAGGTCTCGAGTGAAGCAGCTTTGTGCCGCCCTTGCATGCATGAAAACCCCTTTTTGGCTCTCATTGTGGGGTTGGAAGTTATCAGTTGATGGATTGCCACTACTTTCTCTAGTCTTGTGTAAGCTCTATCCTAGAATAGAAGAACTCTTTATAGGCGACTTCTTTACAGGCGAAGCCATGTCGGACTCAGGTCCGTCCAACAGCTACAAGCTCTCAAGCAACTACCAGCTCTCAAGCAAGCACACAGCGGTGCACCTGTGTGCTCCGGAAGAGGGTCTTGACCCATGGGTAACACTCTCTCTCCCTATCACTCTTTCTTACTAGCTCATCTACTACTTTTTGGTGCAGGCTCTACTCCAAAGTGGGTTTTTCTTGCACCATGCACTTTGTTTACTTCCTTTACACTCTTTTCCAAACTTGGTTGTCCATGGAGGTGGGAACACCAAAACGGGGGTCTGACTGAGGCAGACCCCTATACAGCCCACACCTTTTCCCCTCGATCTTTTGTGTGTAGGTTACGAAGTGAAGCTCAGAATAAAGATTCAGACGCACGAGGGTAATCTTGTTTCGGGTTCTTTTGCATTTCTCTTTAGTTTCTAGCTCTTTGTCTATTATCTAGTCTTTAAAGGTTTTGACTTGAGTCTAGAAGTGAGATTCGACTTCACTTGCCTGAGATCCTGAGTTCTCCACGGTTTAGGATGCCAGCGCGTCTTTTGGACGATAGCGCATCGCACTGGCGTCCTCAAATTGCGTTGATGTCTTTTGGCCGAGAGCTCCTCAGCTTGGGGTAAAAATCTAGAAGTCTTGCTCTCCCGGGGTTTGAGATCGTTTTCCCGCTTTTCTTCACAGTTTCATCGATTCGTTCAAGTTGAGGTGTATAAGGGCAGTTCGTTCCCTGGTGATCTCTTAAGAATAAAGAGACCCGTGTGCAACAAATCCCTCTTATATCACATTTCGGTGAACCCGACGTGAACCGTCGGATCCGTTTTCATAATGTCGCATAGTTATAATAATTCTTTCTTTGAACAAGATTTCGATATGTTGGAAGATGCTCTAGATGATTTCTTAGAAGCACTCTCCCCTATCTGTAAATCTTCTAAACAAACTTCTTCGCCAATTGAGGAGTCGATAAATGTGGTAGTATTTTCTGTGGCTCCTCCAAGCCCTTAGAAACCCGTCATTTATGTGACCTCGACTGAACCATTCCCTAAAGAGGACTATTCCATCTATGGGATTTCATGTCGTAGCGATCCATCGGACTTATATTCGAGGTTCGTGAAAGCTACTGACTCTACTTCTTATAATGTTGTCGGGCATACGTACAATACAAGGAGAAACAAACAAAACTTAGAACAACAAGCGTTTGCGCCTGCATCACAACCTACGCAAACTCCTACTTCCTTACCATCTCAACCTAACCTTCCTTTAGCTCCTAAGCTCGTGATGAAAGCACAAGGTGATTATGATCTTGTTGAGCAACTTCGTGTTACTCCGGCTAAGATCTCACTTTGGGATTTGCTTCAGATTGCTTCAGTTTATCAAGAGATGCTGCAGGAAGCTTTACAGAAGATTCTCTTGCTTGCCTCCGCTAGGCCTATAGATGTCGATGCGTTGATGGCACATATTCGGGCGGATTCGCCAAATATTACGTTCCACCCGCAAGAACTCCCGTCTCTGGATGTGCAGAAACAAGTGGAACCTCTGATGATCATAGTTAACATTAACAATATCGATATTAGACGTACCCTCGTTGATACTGGTTCAGCTCTCAACGTTTGCGGTATGGACCTACTGCCTAACATTAAAGTTGATTCATCTTCTTTAGCGGCTGCTACATCCGTGGGTTCAATAACGCTGGCCACCAAGCTCTGGGTACGGTAATACTACCCTTGCAGTTAGGCCTCGTTACCTTGCCGAAGTTGGCCTATGTGATGCTCGACCCGTTGTCGTACAATCTTCTTTTAGGGAGACCTTGGATTCACGCTATGGGCGCAGTAACTTCTACCCTAGATCATTCCTTAAAGTTTGTTGGTAACAATCGGGTGGTTACAGTTAAAGCAGATCCAAAGATTGTGCACCTTTGTTTGTTGGCCGTTGTTGGTCGTAATTCAGCCGCATCCATTCTCAAGAATTGCATCCCTTCCTTAACCGCTGATGCTATTGCATGTCCTTCATCGATACCCTCTATGGAAGTTGTTCCCTGAGCAAGTGTCGACCAAGAAGAACCGCCTAAAGCAAAAGATCCCAAGTCTCCCCCATCTTCTCCTTCATCTCCTAAACTGAATGCTCTCCGAGGTGATGATTGGGGTTCCTTGAACTTTTCTGAATTCTTCATAGAGGAGTATAATTCGGACCCCTCTTGTATGGAATTCCCAGGTTCTGCTAACATGAGAGTGGGTGACTCTCCCGTTGAGGAAGAGAAGTGTGATCCTGTCCAAGAGACCACTCCTCCCTAGGAGAGTGACCCCGCTCCCGTAAAAGAGGTTAATGTTTGTGAACCAAGTAAAGGAAGTGAGACCACTCCTGTAGAAACTTTTGATGTTCATTGGTGGAACCAGATACTCTATGTGGAGCCACCCCCTCTTGAAGTTCTACAAACTTGTTACGGGTTTGGTTACGAACTCGCTTCTCGATATGGCTATGGGCAGAAAGGCCTAGGATGTATTGAGCAAGGAATACGAGTCCCTATTCAGTTTAATCAACGACAATGCTATCTAGGTTTAGGATGCTTTGTTAAACAGTCTAGGCAAAAACCTTGGTGGAGTGTTAATATGATATCGGTCGAACCGTTAAGTTTGGTCCATCCTGAGTTGATAGAAGAAAGGAGACAAGCTGAGAAGGTTCTTGTGGATGTCTTCTCTTCGGATTAAGCATTAGGGAAATTTCTAGGTGCTTACTCTTCGTTGGCT
Organism: Sequoiadendron giganteum; assembly: GCA_007115665.2. Taxonomy (NCBI): domain Eukaryota; kingdom Viridiplantae; phylum Streptophyta; class Pinopsida; order Cupressales; family Cupressaceae; genus Sequoiadendron; species Sequoiadendron giganteum. Next base: position 313,231,329 of record CM021110.1, read on the forward strand.
CCTTATCATCACAAGAAACGATTCCCGTATCGCTTACATAAACAAGCATACTTTGGAGAATCTGTGCTGAGCGGTGATGAGGAAGACCCTCTATTTAATGTCAGCAACGATGTTCCGATATCTCATCCCGAGGACCACAGTCCTCTTCTTAAAGGAGATACTGTCAAAGTCCCCGTGGATCCTAAATCTTCGGAAGAGGTAATCAAGATTGGGAAGTCTCTCTTCTGAGGAAGCAGATGAACATTTCGCTCTCTTACGTACTCACCCCAATATCTTTGCTTGGACGTATGAGGATATGCCCGGTATTGATGAATCCATAGTGGTCCATAATATCATTCTATGTCCCGACGCCAAGCCGATTAAGTAAAAGATTCGAAAGATCAATCCTAGGGTAGCTTTGATGGTTAAGATTGAGATAGAAAAGTTGTTGAAAGCGGGTTTTATCCATCCTATTGACTATTCTCCTTGGATTTCAAATATAGTCGCTATTAGCAAACATGACGGCCATATTCGTATATGTATTGACTTTTGAGACCTTAATAAGGCTTCTCTTAAAGATGATTTTCCGTTACCTAATATAGATATGATTGTGGACTCGACTGCAGGCCGTGCATTGATATCTTTTATGGATAGCTTCTCGGGTTATAATCAGATCCGTATTAACCTGGATGATCAGTACAAGACAACCTTCACTACCCCTTGGGGTACTTTCTACTATGTGGTCATGCCCTTTGGGTTAAAGAATGCAGGAGCAACTTACCAATGAGTGATGACCATGATATTCCATGATTTCATTCATAAAATCTTAGAGGATTATGTTGACGACATCTTGGCGAAGTCTGTAAGTTGTCAAGATCATGTGAAGAACCTTCGTCTTATCTTCGAAAGACTTCGACTTTACAAGATGAGACGCAATCTCCACAAGTGTGTCTTTGACGTAAACGCGGGCAGGTTTGTTGGGTTCATAGTCTCTTATCGTGGGATCGAAGTTGACACGAATAAGATTGATGCTATTGTTAACATGCCTCCACCAAGGAACATCACCGAGTTGCAAAGTTTATAGGGGAAGATTCAGGCGATTCGTAGATTCATATCTCAGTTGGTTGATTGTACCCTCCGTTTCACTCGCTTATTGAAAAAGGATGTTTGCTTCATATGGGATGAGGAGTGTCAGAAAGCTTTTGAATCCATCAAAGCTTATTTGATTAACCCTCCTGTGTTGATGTTGGCTATGCAAGATAGACCTTTCCTGCTTTATCTTGCTGCTTCATCATACGCTTTGGCAGCTTTGCTAGCTCAGTATGATGACGTAGGAAAAGAGAGAGCAGTCTACTACATTAGCCGTGTCCTTGTCGATTATGAAACCCGTTATTCGTCCATGGAGAAGCAATGTCTTGCTCTTGTATTCGCTATGCAGAAGTTGAGGCACTACCTCCTCCATGCTGAAACTCATGTCATAGTGAGAACAGATCTTTTGAGACATTTATTTTCTAGCATTGACCTTGCGGGAAGATTAGCGAATTGGGTTATGTTACTTTCTGAGTTCGATATAAAATTTGTCACTCAGAAATCGATAAAGGGATAAGCAGTTGCTGATCAATTAGCAGACGCTCCCTCACCTCGCTCCTTCCCTGGGTTGGATCTGTTTCCTGATGAGAATATTTTCACGATCAACTATGACCTCAAATGGAAAATATACTTTGATGGATCGAGGTGTCAGACTGGTTCTGGAGCGGGTGTGGTCCTGAATTCCCCCGAAGGTAAACCGGTTCCCCTATCCTTTCAGTTAGATTTCCCTTGCACTAATAATATCGCTGAGTACGGAGCTCTTATTGCTGGTTTGCGTGCCACGATTGCATTAAAGATTAAACATCTTTGTATACTGGGTGACTCTAAACTTATTGTGAATCAGATAATGGGAACGTATCAAGCTAAACAAAGTAGATTGTCCCGATACTGAGACCTTGCTTTGTCCTTGCTTAATCAGTTTTCCTCTTTCACAATAAACAGTGTCCCTAGGAGAGAAAATAGACATGCAAATGCCATGGCAAGCGCTGCTTCCCTAGTACCTTCAGAAGAGGATACAAAAGAATATCATTTTGTGGTTCAGGTTGCGCAAACCCTGGCAGTTTCCGATCAACTTGAGCCCGAGGCTCTGGCTTGTTTCCATGTAAACTCGAGAGAGTGGTTCTCTTGTATCTACAATTACCTAAAGACTAGAAAATTTCCCGATGATGTGACGAAAAACGATTGCACTCGTATACGAAAGCTTTCAGCGCGTTATGTTATCTTATCTGACGTTCTGTATTGAAAAGCTTATAATGGCTTGTTGCTAAGATGCCTCACTAAAACAAAAATACCCCTTGCCCTTAAAGAAGCCCACTCGGGCTCCGGGGGTGGACATTTCGGTGGTAGATCCTTGGTGAGGAAATTGGTACACATGGGATACTATTGGCAAACAATGGAACAAGATTCCTTCATTTTTGTCAAGAAGTGCCTTCAATGTCAACAACATAGCCGTCTTATCCATGCTCTCGCTTAGGAGTTACAGAATCAAACTTCTCCTTGGCCGTTTGCAAAATGGGGGTTGGATATTATTGGAAAAATATCACCTCCTTCCAAAGGACATACCTTTATCATTACCGCTACAAATTATTTCACAAAATGGGTCGAAGCTATTCCACTCCGATCCACAAATGCTGAAACTATCTATAGCTTCCTTTTGAACAACATCATTTTTCATTTTGGATTGCCTACTACGCTTGTTTCTGATAATGGTACACCATTTAAAAACAAGGAAGTAAAGCAGTTCTTGGAGAAATTTCATATCCAACATAGATTTTCCACACCGTATTATCCACAATCCAATGGTCAAGCGAAAGCTTCTAATAAAACACTTGAAGTCATTCTTCGTAAAATAGTTAATAAACACGGTAAGGATTGGCATATTCAATTAACATATGCTTTGTGGGCTTATCGCACAAGTGTTCATACGGCGACGGGAACGACACCTTATAACCTCGTGTATGGTGCATAAGTTATCATGCCTTTGGAATTAGAAATCCCATCTTTGCAGGTTTCCCTTAGAGGGTTAATTGACGATGAAACCTATCGAGTTAACCGTTTGCATCAACTAGAGATGCTCGATGAGCGCTATTTAAGGCCCTCGATCTTCTTAAGGCTTATCAGCAATCGTTATCAAGACAGCATAATTACAGTGTGCTTCCTAGGACCTTCAAGCTAGGAGACTTGGTGCTATACGAAAATCATTGGAATGTAAACACGCCACCTGATCAGAAAGGGAAATTTAGTCCTAACTGGTTAGGTCCTTACATCGTGATTTCTATGTATGGCTCGGGTGCCTATGGATTATCATCTATGGATGGAACACGTTTAAAAGAGCCTATCAATGCGATGCATCTTCATCGATATTATGCGTAGTGTCTTATGTGTCACATGTGTGGTGTTCTCCCTAGAAGGTAGTAATACTGCACATATTGACATTTGCTCATTTTCACATTACGAATTTTTTTGTGTTTATGACGTGACCATGTGTGTGTGTGGTAAAACATACATATATGTGTCTGACTATGCTATGCATCCATACATCGCATTACATCTTTTAAAAGTAATTAGATCATCATAGTATTTAATTAACATGTACCCAAACGTGTTTAGTTAAATCATGATTAGCATCTAATGTAAACATACATCCATATAAGCAAAATACATCCATAGCATGAGCATACATGGAAATGAAAGACATACACATAAACAATGCCATGATACTGATATATATATATATATATATATATATATATATATATGTCCAATGTATAAATCAAATGTCATGTACATGTATCGGGCCACTGCTATAAAAAATGAGTGGCTGTTGAATATGTGTCTATACAAAAGATCTACAAGTATATGTGTATCTATATCCGACTACAAAAATGATGTACAGAAGAGGGACTCCTATCCCTGTGGTGCATGGTTCCCTGAGCCCTTTGGCTCTGGAGGCCGCTCCAGTGCCTTGGGAGGAGGCTGCATGGTGGTCTGCGAACGGGATCAGTGTGAGCGTGATATAGATAAACCCGCCCGTATCCCTCTGAGCTCCCTCTGCAGCGAACAAATGTCCATCTTCGCTTGGATCAGCTCTTGTTGTAGCCGTTGAACATCGACTGGGATCACAGCTGTCGGTTAAGTATCAAGTTCATTGATGCGACTCTGAAGAGTGTCACGTGCCGCCTCGGCGGCATCAACCCTCTTCACTACCGTGTCTCACTCGGTGAGCGCCGTTCGTAGCTCCCGCGACAGCTGATCTCGCTGTCCCTGTGTGGCTGTCAGTTGTACGACCTTTGCGCCCTGCTTCTCGTACGCAGTCCTTAGATGCGCTATCGACTCAAAAGTGGGGGCATGCCTCCCTGTTGAAACCAACCGCTAGGCCTCAAGGACTATCCCCTGGATCGGCACGACAGGGGCCACCTCTGAAATACATTGAGCTATGAGCCCAGTCTATCCCTGTGCATCCTTTGCATCCACAGAGAAAAAACTAGGAATCAGTATCACATGGCATATATAAATAATTATGAACAGAAAGATAAAAAGCATAAGCATGAAAATAATGTACTATGTATACCTGGATCCCCTGGCTGCCACGTGGGGTCAGGGTGTGGGTTGGCGCTAGAGCCCGCACCATCGGTATCAGTGGCCGACCCTGGCGATGCTAGCGTTGTTGCTGTTGGAGTGGTGGAGGCTGGTAGCATTGATGAAACAGGGGTAGCTACGGGGGGAGATGATCTCCTCCGCCGCCTCGGCCTCGCAGGCATCGCCTCCTCCTCCTCTTGTGCCGACTCCTTCTCCTGTGTTGGCTCCTCCTCCGCGCCCCCCTACTGGCGGCCTCTCCTCCTACCCTATGGCGGCTACTAGGGCACGTCCTCCTGTGGGCCAAGGTCCCCTCTCGAAGCACCCTCACCGAAGACTAGAGCAGGATGACGCCTCTCCCACCACCGCATGAAGTCTGTTGCCACCTCGACATTATCCACCGTCGCCATGGCCGGTAGATCATGGTCGGGCTCATCATCGTCCGAGAAGACGATGTCTATAATGGAAGGGCGAGGGCGATCTCCCACCCTCGCTGCACTACGGTGTGCCCTGAAGTATGTGGGCACGTTGGGCGATATTGTTTGAATACACATATGCTGCCACATGACCCGACACCAATAGTAAGGAACAATGACAAAGTCACGGCGACCAACCAAAAAACGGTCCCACTGTAGGTTCCTCAGGAACCTGCTATCGTCAACCCACCTGAAATAATGGTAGGGTCTCCAGCCAACCTCTCCCGCGGCGACAGTGCCTAACTGTAGCCTCCAAAATTGTAGATCCCCGAAACACCACTGGCCTGTCATATCATACCAGTGGGGATACGGCCATCGTTGGGGAAAACCGACTAGCCGGGTGCACATGATGTGGGCAAAGGCCCACACCTGCAAAAGTGTGCACACTGTAAGACTGCGGTACTCATAGTGCACGTATCGCCCAAGCTCCTGGTACAGGTGCGCCTCTAGGGAAAAATAGTCCGCCGCTCTACCATCTCTCTGATCATAAGGATGAGGCCCCCTTGGAGATGCTAGCCTTTCAAATCTATGGTGATGCGGAAGGCAACCTTGACTACCATCACCTGGCGTAGCACCGACTCTGTGGTCCTCGCTTGGTCATACCAGTGAGTGTAGATGTGACCAGTGTCATCACCGTTGTGTGTCCTCCCTGTGCAGTAGAGGACGCCCTCATTACGCTCCCACGCCGATCGGGTGTTATCTAGGGCCACCCTTCGTCTGCGGATGGGTAGCCCGAGGATTCGATAGACGTCCTCGAGAGTGATCGTCATCTCTCCACATGGTAGCTGGAAAGATGATGTAGTGGTGTCCCACCTCTCCATCAAAGCGATGAGCATCCTCTCATGGTATCGCATCTTTGGCATAATAAATACGCGCCAAAGACTGACTCGCTCCAGGTGTGTGATCTCATCCTAACTAAGACGATCCCTCTACTCGCGAACGAGTCAGAATGCTCACTCTCTAGGATGCTCCCGGATCTCCGGATAGTCCTGCGAAAAATAAAAAAGTTCTAAGTCAGAAACATCATAGAGAAAGGAAAACATGCTGGCGGACACATGTGTGCCGCGTAGACGTCTGCGCGTCGCGTTTGCGTCCTTGATCGCCATCATTGCTCGGAGGACGCCAGTGTGGATCCAGGACCCTAGCGCGTGTCGTGGACGACAGCGCGAAAAGAGGACCCGAGCGCGGATTTAGGATGCCTGTGCACCTCGACGAGTGGAAAAATGGACAAAATTAACTAAAATGCACAAAAAATGAGGCTTAGAGGCCTACGTGGTCCACTTCCTGACCCTTGGTGATGTCCTCGTGTAGCTGCTCTAGCCTTGGTGCCTCGTACTCTTTACTGCTCAGCATTTTGCTGACTTTTTTCTCACAAAAGTCAACAATTTGCTTGCATTGAATAGTGAAAATGACCCTTTTAGGGGCCCACATAGGTATATTTAGGCCCCCCGGGGCCCATTTTTCCTAGAGTTTGTGGCTCCTTGGTTTCTCCTGACTTTACATGACCATGCTAGGGGCAAACTCATGAGGGGGTATATAGTCACCTCTTGATCACATTTTTCCTCCGAATCGACCAGTTTTTCTTGATCACTCTTCTCTCCATGGTAGTTTCTTCTGATTTTTCGAAACTGACTCAAAATTTTAGTTTTGCAGGATACAGTTTTGAATGATTTTCGCGACCATTGTGCTGCTGTTTGTTGAGCTCAAAAGCTGGGGGCATCCTTGGTACCGGTCAACTCGACCTCGGTGACCTCTGCAGTCCCCCCTATTTCAACACACATTTTCGTAAAATCCAGAACTTGGGTGAAATTTTTCTTCTCTACTTTAGTGAGGCTGATTTTTTTCAAAATCGAGCCTACTAAAGTGGGGGCAAAATGTAATGTCGCAAAATTGCACCAAGGGGCAATTCCACATTTGCGCATCTTGCCTAGCATTTATGACACCTTAAAAACATTAATGGCAAAACCCCATGAGTCGAAATTTCGCGATTCTAACTCCATGTGGACACATGGCGAGACGATAGAAGCCTGACAAAGCGTTTCCCTAAAATCTAGGCTTTCGACGCTTGCGCGGTGTGCAGACGTCCGTGCGGTGCGCTAGCGTCTTGGTGGTTTTCTGAGTTTGAAATGACGAATCTAGAACCTTGACACTTGCGACACGTGTCTTGGCAGTTAGGTCTCGAGTGAAACAACTCTGTGCTGCCCTTCCATGCATGAAAACCCTTTTTTGGCACTCATTGTGGGGTTGGAAGTCATCAGTTGAAGGATTGTCACTACTTGAAATAGTCTTGGGTAAGCTCTATCTTGAAACAATAGCACTCTTTACAGGCGAAGCCATGCCGGACTGAGGTCCTTCTAGCAGCTACAAGCTCTCAAGAAAGCACATAGCAATGCGCTTGTGTGCTTCAGAAGAGGGTCTTGACTTGTGGGTAACGCTCTCTCTCCCTATCACTCTTTCTTACTAGCTCATCTACTACTTTGTGGTGCGGGCTCTACTTCGAAGCAAGTTTTTCTTTCACCACGCACTCTGTTTACTTCCTTTACAGTCTTTTCCAAACTTGGCTGTCCGTGGAGGTGGGAACACCAAAACGGGGGTCTGACCCCTATACAGCCCCAACCTTTTCCTCTTGATCTTTTGTGTGCAGGTTATGAAGTGAAGCTCGGAAAAAAGATTCAGACGCATGAAGCTAATCTTGTTTTGAGTTCTTTTGCATTTCTCTTTAGTTTCTAGCTCTTTGCCAATTATCTAGTCTTTAAAGATTTCGACCTGAGTCTAGAAGTGAGATTCGACTTCACCTGCTTAAGCTCCTGAGTTCTGCATGGCTTCGGACGCTAGCGCGTGTTTTGGACGACAGCGCGCCGCGCTGGCGTCCTCAAATTGCGCTGACGTCTTTTGGCCGAGAGCTCCTCAGCTTGGGGTAAAAATATAGAAGTCTTTCTCTCTCGGGGTTTGAGATCTTTTTCCCACTTTTCTTCACAGTTTCATCAATTCGTTCAAGTTGAGGTGTATAAGGGTAGTTCGTTCCCTGGTGATCTCTTAAGAATAAAGAGACCTGTGTGCAATGAATCCCTCTTATATCACAAAACTATATGCAATGAAAGACAAATTTTTGACTTTCAGATGATATGAAGACTAAACTTTCATACAACTATGCAATTACAGCAAGGAGACATTTTTACAAACACTTCATATGCATCCTCATTTCATAGCAAACAAAGTGACTCCAACTGAATACAATCCTTGCAAATATCACTTATGCCCATACAACGTAAGATCATGCAAGAAGATGGTATTGATTCTTAAAAGAGTAATATGCTGTAGATGAAAGAGATACAAAGTTCAAATGATGCAAATGCTACTGCTGTGACAGCAACAATAAACTGACTTTAAACTGCAACTTACAGCGATAGCTATGATAATGAAATGCAGAAATAATGTTAATCTTAATAATGAAAATGGAACCTGAACGACTACGATACTTGATCTTGAAGCCACGATTTATACTTTACAAATTTCTTCCAAAGTCGAGTAGGTATATTGTTGCCCCTCTAACAATGTTAAGACTTTATCCTTGAAGACGCCCAAATTACACAATGAGCTCCCAAAAAATTGAAATGGATTTCAGTCCCTGCGTCGACTCTAAATTATGATAATGGATGTTGCGCTAGGATTATAAATAACCTCCAAACCAAATCTAAACTATGATATAAAATGCAACGCCTAGGGATACAATAATTTCCAAAATGTCTTCTTTCTGCTACCAAAGAGCCGTGCCCAGAATAATTATGAAGAAAGCTCTGCCAATATGTCTCTTTCATATATTTTGTCTTTATTAATGAAGAAGTCAGATTTCCTTGATGACTTGCGATTTTCTCTTCCACCATACAATTCGTTCTCCAAAATGAAAGCCCCGATTTTTAATTTCAGTATTGTAATCCTCCTCAATAAATTCGATGCCAAAATGTATGAAGTTATTTTGTCTTACTTGCCTTGCAAGCTGCTTCTTTTTCTCACTTTGATTTTGTCTGTATTTGCCAGCAGGTCACTTTCAGAATAATAAAGCTTTCTTCAATAAAATCGAACTTCCAAAGACTGCGAATAATCTTTTAAAAATCTGCAAATTGAATTCTTCAATAAAATCGAACTTCCAAAGACTGTGAATAATCTTTTAAAAATATGCAAATTGAATTCTTCAAAAAAATCTAGAATTATTTTCTTCAAATCGAATTTCCCAATCTACTCCAAATTTTGGTTAAGGACCATTAAAATTTGGAATGAATAACCAGACAGAAGTAAACTCCTTCCCAGATGAAAATGCAACAATACAATAGCTGCTACTAATGTCCACCTCTTCGAAATTAATTGCAACAATACCTCAGCTGCTGCAATTATGCCAACCCTTAGAAAATGCAATAGTAAATCAGCTATTGCATTCAGTCGAACTCCTCAGTAGAAGGGCAATAATACATCAGCTATTGCACTTGTCAAAATTCTTCAATGAAGCACCTATAGAAACCCTGGATGGATTCCTCCACAATTCTAGCCAGGGTTGATCTTTCACAGCCAAACCTGGTACTGTAGAGTCTTCAAACCCTCGAGCAATGCAAAGCATTCAAGCTTCTTACCAAACTGGTAATGAGAATATAACTCAAGTCATGAGCATGCCCAAAAGCTAGGCCGACAACTCCTTATTAAGATTTCTCCAAAACTTCCAAGAAGCTTCTAGAAATATTATTATTTTGTTTTAAGTCACTTTATTAAATTAATTAAATATAAAGTTATCTTATGATTTTAATTGTTACGAAGAACTAACACCTCTGGAGTGTGAGTTTGTACGGACAGCTATGCACACTACGTAATGAGTGCTCTTCAAATTAGGAGGGGAAGCTCCCTCGTTGTGCTGGAATGCATGAAATAGAAAACTAAACTAATGTCCCATCTTTTTGTTCTCAGCTGGTAGAGGCACAAGGTTAAGAAAACCTAGAACGTTGCAGCTAAGTATTTTCTGGTTTCGCAGATCATGTAACTACAACTAAGCTAACTTCTTTAATATCTATCCAATTTCCTCAAGAAACAGAGCATGAGGAAATGAAGCAGGAATGTATTGTACAATAAACTCTAGGTGCGGGCTCACAACATGAAGGCAAGGTAGGCGCAACTATTTGCTAATCCGGGAAGAAGTTTATTAAAACAAACAAATGAACGGTAAACTTGGTACAGCTTTACAACATGAAGGCAAGGTAGGCGCAACTATCTGCTTGGCTGAATGAGTCTACTATAACACACATCATACGATAAGCTTTGAGTACAGTTTCGCAACATGAAGGCAAGGTAGGTGCAACTATTTGCTCTTCTGAATAGGCTTATAATCAACAAAACAAAAGGTAAGCAACTGGGACAGTAGATTGTATAGACGCAACACGCATGCAATAACGATCAAACCAGCAACCCCATTTAACTAAGGTTGAATAAACACCATGACAATAACATGAAGGCAAGGTAGGCGCAGCAATTTATTATAACAGCAATTACTCTTTGAACAGATACAATAATAGCAATACTACAGTCAAGGTAGGCGCAGCATGTATGCTATCAAGCAAAAGTTAAATTACAAATGAGCTTAAAGCTCTTATTTATAGACTTCAAGGTGTAGGCAACCCTAAAATCACCTTGAGTCAACTAGAGTCTTGCAGTGCATGCAAGATCTTATTCCTAAACCCTAATTGAATGAAACTATATAGTTAACTGGGAAACTATCATCAGTTAACTGAAATATCTAATTTAAATGGACAAGGTGCAACATGCACGTCCTTATTGAAAGCAAGTCAACTGGAATGCTATCATCGGTCAACTGAAAAATCTAATCTAATCTCCAAGTATATGTAGATATTTCCAAGAAAGACATGGCATGCAATGTGTAACAACCAGTTAACTCGGAAAGAAGCCTCGAGTTTAACTCCTGTGTCTAATGTCTATCTTGGAAAAGGTGGGACGCTTTTAACTAAAGTCTACTGGCCCTGATCTTGAGAAATTAACCCATCTACGAGGTTGTTGACTGCATCTCCATCTGGGGAACTGAAGCTCTGGCGAAGAATCCTATGTCTGTGCAGCATGTCTTCTCCATTAGTCATCTGACACTGGAACTCACCCTTTCTCCTGATTGCCTCATCAAACAATGTTGACATGGCTGTAAGCTGATTCATCTTACAGCCAATGGTCTCACCATTGAAAATACCGTGAATAAGTGCTTGGAGCTCTAACTGGATGTCAGCAAGCTCAACATAGTCACCACCCACACGCTGATATACACATGGTAATTGAGACACAAAGTCTCTTATATAGCGGAGTGCACTAGTAACATGCTCTCTGCTCTCAGCCACCTCAGATACGATCTTTCCTTCTATCTCTGCCTTGAAGATCAACTGTGTTCTCCAAATGTAGACCTCTTCTTTATCCTCTGCCTCTGTGACTGAATCAAATGACATTCCCAAGTTGGCAATCAGAATCTCATCCCTGGGTTTACTAATAGCCAAATCACGTTCCTCATCTTGAAGTCGTAAACGAAGCTCACGTGCATTATACCGCAATTGATACAATTCTGTAAGTATAAGGCGACCTCTAGCAACAAACTCCTCTTCCCATTCCTCCAATCGCTTACCATATGCAACCAAGAGATCAATCTGACCCTGCTCTGCTGGTGGTTCTAACATATGTGGAAGCGCGGTGACAACATCCCCTGTCCTGTGTACAAGGCTAGAAATGTACTGGCGAAGCTGCTGTATTTCAGCCTTGAGAGCTGATTTATCTTCACCATCTTTCACCATCCTATCCTTGACGCTATCTGTAGCAACCTGTAGGAGATCAATATCTGTCTGACGAGTACTCTTACCAAAATGAACTGTGATAACTTCGAAGTCTTGAGCTTCCATCTCGTCTAGACTCTTATCTTCTGAGGTGCAGCAGTCTCAACAATGAATTCCTTATCTGCACTTCTCCCAATATGTATCTGTTTCTTGATCCTCTTTTCAGGCACATCTTGATGGTCATGATCGAAATCTGAATGATCAAGTATGTAAGATGGTTGTCTCCTTTTTCTTCCCAGTTGACTCTCAAGCCAAGATGAATCCCGACTAATCCCATTGGAATGATCTGTACTAGTCGCAGGAGGATCTGATGAATGTGAATGTGTAAAAGAATCGCTGCGAGGAGGTGAATCCATGTCCAAATCAATGTGAATTGGAATGGGAGGCTGCTCTAATGGTGTCGGTGACGGCATACGGGGCTGAACCTCAAGCTGTGGAGAAGTCTGAATAACTTCTCTGATTGGCTCTACATGTGGAATCGCAACAGATGCTTTTCCCTTCGAATTACTAGGCGCTGGATTCTTTTTAGGAGGATTACTCCTCTTCTTCTGCTTAGGTTTTGAAGAAGAAGGCAATACAAGTCCTTCTGGTGGCGGCTCTGCTCTAGGCATGGATGCCTTTCTCAACCTTCTGCTTTCTAAATAAAGCGTACTATTTTGGATGACCCTGCTCGATCTCTCCTTTACTGATGTGAACTCTTTGGCATACCAGTTCACTAACGGCAGTGGTTGTCCATCAACCTGCTCTCTGTAAAATTGAGGAAGTGTATCTCCCTCATCCTTCTGTCAATCCTTCCACATCTTCTGCCAAGAAAACAGAAACTTGTGGAAGAGAGAACCTGCTATAGCTACGTCTGCGAACCTCGAAATCATCCTCACAATTCACCCAATAATCTTCCATCGTAGGTTTGTGATAAGAGAGATTACCCAGGCGAGCTGCGTAATGACCCCAAGGATCATATGTGCGTGTATCCACCAGGTACTTGAGTTTGCAATTTTCTAACTCTTGACCTGCGGTCTTAGCATCAACTGCCGTCTTACACCAATACATCCCGAATTGCAAAGGAAACTCGGCAGCTGGTTTACGCTTGATGCGCAAACGTTTGTGAACTTCATACAGCTGCCTCAGGAACTCCATGAATATTGTTTTATCCGAAGGATAACGTGGTAACATAGCTGGTTTTCCTGTGTATCCATAGACACGGATATAGGTGTATGTAGGGAACTGAATGTACCAATCTGCCCAATTCTTCATTGCTGCTCTGGCAACTGTCGAGATGCGAATATGCAACTCCCGGTCCAAGTTTCTCACTGTATAAGTTAAGAAAGCCTCTTGTACACGTTTAAAATGACTTTCAGCCTTTGTGAACTCAAGCTGGTCATAGTAACGATAGACTTTCTGTACATTGAGTATGCCCACCGTATTCAAACCATTAAACTGATTCTGATAAGCAATCAAGTACACCAGGTAAGAACACATATGAAATTGATGCGCAGCTAGGAAACCGGTGATTTGCTCGTGAATAACATCGCTGATGAAGGATGCCCAATCATAATGCTCTTGCCCCGAGATGATTCTACCAATGATATAATACATCCATGGGTGAAATTTGTTCGCATCTGCATGACCTGAGACACGATTAAGCAGTGTAATCAAAATATTGTATTCATCCTTACACTCGCCACGACCCAAGTTGTTTGGCAACTTGCTCTTCTTTTGTTTCAGCCATCTCTCTATCATCTTGTTTTGACACTTATCCAGTCCAGCATTGAATGCCTGCTCGCTCTGACTCATGGAAATAACCATCCCATCCGAATGTTGAGGAATATCCAGACTTCGCTCGATATCAAGGGGTTTGAGACTGCATATGACACGTCCATCTATTGACCGTATCTCTCGTGTAGCGGAATTGTAATGCTTGATGCAAGATATTACAAACTCCACGCAATGCACCGAAATAGGTATGGAAGCGGCCTCAAGTAACCCGGATTGCTGAATATTCTTGATAACTGAATCCTTGATTTTGAGTGGATCCAAAACTACCTCCGGCAACACCTTATGTAGATCTGTATCAACTGTTCCGATGAAGTCATGGGTTAAGACCGATTTGGTCTTGAATTCGAGCTGAGTGAACTGCATTCTGAAAAACTTGCCTGTTGACTGTGCACACGGCTATATTCTGACAACTTTTCTGGAAAGCCAAAAATAGCCTGCTGAGGCTAAAAATAGCTTGTCGGATGAGAATTTTTACGAAAAAATCTGAGATATGGGTTTTGTCCAGAAAATGATTCTAAGACAACCCAGAACGTCAGAAATGCAAAAATTTACCCTTTACTCAGCCATGCAAAAGAATTTCGGTTGAGAAAATTAAAGCTTCAAGAACAGATGTTCTGGAACAAATTTTCCTGAAAAATTCTGGCACATGGGTTTTGCTGAGAAAGCTCTTCTGAATCAACCCAGATATTTTGTTTTGCCAAAATCTGCCAACACTTCGAACATGCAAGAGAATTTAAGACGAGAAGATGGAAGAAATATAGAGAAGAAGAAAGATGTTTTTTAATTTTTTATTTATTTATTATCTTCTTCTGTCAAAATCGCCACTCTGCCTTGAATCTGATGCTGAATCTGAACTTGTACCTGCAAAAGAATATTTTATCACCTTGAACTTGATCCTTTGATGAAAATTCGCCAATCTCTTTGAAGAAATTCGAACTTTCAAAGCTGTGTGAATGATGAAAGGCGCCATGCTTGTTTAAATAAACAATTCGTACCATCATGCATGCATAATGCAACCCTAATTTAGAAAAAAGAATTCGATTGGCTTCTCTCTAGTTGAACTGCCACTGTCTCTGAGTCTTTAGACTAAAAATAATATCTTAATTTTAAAACATGCAAAAAACTAAAAATGGCGCCAATATCTGTCTTTGAAGAAATTCGTCACTTTTCAATGCTCTGCATGCAAAATATTTTTTTTTATTTTTGCCAAAAATAGCATCTTGCTGTGTTCAACACACTTCCCTGATTCTAAAAAGTCAAATTTTGATCTTTTAGGCTTCCATTTGCAAGAGTTATGAGATTTTTGAGAATCTCCTATTTTGTAGCTGACTGCAAAGTTACAACTGACCCTGTTCAACTCTGATTTCCGGATGATTGAATGATCCTGCGACCGTGCTGAGATATCCACCGCGAAGCTTGCATGACAAGGATGAAATGTCTGCTGGGAGCAACAACTGCTAAAATCATCATCTGATACCTTAGAAAATTAGGCGCCTCTGATTAAATTGATGTTTTGACTCCAGACTTAGCCATTTCTTAGTTTTGCCTTTTGATGCTTCAAACTGCCGCTGACAGTGAATAATGAACTCCACTGACTGAATAATGGATTCATTGCGTGACTAGAAGTACTCTGCATCCAATGACTGTATGTGAGGGATCTAAAAATTGTATTAAGAACCCCAAAAGAATGAGCGCCCCTATTCTATGATAGCTCAAACACCATTTTGACAAAAGTGTGATTTTCATCTGAACACCATACTTTGACCCTTGATATCAGGAACTGGAATGTTCCGATACGCATGCCGCCTGTCTTGCTGTACAGTTTGGTCAACTTGCAAGAGATGTTCTTGGAGACGACGAAGCTAGAAAATTGCTTTTAAGGCCTCTAAAAGAAAATCGCCTTTTTCAAAGAAAATTATATTCTTACACTTAGTCATTTTTTGAACTGCCTTCAATCAACTCTTCTTTACAGCATTATCATCTTGACCTCGCACGTACGAGCATTCGCCAAATCCCGGAGGCTGTCGGCTAGACTCGTTGGATAGCTTGAGTAATTGCACACAAGTCTTGTGAAGACTGTAATTGCAAATAACCCCGTCTGGCAGGCCTAAAGGAGAATCGCCCCTAGCCTACAGCTGTGCAGCTTTGTGTAGCTACGCTTCACCATCCTCTGTTTTACGTGCTCGGTAGGACCTCTGTCACAGTTACTCAGAATATCGGATCGTCTTGTGAACGGATACACTGCAAAACTGAACTGAGCTGGAAGAGATCTCAGGAAGACCTCAATTGCAAATTCATCCATCAAACAGGTCTTATTCAGGATCGCCCCTGGGCTACAGGGGAGCGGATTTGCATTCTAGAAACCTCATCTGACATGTATCTTGCTTGCAATTTCCACTTCTAACGCTGATAACCGGATTTCTGTACTGGATACGCTTTCGCTTGATAGCTCGTTGAAAAGCTAAACTAATTCTGCAAAGACTGAAACCATCAAAACACACATGCATCTAGATCTGGGCCTTCAAAAAGAAAATCGCCCTTGGGCTAGAAGGGAGCGGATTTGCATCTCTAGACTGCCTCCTTGATGAAAACACTCTTCGCAACCTCTGCTTCTGTCTTCGTTTGCCGGAGTTCTGTAACTCGGATAATCTTGCTTCATGGCTAATCGGAAAGTTGACTGAAAACTGAACATAATGAATGTATCCTTTATCCAAAACACTCAAATCTTGACCTTCAAATGGAAGGGCGCCCCTAGGCTACAGGGGAGCGGATTTGTTTTGAATTCATTGATTTTCACCATTTTATGCTTTGCAAACGCTGTATCCATCCCTGCTGTTGACCATGTCGAAGCGTTGTGACTGCTGAGGTGTGTGGATGACTATACTTCATTATTTTCACATGTACGGACACTATAAAGTTGATTTGCACGTTGATTGCGCAAGTGTCTACTACGTTACATAGTGAAAAGTTCTCAGACTTAGAATATTTTAGCACTTTTTGCCAATCTGAAAATCCCCTCCATCAAAAGCATTATTTCCAACATCTTTTATCGTAGAGCGTTCCTCTTTGAGTTTCAGGCTTAGATATTGATACCTGGTACTGGCCGACTGCCATTGATGACCCCGAAGATCCTAACTTTTCTCCTAAAAAAGTGAAAACTACCCACCAGCCTTAAAGTGACTTTTAACTGAAACTGACTTCACCACTGTGATTGTGATGTGAAATAAGGCAATCAAAATTAATTTCAGCCAATTCTGAGAAGTTCCTATTTTTTAGGGTTTCGAGTTAAAAATAGATTTTAGAAACCCTAATTTTCAAAATTTTCAAATTTTGCCAGTATCTTCCTAGCATCACACTGACTAAAAGCCCATACTTTATTTGCCCAAAAACTGAGTTTTGACCCCACTTTTACAAGGTTTAGACCATTTTAAGCAAAATGCCTTAATGAAGCAAAAATTTCGGTTTGGGTACAACATAATTTATTGAAATAACTTTATAAATAATTAATTTAATACTTATCATTATTTCTCCGTGCTTAGCCTTTGGGACCAAATAAAGGGCTAAACGATCCCTGGTTGCATAATGGGGATATTGGCAGCTTCTCCTTCCCCAAATTGTTTGTCCCTAGGCACCGTGTAAACTGGATACGTAAGAATTTGCTTCATTTTCCTATGTGGCATCCCTTCTTTGCTGTTAAACCTCTACATCTCACCAAATACCTCAAATCAATCTCCGTTCTCAATATCCTCGCTGGTATCAACTATTCAAGTAAATAAGGACCACATGTCCATCCTCATCGAATGGTGGCAACTCCAATGAAGAACTAACCTACTGTCCCAATGCCTTCACAAGGCACAAAGCATGAAATGCATGGTGTGTTTTACTGCTCTCTGGTAGTTCCCACTCATAGGTTACCTCCCCAACACACTTGACGATCCTGTAGGGTCCATAAAATCGAGACTTAAGATTCCTCACACTGCTCTTCCTTGAAGAAGACTTCCTGTAAAGCTGCAAGCGAAGGTAGACCAAGTCTCCAATTTCAAATTTGTGCTCAACCCCATGCCTATCAGCGTATGCCCTAAGTTGATTCTGTGCCACCTGCCAACTATCAGATTTTGTGGAGCAATCGAATTGATAAACTTTATTAATATAAGGGTTTATAACCATGTGATAGCGGTGAATGGAGTACTTGAAATAGCACTCATGCAGTTCCCAAAGAATAAAAAATATCACACGTATTCAAACAAACCAAAAACAAACACTAACAAATAGCAAAACAACCTATCTACATGGAAACAATGTTGGAATATCCAATGCCAACTATCCTAGAGTGCCTGCACGATGTCCTGGTTCCCCTGAATCCAATACTTAGCCCTAGGAGCCAAGTCCATAAGTGGGGTTAACTCAGTACCTACCCATCTGAAAAGCCTCTGCCAAAAGGCACTCAAGAGTCTCCTGTCTCTGTCACCAACTAAGAACCTAGGCAGCCTATGCATCCTGATGATCTCTCTGAAAAACAACTCTGCCACCCAAGAACTGCGATGATGAACCTTGGGCATACTGTCCGCAAGCCAATTCCACCTCGATCCCATGAACTGACTGGAAGTCCTCTAAACTCGACACCAATTAACTTCCGTTGTGCCATTCTGATAACCCCTAGAGTCCAATCAAACCAAATCTCAAACTCCTGCATCTGTAAGCAACTGACTGGAGAGAACGAAGTAAGAGACTCGCTATTAGAATTGGCTATGAATGCCAAGATCTATGGACCAAATGGAAAGCACAAAGAAGAGAGAAAATAATATGACAAGAATAAACTGTATTCAATGTCAATGATATGGAATTGCTTGATTTTACAATGAGAGACCCCTTGGTTATATAGCCAAGGTGAAAACATAGGAGTGCATAAGATTATGACAAGTGTTGTAATCTTATGACATGAGACAACAATGAAAAGCTATCACTCCACCTAAAGTGGAAAGTGATAATGTGATAACCACCACAAATAGTGGATCACCCACAAAAGGTGGAAACCTAATCACATGATATGTCCATGAAAGGTGGAGGTGATAGAGTGATAACATGATAAGTCCACCAAAGGTGAAAATTCTCCAACAACTCCTATGTGGTCCCTAAGTAAACTTAACTAAGGTGTAATTATGACCTAGGACAAGGTACAAAACATTTAATTACACCAACACCCCCCCTTAAGTGCAACTTAGGGAGAATGTACACAAATGCAAACAATGCAAGATGGGTCCCGACAATAGGCGATGTTAGGTACCCATGTACAAATGCAATGCAATCTCTCACAAACGGAGAAAAGGAGAAAACCCAGTGGGACAAAACTCCTCCCCAAAAGAGAGATGAAATACAAGATAGAAATGCTCTCAATCATGAATGAGAAGGTAAAAACCCCATGTGAGAAAAAAGACCCCCCCATAAGAGAGAAGTAGAAGAGAGACAAGGCAGCCCCCGCTCAATGTTGAGTCTCCTGCAATGATGGTAGAAGCTCAACATTGAATGCTGAAGATGATCCAATTTCACTGAACAACATTCCTCCCCTCAGGAAGAAACAAAACCAAGGATGTATGCAGGATGTATGATGTCTCTGAAGCATGCTCAAGTGTCTCCACGTCGATGCTGAAAGCTGACACACTCCAAATAGGCATTCTAGACCACACTACTGAAGAGTACAATCCAACATCTAGTAGAGAAGAATGTAGAACATGATCCAAAGAGAATGATATCCCCTCTAAAGACAAAGAAGCCTCCTCCAAATGTTGTCCAAAAGTATCCACACTCATGTCAAACTGCAAAGAATGATCATGTAGAGAATGAACAAGAGGGTCAAAGTGTTCCCTCGCAACAACTGAAGAAGGAGCATCTTCATCAAAGAGAAGATGAATGTCATCAATGATGTCCCCCAAATCTGCAAGATGAGACTCCACAAACAAGTCTGAAATACCTGTCAAGAAGCCATCCAAAGTAGCCATATTTGGAAGACAATGTATATCTTGTTGCACTGAATCACAAGGAACCCAAACTGTGGAATCAAAAGCATTATCAACTACAACAGTAGATGGAGGAGATGAAATGCATGGCTCAAGTACTGGATCTGATGTGAGAACTCCCAAGTTCAAGTAGCCAAATGTCTCCTCTGAATCATGGTTCACACTAGAAGTGTGATCAACAGTCGAAGGAACAATGTCACCATCAGAAGCAAAATCTGCAAAGGTATACAACCGAGATGAATGATCAACCACCCTAGTAGCAGTGATCTCTCTACTCTCCAAGTCTCGAATGATGACTGAATCAGGTGTGAACTCCACAGTTCTCCCATCTCTACCATGTGTAATCTGATATATGGAAAGAAGATTGTTCATCAAATGAGGAACACACAAAACATCCTGGAAAGTGTTGTCCCCAAACTAATAGATCCCTTCCCAATTACACTCATGTATGTATTGTTTCCCATCAAGATAGGAGACATAGAACAAGGCTGAAATGAAGAGAATATAGACTGTGAAGATGACATATGATGTGATGCTTCTGAATCTAGAAGCCATCTACCTAATCCTGGACTTGAATAAGCACAAAGAGCTTGACCTTTATTACCTGATGTAGATGCCAAATGAACTTTTCCCTTAGACTATTTTGAAGAAGAAGGAGAAGAAGGTGACTCAGACATTCTAGAAGGAAAATCAATTTGATTCTTTTTGAGAAGATTCTTCAACTCATCAATGTCCTTCTTATAACAATAGTGTTCTTCATGTCCATCTTTCTTGCAATATGCACAAAAATGCCTCTCCTTCTTAGATGATTCCCCTTTGAAAGAGGATTTTTTCTTTGTTTGATCTGAATGTGGATTATTCTTTGCTTTCTTATGTTTCTTATCTGATTCTGATTTTGATTCCTTCACTTGATTAACCAACAATGCCTGAGATTTAGTAGTCTTGATGAAACCCATTGAGATAAGCTTTTGTTGCTCATGTATCAACATCTCAGAAAATGATTCAAATGAAGGTGTAGTATATGCAGACCCCATAGTCAATCTATGAGTATGAAAGCTAGAAACAAAAGAAGCAAAATCAGGACCAAGTTTGTTCATTGTATTGTAGACCAATTGAATGTCCTTTTTATCAATTCCACATGCTTTACATTGCTCTCTTAGATCATTAACCTTAGTGATGTAGTCTTGGATGTTGTCAAAGTTCTTAGGATCAAGGCTCATCAGGTCATTATCAATTTGATAGCCTCTTACTTCATCTGTAGTACCATACAATGTTTTCCCAAGCATCATGAGAATTGTTACATGATTCAATCTGAAACAACAAATCTTGAGAAACAAGTCTACGAAGACATCCAAGAGCTTTGGTATGTTTGATCATCCATTTTAACTTTTTATTTGCATCTAAAGGTTCAGGTACCTTATTTTCAACATATAGAGTGTGACCTTCTGTCATTAGAATACTCCATGCATTTTGATGCCATGTTGAATAATTATATGATGTGAGCAAAGTAACCTTAGAATGATCCATGAAAATGAGAGAGCACAAGCAAACAAATCAAAAATATGCACCAAGAGACCCCCACCAAATCACTCAATCAAGAAGCCCCCCAAGAAATATCTGATTTGGCACTTTATACTTAGTGCGTTTACAATTGCCACTGCCAAAAACAACAAGGTGGACTTTGATCTTGGTACATGCAGATGCCAAAATAGGCCACAAACTCATAGTATAAAAATTATAGTAGATGAGATAAATTTGATCACACCACTGGAAAGTACAGGAAAAATCATGCACTTTCAAAAAAAATGGCACTCAAAAATGTTACCGTAGGAGCAAGTTATGAGCTCCTGAAGTGCCCAAAATGAGGACGAAGCAGCAACACCTATGAGAATCTGAAATTTCTGAAAAAACCAGAAGCCAAAACCAAAAACTGATTGCACCACTATGTAAAGTATGAAAAATTAGCCCAAATCAAAAAAAAACATCTTGAAAAAATGAGCCAAATTGAGCAAGATATGGAGCTTCAAAGTTGAACTACAAAATCAAAAAGCTCAATGGTGAGGGGTTAAGAAATTTCTTGAAAATGCTGATGTGGCGCTGATGTCACCAATCTCTGAGGTTAAATTTGACGGCCTATGGCCTGTCACCGAAAAACTCGACTCTGCCCAGAAAAATCCACGGAATATGCTCTTTGCCGAACCGAATATTCTTCTGTAAACGGAATATTCTCTGGCGAAGATTCTTCTGAAGATTCTCTGGAATCTTTTTATTCGTTGCCGGATTTTGCTTGCCGGGAAAAGTTTGGCTGCCGGTGTTTTTTTTGCGACTGCCGAAAATGTGAGGAGACCACCGAAAAAGTTTGGCCGTCGTGCGGACTAAGGAGCCGCGGTGGTGGGGCCTCCTGTCCTTGCCACGCAGCAGTATGTGGGAGCCCGCAGGTACACGTAGTACCTGTGCTCGTGCAAAGGTACTCTGTGGAAATTTGACCGCAGAAAATCTTTCTGCTTTTTGATTTTTATTTTTATTTTTTCAATATAAATCTTTTCAAAATATTTAATCCCCAAAAATGAAATTTTCATAAAAACATTTTAGAAAAATCAAAATTTTGCAATAAAATTTTCAAAAACATGAATGTTTTTTTTTTAAATTTTTCTAAAAAAAATTTCCAAATTTTTCCCAAAATAAAATCGTACCGTCGCAATGATGACGCCTGGGGGGCCGTACGACTTTTTGGGCAAAATTTTTTTGCCTCACCGAATGACTTGCTCCAATTTGGATGATTGGACAGTCGATCTTAGGGTTTTTGGCCCTTCTGGATGCGATGGCAGGGTCGGATTTGACCCAAAATGCTCCAAAAATGCAGCTACCTTCTGGATCTGGCAGCCACTATGCAGCTTCAAACCCTCATAGATTTGGCCTCGTATGTCCGATTTGGACGAAACAAAAGGAAAAATCAACTTTCTCGAACCTTCCGGATGCAATGGTGAGCTTAGATTTGCACCAGCAAGCTCCAATATAAACTTGCAATAAAGAGCCAAAAATGGAACCTCCCCAAATCTGGTACTTCTCTTCAGAAAAAGGCTCTCCAATGGCACCCAACCTGCTATGATACCATGTTAAAATTGGCTATGGATGCCAAGATCTATGGACCAAATAGAAAGCACAAAGAAGAGAGAAAATAATATGACAAGAATAAACTATATTGAATGTCAATAATAATGGAATGAATTGCGTGTTTACAATGACAGACCCCTTGGTTATATAGCCAAGGTGAGAACATAGGAGTTCATAAGATTATGACAAGTGTCGTAATCTTATGACATGAGACAACAATGAAAATCTATCACTCCACCTAAAGTGGAAAGGTGATAATGTGATAATCATCACAAATAGTGGATCTACCACAAAAGGTGGAAACCTAATCACATGATATGTCCATGAAAGGTGGAGGTGATAGAGTGATAACATGATAAGTCCACCAAAGGTGGAATTTCTCCAACAACTCCTATGTGGTCCCTAAGTAAACTTAACTAAGGTGTAATTATGACCTAGGAAAAGGTACAAAATATTTAATTACACCAACACATAAGATTTAATTTCTTCTTCATCATCTTCCTCATCATCATCCAAATTCATCAGATTAATCTTCCCCCTTTTTTCCATCTATTTAGTTCTTGGCTTCTTCCTTTCTACAATCTTAGTTTATGTTGATACTTTAGTAGCAACTCTTCTTCTATTGGGTGGGGTTTGATCAGGTTTGAAAGTTGTGGTAGTGGTAAAGAAAAAACTACTTTTCCTTCTAGGAGTTGGTATAGTAGTAGTGGCTTGATATGCTTCCGCAGGACCCTCAGGAGAGCCAAACACCTTTTTCAACTGAGACACCATGGCACCCTAAACCCTAAACCCTAAACCCTAATCTAATGTGAAAAAATAATATTATTTCTCTAGACCACATTCTTCAATCTAGGTATTTTCCTCAAGAAATAGAACATAAGACAAATAATCAAAATAGCATACTAGAAGTTATAGTGTGAATCCCTAGTTCTCTATAAATTTTCCTACAATTGTTGTTGCAAGAGCTCACAAAGATCATAATCCTTTACTTCCTTCACCATATAATGATCAATGTAGAGGGCGGTTGTGGTAGAAGGCCCTTACTTGTTAGTGTAGTAAACCTTATAAGAAATACCCATCGTGGCATACCAGACACCTAGGTCAAAAATATCATCCACAGTTAGCGTTCTTTTGTTGAATTTAGCTCTAGTAAGATTCATAACTTCTTCATTCTTCATGGCCTTTAGTGCTGACAAAGATTTGAAGGAGCATAATCCAGTCACAACCATGATGGATTCCTTCATTATTAGGTGGGATTGATCAAGCCAAAATATGTCTTCATGAATTCGACTCAAGGCAATTCTGACCCATTCATCTTCGAAGAAAAAATTAGGGAAACCCTTCCACACATCTAAACCCTTTTCTTCCACATTCACATATTCTGATTTGAGCTGAAATTCATCACCCAAGAGATGATTATACTTTAACTCTTCCATCTTCAGATGATTGTACTCACTTAACTAAGAGTGAATATAGATGTAGACATCTTCATAATGAATCAAATTGATTGGAACATGAGAGAATGCTCCATGCTTATCGGGCACAATAGATAGGTATGGATGTTTTTTAAAGTTTGGTCTTAGCTTCTCAACAACATTGATAACAATTGGTGTTTCCATCATAGCAGTATCTAAATACTAGGGAAAACTAGAGAAATACTTGTGAGCACTATTGTTAGGGTTTGTGCACAACTCACTGAGAACCTTCTTCACTCCCTTGGCTCTTACAAACACTCGATATCATTCAAATGAGATTAAATGAGATTAAATGATCCAGAAACCACATAAAAGGATCTTCAAAATCCCTAACTTCCTACCATAAATATATTCATACTTTGTTAGGTGAACCTTTTTTTGGACTTCTCTGTTTCATCACAGGGATAGAATAAAGCTTAGCACACCTCCACAAATCATTATTTTTCTCTAAAATTATCACCAAAATCTTCATTCTAGATTAGTAGTTCTGCACACTAAAGTAATTGATTCTTCAACAAAGTGTTCTTTTTAGGGGGCTAAAGGGTTTCCAAATGAAAACTCCCCCTGAGATAATGATCTATCTCTTTAGTTACCAAAGGGTCCATCTGCACCTGGCTAAGGTACAGATTCATTATTTGCTTCACATTATTCCTTCTTCTTCCATACCTTGTTCATCACCTTCTTTTGTTGATTAGAGTCAATCTTCTTTTGAGAGGCAAAAGGTCTTACATTATTTCCCTTGCAAAATATTGCAATGTTTCCTAGTTTATTGCAATTGTAGCAGGTGAGAGTATTTTGCAAAGAATAGTTACTTATTTTTCTCATTATATCTAGAATAAACAACCTTATGACCAAACTTGTTGCATGTGTAGTAGTAGCCATAGAAGGATTGGGAAGTCATAACATTACTATTCCTTACCACTTTACTTATGCATGCATTAGCCTTGTGACCAAATTTATTGCAAGCATAGAACTGACCGTGAAATGATTAAGAAATCATACCATTGTACCTTGGGGATCTAAATGAGTTTTGAATCATTCAAATTCTACATATAAAAAAATTATGACCAATCTTATTACAAGCATAACAATTAGCATTGAACAAGGTAGGAGAAGTTTTCTTAGGACTAGGCTTCCTGAAATTCCTCTTCTTATTCCAGACAGGAGTGAATCCACCTTCTTTCTTATTTTTGATACATTAAGCAACATTTACAAGGTGTTGTACCCTATAAACAATGAGCTGCAAGGGACAAAAAAGATCAGGTCCTGAGAATTAAAACATTAACCACCAAAAAATAAAACATAGGAATAAAAGATCGACAAACAACGACCCAATATACAAGACACACCAACAAAAAACTAACTAGCACACTCCCAATTCTAAGAGAGGAGGTTAATAACATCCTCCCAAATCCAGTTGGGGCCCTCCTCCATAGCCTTCTTATCCATTTTTTCCTTGAGCATAGTAGAAAGGGTACCAACTGCATGGTGGATCATCTTGACAGTGAACCGAGTCAATCCAATGAATTCCTTCTTGAGCTTCCCCACCCACTCCAACAACATGTTATAATCCTCCACTTTTTCCATGGTCGTCACATTATCTTCTTCCATAGCCTGGGGGTATGAGGACTGGGTCATTGAATCATCCTTGAGCATCTTGTTCAAGTTAGAAAAGTGACTAGGCCCTTGAACAAATTCCTCCTTCCTCTTGTCTTTACTATCAGACTGCTCCTCATCATTGAAAATATCATTAATTAAAACTTTCTTAATATTTTTTGACATCCTGTGTGATCTCCTAATGCTAGTATTCTCTATCCCCGTCTCCATAGTAGCAGCCACCATGGTATCCCCCTTGGAATATTTACCAACAATATTCTTCTCATTGTTGTCTGTGGTCGGTAGCTCCACTTGTCCTTTCCCTTCTTCTTTTACTTTTTTCTTAGATACAAATTACTTTGATATGTCTTTGTATTTTTGGAGGTATTATTGTTAGAATCTTCAACATTCTTCTCCTTTGTATTAGAATTTCCTTCTGCTTTGAATCTATCATACAAGTTTACATAAGCACTACTTATAGGACTTTTCCCCTTTCAAAACCAAGATCAAATTTCTCTTTTGATGGATTTTGAGAGTTATTCAATTCATCAAAAAAATTTAGAGCCTCCTCTTAGTTTTAGACCTTTGTCAATTTTCTATTTTTATTTTTTAAGTTCTTTTCTTAGAGTGACAATCTTTTCCTCAATCTTTGAACATTCAACAACCTTATCATTGAGCTTGGTATTCAAGAAGTCCTCAATCCTCTTTCCTTCTTTAATTTTTACTTTTAAGTTAGAGATCATATCTTCAACTTCTTTGACTTTAATCTCACATCCATTTCCTCCTTCTATTTGAGCTTTCAATTTACCAATTTCTTCTTTTGATTCTTTAGCTTTTGTCCCCAATTTGACAATTTTATCCTTTGACTTTTCCAACATGCACTCATATTTAATATTTAGTGTTCTTTCTTCATCTAGATCTTCAAGAGAAGAGCGAAGTTCTCCTTCAAAATCTACATCACAATCTTCTAGATTGATGTCCCAACCTTCAGGTTCTATTTCCTCTAGATCTGGTTCTGGAATAAAAATATCATTGATCTTTTCTATAGAATCCATGTGTTCAAGTGTAGGATTTACCTCAATTGTTAAGCTTCTCAAGGGCACTCAACTATGATACCAATTTTTGATCACACTGTAGTGTTGAGAGGTGGGTGAATCATCATACATTAAAAACTTAACCATTCCATTTGTAGATTAAACATCACACCACATTTGAATGAAAGAAGAGAAGAGATGGAAAACATGTACAACACAAGGACACCAAGATTTTTACGTGGAAAACCCAATGAGTGAAAAACCACGATGAGAGTTAACTCACAATATATGAAGCTCACTGTTTACAAAAATTACAATGTAGTTTAAGGCTCACTTTGTAAGGACTTGTAGACTAAGGTACAAAACCTTAGGGCAAGATATAAGGACCTGCTAAGAATCACTATCTCAAAGAAGGATACATTAAAATTATAATGATAAATATGAACATGAACGACTTATGAAGGAAGCATCCAACATATGTTGATGTTGCAAACCCTTTTTCACACAATTATTCCATCATACATTTTTCACACACTTCATCTTCAACATACTACTTAATTCTAATTCATTATACACCATACAACCACAAATTATTTTTATATTATATAAATATACACCATAACAACTCAAAAACTTGATTAGGTCAGCTCCAAGATGACCTTTAGAAGAAATGTATGATATCACATAGGTTGGATCCAAAAATATATAATATTAAGAGAAAATGAGTTGCAAATCAACATACGACATATCAAAACCAAAAACCATTTCAACGTATACTCCAAAGCAAGATTAATTGATCAGGACCCAACCATAGATGAAGGAAACAATCTTGTTGGCCCAAACAATGACAAAACCACCAAAATTGCCAACTATTCAACTTTACACCACCAGGGAGAGGCTAAAAACTTTATGTGGACCAAGATGATGATGCAGGCTCATGGAGACCTCATATATTTTCTGAATTTCACATGATACTTTATATTTGGCTTTAAAACTTATGGTATTATCTTTTATATGCTTCATTTATGGACTTAATCAGTCATTTGTACTTAAAATATGAATACTTTAGATAAATGCTTATTTCTCTTTGAATGCATGATTAAATGATATTTAATGTGTGAATCTTTCGTGGATATGTGTTTAACTTATCATTGGAAGTAGTTAGGGATCAAGAGTGAAGATAATCATTTTTTCATTCAAAATGAAACTAGCGGCCTACTATTTATGACTCAACAACCTGAATCAATGTGCTTGCCAGCCAAACAACTATTTTATCTCACACACTATCGACTAGTTCTGTTTAAAGTTAACTGAAGATGACCACAAAGATCCCCATGATTCTTATTCAAATGCTCCAAAATATCTTGATAATTTGGAGTTTGTTCAGTTTCTTTCATTTTTCTTGCTTTTAAAATAAAGAGAAGGATATATGTATCCACTCAAAAAAATTAGTTAGATAGTAGAAGGAGTAGATTGTATTAGATTTTAGTTTTTAGTCATTTTTTAATTTCCAGTTGAAACAATTTGTACTTCGCCCTTCCTTGGGCCAATTTGATGGAATAAAGAAAAAAAATTGATCGTATCCTGTGTTAAGATCCCTCCAGAGGAAGAGAAGGGCCCGCTCTACCAAAGGAAGGTGATATTTTTAATTGCTTAGTTCATCTTCATTCTTGTTTTCAGTTAAATTTCTTTCATAAGTGGAATGTTGTAATAGATTTTAAGATTGGAAGTACATTGTTGTGATCTTAAATCATTACTGTGTTGCTAAAATAGAATCCTTTCTATATTTTAGCTTAATTTAAGTTCATGTTAATAGATTGAAGACAAAATAGTTCATTCATCACTAATAAGTAGTATGTTCTTAATGTTCTTAATGGATCATGCACAGAGAAAGACTTGTCACTTAATAGATTGGATTTATATGGAATGGAATAGATTGCTCTTGAATTAGTTAGTTTTCAATTATGTTTCTTAACTAGATTCTGAATTCAAGTTAA